>CM030370.1:159043876-159543876 GCA_003604175.2 Clonorchis sinensis
GCTGTTGTTGCCGCAATAACGATGGAACCAGAAGTTAACACAGTGCTCGCTACTAAAATCTGTGCACTTCCAGTTACTTCTGCCATGGTTTGCGACGCCACCGCTCGTGATCCGTTACCTCAAAAGGTACTACATTTTCACCGCATAAACTGGCTTGCAGTATATTCCGATAAACAACTTCAACCGTTCTGCTGACGTCGATCCTCACTTTACGAGGTTGCTTTCTCTTTACAGAAGGGGTTATTGTGCCTTTTGTGCCCCCGGAATTACAGAATGATGTCCTTAAACAATTTCACTTTGGACATCCCGGTATTAACCGCATGAAGGCGCTAACACGTAGTTATGTCTACTGGCCGAGCATGGGTAAGCAGTTAGAACTTGTACGCAACTGCTCAAAATGCCAACTATCCGAGAAATCCGCTCGGAAAAAAGAATTGTGTTCATAGCCTATTCCAGAAACTCCATGATCACGAATTCATGTTGATTTTGCGGGACCAAACAACGGCCAACAATATCTGATCCTAGTAGATGCTTATAGCAAATGGCCAGGAGTGTTTAATATGAACCATGTTACTGCTGTGCTACCAACATGCGTTTAGCCACTTTAGAGTTACAAATATCATTGTTTCTGACACCGGCAGTGCATTTACGTCCGTTGAATTTGCCGCACTTCCGCTAAATTTTCCGATTTCTGTCAAGAAAATAGCATACAACATGTGCGACCACCACCGTTCCATCCACAATCAAATGGCCAAGTGGAAAGATTTGTGGACACTTTCAAACGCGCACTTCTAAAACTCAAAGGGGAGGGGACCACACCGGAAATCATCGAGACATTTCTGTTGAGTTACAGAGCGACACCAAATGTTAACGCTCCCCGGCGGAGGTGCTTATGAAGCGGAAAATCCGTTTACCCATTGACGTCATCCGTCGAACACCACATTCGCCAACCTGTAGAAACAGGAATATGGAAGCTCAGTTCAACCGACATCACTGTGCTGTAAGTAACATATTTATACCCGGTCAATCTGTGCTAGCGAAAGACTACCGTGTTGGTGTGGAAGAGTGGACACAAGGTATAATTCGTGCATTCGGTCCGCCACAACTGTATTCGTCTGTATTCTTCACCCAAACCGCTAGCCTGATTCTAGCCAGTTGGTGGATGCAGCCGTGGATCATTGTCAAATTGCAAAAAAAGCTAAAAACCTAGTCTTTGATCAACAGCCTTTGCCAAGCCACAGTTAACGACTCAACAAAACGGAAGAGTACTGCAGGTCTCATCTGCAGCACAAAATGAGAAAGAGGCGAACTTGTCGACACTCCCGAGCATTCCCGAGCGCACTGTGTAGAGCATAGGTATTCCACAAACAACCTCGTGGCAAACATCTACAGTTTTAAAAGACTACCTTTAAACGAACAAATCCACTTTTCTAACGATTTTTTGGCTCACAGACATTGAGTATGCGGACGATATAGCTCTCCTTGGTTCAGATCCTTCAAAAATGCAAACCATTTTAAATTAGCTAAATTACTCTGCCGTACGGTTGCGCATGCACTTCACACCTGCTAGAAGACTGGGTGGGATCAAACCCAAACAATGCGGTAGTGCGTTCCATACTGCTTTATGAATCAGAGACGTGGTCTCTACGCGCAGAAGACATGCGAAAGATATCTGTGTGACCATCGGTGTCTCCCAAGCATTGGTCGGATCTGGCAAGAACTTCGGATTAGTAATACTGAGGTACGTCGGATGGTCTTAGGAAGGAGGGACTCTCCCGCTTCATGTACTCCGCATGCCAGAAGACCGTCCACCTCGCAGAGCCCTTTTCACCCAGCCCTGTGCTGAATGAAAACGACTGAAGGGTGGAAAGTGTATGACCTGGCTACGAAGTACGAAAACACTATCAGTAAGGTTAGTCTGGTCGGCAACTGCCACCTCCCTGGATGGGCACCCCGGGACTCAAATCACCCGTGGTTAATAACATTGGCGGAACTGGCCCAATCGCGCAGTCGGTTGCGCCCGTGCATCAAAGCTATCGCATTCACTCTGTAGCTACCCAATTTCCGAACAAACATACTTTCGCCACCAAGGCCTGCTTTTATGTTCCACTTTCCCGTTTTCCGGTGATCGGAACTGTAGCAGCTGGAACCAATGTGTCTATTGTACACGGTGTATAGCTGGTACATTGAAGTGAATTGATTGCCTGTCCGAACTACTGAACGCTCTCTGTTTACCATGACTATTTATGCACCAATGAGCCGTGGCAGCTGTAACTAATGTGCCTATAGTACACGCTTTATAACTGATAAAACGATCTACTGAGCTTGCATTCTCTTAAAAACACCTACTCAAAACTGATTGCCCTCTTATCCAGCAAAAACAGTGCACATATAGCCATAAAAGCGGGAGATTTCAGTGGACAGGTGGAACACCTCGGTTCACTAGATGCAGACTCTGGTGGTATGCTTAGTCTGAACGCAAAACGCACTGCCAATGGTGAACTCATTTTGCAACTTTGTGCTGATCACCAGGTGGTCCGCAGCAGTATTGAGTTCAGGCACAGTGACCGTCGTTGTGCTACACAGCGCCCCCTAACGTCGAGGGGCCTTGGAGTCACACTGACCACATCGCCATTAGCTAGTGGTGGGGCGGTTCAATCCTTGGCTCATGATAGTTTCGGATGCAGAACAAGCTTTCAATCAGTGCAGTCGCATTCAGTCTTCCTACTTAACACCAGAGATCTGTTCTTCGTTCTTTATAAATGGTAATGCACGTGAACTTCCCAACAAACACCGCTGCCTTGCGGCCAGGCTTTTTAGCCAAAGGCTTTGGCTCACGAGACTAATCGTGCATGGGGCGAGATGACCCAGTGGTTAGAGCGCGAATTTCCTGACCTGAAGGTCCATGGTTCGAACCCGACCTCTGTATCTAAACTTCAGAGGTCTAGGCTTGGGTAAACCTTGCTCGCTGCATACAGCAGGGCGGGTTAGCGAAAGTTCTTCTTCCCTCTTTCTCGAAGCCATTTTTAACTTGTAGGTCCACTCCTTCGGGTGGCATGGCAACTAGGCACCAAACAGGGTGTTTAGGCTGAATGATTATTTTTCTAACCGTCCTCTTGTCTAGATGTGGGCACCCTGGCAGCATCCCAGTACACGTACAACCATAATACTTACATCTCAAAATAATCAAATGCCAAATCGGCGTCCTGCATCGGTTTTGCAAGCAACATCTGCGCGCCATCCGGCGCTGACATCCTCAGGCATCTCGAAATCAATCCCCAGGCCACGACGCCGTCTATCTGGCTGCCTTCAATGTCCGCACCCTGAAGCATACAGGTCAACAGGCTGCTCTTGCTCTCACACTGGATTCGCTTGACATTCATGTGTGCTGTGTATCAGAAACAGTAATTCAAGATGCAAGCGCAGTGATTGAGCTATCCCACCCCATCACTCTCCACTCGCCTCCGGCTACGCACCTCTGGCAATCCAGGAGGCTGCTGCGGCAGGATGTGCACGGGTTGGTCTCGTCCTAAGTCGCCGGGCGGAAGGATCTTCGCCTGACTGGATACCCGTTGCTAGTCTCCTCTGCGCAGTTCGTCTGGCAATGTCTGTGAAGGAGTGTCACAAGGGGGATGTTGATCGATATCTGTTTGTCGTGTCTGCTTACACCCCAACTGACTGTAGCTCTGACATAATCAAAGAGAAGTTTTATGGTGCCCTGAATACCCTGTTGCGGCCAGCTAAAAGCCCAGATATCGTTATGGTTACCGAAGATCTGAATGCACAACTCGGCAAGTTTAGAGCATCGAAGATTGGATTAGGTGGTCGACATGGACTGGGATCGGTATGTACGGACAGTGGCGAACGATTGCTCCAGCTACGTGCTGACCACATGCTGTTTTATGCAGTACTAACTTTCGAAATAACCGGAGTCACCTGGCCATATGGCGTCCTCCAACTGGGTGGGAGCCACGGACCGAAATTGACCAACATTGCTTTCAGTTACCGATGGCGCGGGTCAATAAATGACTACCGCCCGTTTTGGAGCACTTTGTGGACTCCGACCACGCGCTCTCCGGAGTCACTTCTCCCTTCGTCTCCCAGGGCCACATAAGGTGGGAAAAAATCGCCTGGCAACTGAGAGACTGGCAGCTCCGGATGCTGGACGAATTTACCAGAATCACCTTCTGGATTCTCCTCCAAATTCTACACCATCAATGTGAATTCATAGTGGGACGGGATCGCCACCTCTTTGCACAGTGCTGGGCGTTTTGCCTGTGGCATGACGCTACCAGGCTCACTCGAGCACTGGATATCGGACCGAACAGTGGCACTGTTTAAATTGCGGAGTAACATCCCCACCGGTACCGAAGGTAACTTGGCGGGACGAATTATCAGGCGTCATCTGGGCGTGAGCGTGCGCGCTTACCGTGAACTCTGGTGGACTCGAAAAGCTACGGAAATGGAAGATGTTCAGAATATCGGGAATCCCCGGAGATTATTTCAATTGACCCTTGCGACCGGTCCCCACAAACCACCTGTGTGCGAAAATATCAAGGATCAGAATGATGATGCCATCTTGAATAAAGAACGCATCGACCGGTGGGCAGAATACTTCGAGCAAGAATTATCATGGCCACCAACTGCCAGTCATTTTGATCCTACAGCTGACGCAGAACCCTAGACGGCGAACGTGGAAATCCTTATGTCCTGAGAGGTTTATCACTGCATGTTCTCTCTCTAGCGCCATCGAGCTCCTTGTCCGGCTGATCTCCGACCCGCATTGTTCAAACTTGCGGGTGAAATCCTCAGCCAGCGCTTATCTGATCTGTTTGCCTGCATTTAGGAAAACGACACTGTCCGGGACAACTGGTGAAACTCGGTGATAGTGCCCATTTTAACAAAAAGGGACTCGTACTGAGTGTGGTAATCACAGGGGGATCAGTTTGACCTCAGTTGTAACGAGACTGTTAGTATCACTTGTGCTTCGTCACCTTATGGTGGCTCGTGGAACTCACAGTCCAGCGGGATTCCAGCCTGGTAGAGGTTGCATTGACCAAAGCTTCACACCCCGTCAGGTGCTAGAAGAACTCCATACGTGCAAGCTACCTAGGATGCGGACGACATCGTTATCGCCTTTGAAGGAGAGAAGTCACAGATGTTTTCAGATGAACTGACCCAAGGCATTCCGTTCTTTGGTATGCGCTTTGCACACGTAGTGTGTAAGGTCGTCCTCGTGGACATGCAATTACTGAGCATGTCACTTACAATCTAGATAGAGGCACTCGAAATCATGAAGGTGTTACGTATTTTGGAAGTTGTATTGATTCTCATTATACGGTAACAGACGATGACAATGCGCGAATCTGCCAGGCTCGGGTCACGTTTGCAAATTTGAGACACCCATGGCGTCAAAGCGGTATATCCCTGAATCTCAAAGGACTTGTGTATCAGGCTACAGTACCGACTGTTTAGTTGTATGGCTCCGGGACTTGGCTTGTTCGAAGCGAAGCTGAATTGCCTTCAGGTCTCCGACACTCATTTTCTGGGGAGCATAGCTCGTGTGGGTTCGTGTCGGCAATTCTGTGCTGAGGCAATTAGGCAGTGAGTTTTCGGTTGTGCTGCGGGGGCTTCCATTGAAGAATGTCCCCAGTACCAGAAGCTGCGTTGTTTGGACCATGTATTTCGTATGCCGAACTATCGTTTGCCGAAGAGTGTTGTTTTCCGTGGCCACTTCAGAGTGACCAGCCAATGATCTGGCAGAGGCGTATGGAAGTGGTTACGAGGACTCTGGGTGCTGTCGGTGTGGCTAGCCTTCCAGGATGGGGACCGCGTGATCCACACTACCCCTGGTTGGAGATGCTGCGAGATGTCGCTGGTAATCGATGTTTTTGGTTTCCTGTTGTCAGATTCTATCCAGATTGCCTGAATGAGTTTCTGGAGCTCGGAGTTATTGTGGTAGGTTAACACATCCACTTTTATTCTTCAAAGAAGGCTGTCAAATATATCATAGTTTCAGAGCAACGAAGCATCGGTGTTGTCTGCTGATGTTATACTGTCGATGATGATGATAATGGCTTGGAATCTTGCGGAATATAGGTAATATGTCATGTATAATGTAATATAGGTATGATAATGACTGCTGATCGATGTCAGTGACATTCTTTTTGTCATTTTCTATTCAGATTGTCTAGATAGTTGTCCGCAGGTGTGTGTGTGTTCGCTAAATCCTTCCTCCATCCAGTGTTATTCCTTTCACAGTAAGGCCTCCAAGTACCTCCTGCTTTTACGGCAGTAAAGCATCAGCGCTGACCACTGGTGTTATGCTGTCTATAATAATGATGCCAACATCCGAAGCATCAGTGGCTGGAGCGACAGTTTCTTTAGCTTCTTTGAAAGCCGTTAAAGTATCGTCGGTGAAGGAGACCTCTTTCGAATTTCCCCGAGAAGGCCCGTTATCGGGCGCTTGATATGTGGGTAGTGGTTCGCAAGGTCAAGGAAACCCCAAAGTTGAGTCACGGCATTGGATATTGGGAAATGCGGCAACTCTATGCTCTGCAGGCCTGCTGCCAGAGGATTGGATTACGTACAAGGGAGTACTGTTAGACTATCCAGAAATTCGCACTTTGTGTTCACGGTGACGCACTGTAGACGTTCGAAGTGCACGCTTATATTCGCAAGCTGCTGTGCGCTATCGTATCTGGAGACTGAGATGTCATTCAAACGTGGGTTGACAAAATCCAATCCGCGGAAAACGGAGCGGGTGGAGCGTAGAAACTTATGATAGGCGTTGCTTAAAACAATTGACATTCGAAAAGATCCGAAAGGGTCAAATTTTGTGTTGGTGGCTGTTTCCTCAATATCCTAATGTGCTACCGGCGCCAAAAGATAAGCGCGGACCAGGCCTATTTTTCTGCGGACTGTGGCCTTATCCGACGACCCAGTAAGGTCATGTTTGTGTGGGATTGGGTATCAATCAAGAACGGAGAACCGATTGAATGCCCTATCGTCTCCACACGGACGCCACTCAGTGGAGTTCTTGGGGACCATGTGCAATATCGGGTCCCCAGGATTGACACTGGGGGGGGGGGGGATGGTACCAGCCTGTAACAGCTGATTGAATTGGAATTTCTCCGCATGGAGTTTATCCGGGTAAAGACTTCGGGATTTGTGTATACTGGAGGACTTTGTGTAATGCAGGGCATATCCTACAGGGATCGCATGGGACCGTGGAAACCGCTGAACAGCTCCAGGCACGATCGGTCATTAGGACCGACGGGCAGCACCAAAGGTTGGATAGCCAGGTTTAAAGCGCGACTTGCTTACGATCGTGACCGGAAAGTAGTCAGTATTGAGTGTCGACCAAGAGGTCGAAACGCTCGTGAAGGCCAATCCCAGTGATTGTTATAAGGACGTCAGCGATGATGGAGATCGATTAACAGCATTGGGAGGGCGTGACCTCGATGGTCACGGATTTTCTCCCGTGCGTGCGGATAGCTGTCCTGTTCATCGGACGCATTGTGAAGAACAAATCGACGGATAGGACGTTCGTTGGATCTGGTGATAAAACACTAACCTCCACTCCAATGTCGATCAAGAACTTGGCGCCTTTTTGGTGCCTAGTTGCCATTCCACCCGAAGGATGCACAAAGGCTGTGATAATGCCAGGTTCCTCAAGTCTACAGAGGAGCAGTCGAGATGGCAGAGGTTGGGTTCGAATCAGAATCTTTCGGTGAGTAACTTCGAGCCTTAGCCATTGAACTATCTTGAGCTACCGTGCCCATCAGCTACGTAGAAAACGCAGCTGGCATGGGTTCGGCCGAGTGGTGTCGCAAGCACCGGCCGACTTGGTCGTTTACCTGAGGCTGAGTCTCAGGGCTTTTCTAAGCGTTATTTCTTATGCACTTGTGTACATGCTGGCCGTGACGTTCGTCGTTCAGCGGTGTGCCCTTTCGGTGCCTAACTACGATGCGTCCAGAAGGAAGCATGAGGGCTGGTATATTGCCAGGTGTTGTGTTCGACGAGAGATGGAGTGCAGAGACAATCAGAATGAGAATGGAAAAGACTGAAGGCCCAGAAGCTAGGCTTTATTCATCCAAAACTTTGACACTGAGAGCTGAAACGGAAAAAGGTGATTTGGCAATAAACGATGAAACGTTTGAAAAACAGAGCAACTATACAACACCAGGTTGCCCAAGCCTAGACAGGGGAAATCGAAAGCGGAGGTCGGGTTCGAACGACGGACCTACCGGTCAGTAAGCTCGCGCTCTAACCACTGAGCCATCTCGCTCATCTCGCCGTGACGTTCAGGCTACAAGCAAGGCTTACGGGACGGAGGTGGACGTTCACGCGAGCGTTCGCCGGACTTGTGTCGGACTGCACAACGCATCAGCATGCTGTTGATGAAGACGCCGTGCCTGAGTCTCCAATTCCATTCTCTTCTGTCTGAAACCGGGAGGTAGTGATGTGAGCCAGCGATGGCGGTGACTCCTAGTACTTCATTGTGTTATTGGTGATTTCCGCCAACAGACGATTTAAAGCTAGCATGGATTGAGTAGAAAACGGTAAGCGGCTCAGCAACATTCTCAGGACCTTTACCTCATCATACTTTTATCGACAAGGCCTAGATTATGCCGTCGTCACTGCAAATTTTCAACAGACACTGAGCTACGTCATATCATCCTTAATAGGGATTAACTTTGACGTTTCCGTTTAGTGGCGCTTCTGTTTCCGTCCCGCAAAATATTCGTTCATTCCTCTTGGAGGAACCATGTCTAATTCATCAGGGATCCGGGATTCTCCATCTTGCCAGTGTAGAAAGCCATACTTGCAAGTGACCGCTGATAAAGTGGCAGTAGCCTGTTCACCGAGCATGACGATAGGCTTGCAAACGTTTTATCACAATGCGATGGGACATCGTTAGTGCGCGGTTAAGTTCGTCCTAACCTTCCATGGGAAAAATGGTTTACTCTTCGGACTGTGTAGTTGTTATGTAGTGCAACAACAAATGGGATGTATTCATCCATCAAGATTCGGTGAATCTTCTTCTTGGAACTGTGTTCCTTTGAGAGTTCAGAAGTACGGTTGAAATTGTCTTCAAAGATGGACTCTGTGTTCCTAAGATGAAAGACTTGTGCGACAGTTGGGTGACGTTCCTCGAATTCCAACTATCTCAAGAGGGAAAAAACGTCCCGTTTTTACTGCCATTTGATCTGTGATGTACTGGTGCCAGGACCCAACTACCATTAGCGACCAATCAAACGTTGAATCTTATATTAACGTGAGACCCAGGTACACTAGAAATGTAGGTACATTGTTGTCAGTCTGACATTTACTATCAATCAGTGGCACTTAAAACTTTCGGAATAAGTGTACTTCTCCACTGCCTTCTAGTACTTCTCTTTGTGACATGCTGACGGCTTGTATTTTGTTTACTTATCATGCTTGTTTGTTTACTTACCGATGCAGTTCTGTTCGTCGTGTTATTGATCCGAACGTCGAGGCCAAATATTAACAAACACCACGTGAATATTGTGACCGTTGCCTTGGTCACATGTGCATGTGTGGAGGAAGTCGAGAAATGTGATCCTAGATCATCATGTGATGTAGGGAGGTGGACGTTTTAGAATGTAACAAGGTGCCCTCGTATTGGCTACTTATATCGATGTGGTGCTGTGCGGTTTCTGTGATGTTGTATCCTTCTCCGGATATCTTGGATCACGTATCCTAGAACGCAGAACCGCTTTCATCTAAAACCGAGTTTGGTTAATTTTTGCGCAACTCCAGCGAGTTTATTGACCAACTTTTTTTTACAGAGTTGCCTTCATGAGACGCCTGTTTTCACATTAAGCTCTATAACTGCGGATGCTAGCGATTTGAGTTGCTCAGTTGGTGTGTGTACAGTTCTGTGCTCCTGGTAATTTCGTTGCGAAGGTTTCATCACAAATCTAACTGATACAGGGTAAGATAGCTCAGTGGTTAGAGTACGAACTTACTGACCGGAAGGTCGTGGTTCGAATCCTACCTCTTCCTCTTGACTTCCCCTGCCTAGGCATGGGCAACCTGGCAGTATACCAGCCCTCGTGCTTCCTTCTGGTGGAATGGTAGTTAGGCACCGAAAGGGTGCTACAGCTGGACGACCTAAATGATATAATTAGTGCGTCGTTGTGTGTGTGGCGCTGGACCACTCCGACGCACTGGTGTTGTCACGTCTTTTAGTTAGGAAACTGTGACAACAAGAATGCCAATTCGGGTGCACTTGTTTTTTAAGTAAAAGAGTCGAAGAAGATGATTGTAAACTTCCAGACACTTTCCTTCAGTGAACCCGAAGGAACACTCGATCGTCAAAGGCCCGAAGTATAGTTGCTCAGACGTCCCTACCTGCTTGGATTGTTTATTGCAAACACCATTGTGTTAGATTAGGCTCTGATTTCGAGAGGTCAGGTGAATTGACGTGAATTTCTCTTTGTTAGGTTAATATGAGTACCAGGATTATGAATTTGTTCAGTATGATTGCCGAAAAACCCTTTTTCATGTAAATTTTCTGAATTTTGCTGAATTCGAATCAAGAGCTTTGTGCTCCTGGTTGGAAGCTTTCATCTGTGAAGCTTTTAGTGCAGGTGATTTCATGGTAGTCCTATACAGTCAGAACCAGGGTTTTACTTTCCGTCGAGTGATACTGATCAGAGAAGGGTAACCGAAATTATGTACTAAGACACAAAACAAACAGTGTCCCATCTTCTCTCTCATTTGTGGATTTGTGAATCCATTATTAGTTTCTCAGTGGAATACACTATTCATAAGGTTGCTGAGTTCTTCGGTAACCGGCGACTGACTTCGCGGGTGGATGGGGTTTCCGAGTTTCTGTCAACCTTATGCTCTACTTGTTATTGCGTTTTTCAACCGCTCAGTTTATAATATTTAACATTTGGGACTGAGGAAATAGGGTGAACTGTTGACGCCTCATGATCTATCTTGTTGGTATACTCGAAACTCTCAGGTTTTCATGCTGAAGAGTTGGATTGTGAGCAACCTGATTTCACCTTTAACTTGATCTATGTATTCAGAACAATCGAAATCTTCTATCGATAGTCTAGCCAGTGCAGTAAATTCAGCATTACCAACCGGCGCTAGTAGTCATATCACCTTGAACAGAAGGCTCACTGTCACCACTGCTCTCTCTTGTGGTCGATTCATAGAGTCCCCCGTTGGATATACGACAGTGTGTGTATATTCACTACGTTAACGGTTTTCAGTGTTGTCAATCGTAGTGGTATTCGAGCTTGCGAAAGTTCCATAGCATGGTCCAGTAAAGTGGTAACCGACTACTACATCTGGCGGAATACCCTTGTCAATGCCTGTGCGTCTACTGGCACAGTACCCCATCCGAACCAGTAAGCGATATGGATAGGTTTGTGGGGAGTACATGTAAGCTGGCTACCTATCGAGGCATCGTTCGAACGGATACGCGCAATTGCGGCTAATGTCCAGTATTGAGTGCCCATCAACGGATCGATGTGACTACTAAACGTTAAGTCAGGGCAACATTAAAGGCAAATTTCTCAAGTGTCCCTGTTTTTCCATTATTTAAAAAAACCTGGATGCCTTGGAGTCATTGAACAGCCAATCTTACTTCTACTCTCGTGACTAGTCCTGATTGTCGAGTCACACAAGGATCCTATGACAACTGACAAGTTCCCGTTATGGAAACCACACTCAACCAAATGGCACGCTCATGTTGTTAACTGCCTACGGTCCTGTTTATGTGACACGAGCCACGTTATATGTGTTATTTAACAAGGGTGTAACAGCGGCCTACGCTGTACTGCTGGGCACGGAATATAGCGTTTCGTAAGATCGCAGAACTGCTAAACTCTTCGATGAGTTTCTACCCGAAGATAGCTTTATACTCCTTAGATCCTGTACTTTGGAGCTTCAGACTTTTCCAGATTGTGTTAACCTTCTCCTAACGACCAGCGTTAGTCTTTCGTTCAACATACTCTTATCACTTGTCGTTCTCCTGTGGTCCACCTCTCACATTCTAGTTTTAGATATCCAACTTTGCTGACTGATGTTTGCTATTTTGTGAGTTTCTGGTTACTGACCTTCTGCTTCTGTACGGGCTTTGGCCATCTGACCATACTTCCCTCAATATACATAGGATTTATGCGCCGAAAGGATGCCGCAGCCGAACGACCACATTTGCATCCTGAGGTGTTTCTAACCTGTTTTAAATCAAAGTCACGATGAGATGGAAGTTCTAATGTGACATGGTTGATGTGCGCGGTCCATTGACGAAACTGCCTTACTGAATGGTTTTTTTCGGTATACTCTTTTGGCTAGGCGGGTAGTTGGGGACTGATATACAGGCGCATGCCGATGTTCTTCTGTTTAACCGAACGATACCGGTGTATTCCACGCTATTCAGTCTCCACACTTGACTGAAGTGACAGTGCGATAAGGTACGACGCAAAAGTCAGGTTTCTTTGCTGGATTCGATTGCTATTAAGCTGCATGTTTTTTAAAAGGATACTGTCACTTGAAAATAGGTTGTTGTGTTATGTTGGTCACAACCTACATTGTAATCCGCTCTGGCGGTGCGGAGGGTTTAGTGTTCAGCCGCTCAATGGAAGCATCGCTCGCCCTTTGATCTATGTATAGTAGCTTTAATGCTCACCTTTCTTATTGATCGCAGTACTATGAGAGGTGGCTTTCGTAGCCCGTTAACTTTCTGTGGATGGCGGACCAATGGCACTTGTTTGGTTCCTCCACTCCTGGTCGTAGTCATAACATGTAGGCTTTTTGTGTTGCAATGTATCCGGCAACAGTATCATTATTAGGGAATCCTCTAATTGATGTAAGAATGTTTCTGAGGACCGTGGACTAGCTGTTTTGCTGTTCGTGTTTTCTGGTCCTATAGAAGAGCGGAGAACTACGATGCTTTGAAAACGCGAGGTCAGAGGGACTAAAGATGGTTGGTCTGATTGAATGGTCACTTGCACGTAAGAACAGGAAAGCTAGAGTAATTCTGGATGGTAATACGCTTCATTGTTCTCGATAAAGCAGTCGTGTTTAGAGTGAACTGCACCGAACATAGTTTCGATGCAATGGACAGTACATCTTGTGTTGATTGTTGGATTTGACGTTTGTATTCGAAATTGATAGTAGACTATTCCCGTAGTAAACTACCTGAGAAGGTCTTATCAATTTTACCTGTGAAATTGTTATGGTATTACAGATATCACGATTCGTATTTCATCAATATACTCTGTTGCTTCGTAGACTAAAGCCGTTGGGAAAAGTACAGTACACGAGTAGAGACTGCATGGGTTTGCTACCACTCGTTCTGTTTTTACTTGTACCAACACTTCTGTAGGAGTGTTTCAGTCCATTTTGTACCTTGGGTGACTACCTGTCACCCTGTGGTAGTTGCTGGAAAAGGAAACTATCTGAAATTGATAAATCACAAGCTTTTGTGCCATAAGTTTACTTCGTTTGAGCATCTAGCATGACGGTGCACTATCAACAGAAGGCAATACGTGCCTTATGGTTTAGCCTGATTCCCCCGAGAAGAGTGTACGATTTTGACCGGTCCCGACAGTGTGCTTGCTTGTAACTTCTATAAAGTTGTTGTCTAGGAGGTTAAACGGGCTTCTTGGATTCGTTCATTGTCAAAGCTGGTGAAGATAGTGTCGAAGATAGAAGAAACTAACTTCTATTCAATAAACTTGCTTCACTCATCTGTTATCATCTCGAAGGACTTCAGCTTGTTATGTTTTGTTCAGTCCTCTGTGCGAACTAGTAACTGTAGTCATTTTTCATTGCAGGCTGACAACGTCCTTATCTGGTCCTCTGGAGTAACTAACAGAGTATATCATGTCGTCTTATTTTTCCTACCTCATACTCACCTTGCTTGTTGCGTCCCTGCATTCTGACAAGACTTTGGAAACAGCCGACTCAGAGCCGATCCTGGTCTTTATTCTCGTTCGACATGGCGATCGAACTCCTGTACATAAGCTTCCCGATGATCCTCACAAAACTCTATGGACTCAGGGTTATGGAGAATTGACCCAATATGGCTCAGAACAGCTCAGATTCCTCGGAAAGTTTATTCGACAGTCTTATCCGGGTCTGCTTTCAACCACTTATCTCCCGGCAAGTTCGTTTGTGTTGAACAGTTTGATGCTCTATCTCACATTATAGGATGAAGCTTTCTTCCGCAGTTCCGCAACCAATCGAACTCTAATGTCAGCCTACAGTTTTATTCGGGGGCTGTACGATCAAGACTCGACCACTGTTGGTTATCCTCCAGTCTACTCTATTCCCTTGGACATCGATCATTTGTTGAAAATGTCCAGCAATTGTACACAGTTTATCACTTTGTATCAAAAATTTATGGAATCACATGAGGTCACTCTTTTGGCAGAGCAGTTTTCGGAGACTTTGAACTATTTTCAACAACGTTTCTGTAAGTTCTGCTTTCAGACAGTGGGTGCATGTTACCAGATCGTTTCTTTTTCAAATTCGATCAATCATAATAATTCCCCAAGACCTCCTACAGATGGAAGAATGTGCGCAACAAAGATATTTATTTCAGATATTTCTTAGCTATGGATAGTGTGGGAATTTGTTCCTTGGCATTGACTTTATCCCAACCCCTAGGCCGCGACCGGTCGTGGGCTGTCGAAGTTTCCAGTAACCTTATGAGTAGTGTACTACGTCTGTGTAAGGTATTGTGATGTGTCGAATATCGTACCAACTGAGACATGAGGCAGGCTTGTGCAGCATATTCAAAAGAGAGATTCAGTCGGGTTACAGGTGAGTCTCCCGTCAAAACCAAATTGGTATGCAAATGATTGTACAAGTCGACGATCATGAATACTTCTGGATGTTTGAGCCAAACTGGCTAATGACCCATTGGATAGGCCGCAACGGGGAAAGGTCGTCAGACGTACGTAGGACTGGTATGCAAGCAGTTTCAACTCATTTGACCGACAACTAGGAGGTTACTACACTGGATGATTTCGACTAGAGTGCCGAGTAAGTATTTCATATAAGAGACAGGTTTGCACCAATCAGCGTGTTCCCGGTATCTTCTGGAGACATCCTAGGATTAGCAGTGAGTGAAAATAATTTAAAAAATTTCATCACTGTTCCTGGTCGATTAATCATGTTGGCTCGACCGAATCAACTTGGTTTTTGTTGTGACAGGGGCATGCCCACATCTTCATCTTCTGCAACACCTCTCTTACAGAAAGTCGCCTGCTTTGTACCGAGTAACTTGAGAACATTACGACAGTTCTCTGAATGCCGGTTAAATTCCGAAATTCGAGGCGTTTTACGGAGCCGTATGTCCAAATTGGCATCAAGCTGTTTAAAATATCACTGCTTGTTTTTCGTTATTGCCAATTCTAACCAAATGCAAAATCTATTGGACGGTGTAGTTACCTTGAACGGAGGCCAGATGCCGGGTGAAAATCGATTAGTTGGACAAAAGCAGTTGAAGCAAGTTCAAATGCAAGATAACAAAATTCACATTTCGATGACTGCTTTCCGTCGGCACCCTATCGTTGGTTTCCTTGGTTTGATATTCCATTTTAAACAATAATATGTAAAACTAAGCTGACGATTCGTTCTTCCCATCGACTCGGCTTCACTGAATGCACCACCGATGCACTTTGGTCCTGTTCCCGACCTGGGACAGAATAGGTTTCACTGGCCAACGTAGCGAACTTAGATGTTGATGAACACCACGTGAGGACTAGGACTGCAATCCGAGTTAATTGTATATGTGGTTACTAGATCGCAGTTCATCAATCACGTGATGTAGCACTACATGTATCCGATTTTGAAGATACTGTCACACACTATGTCTTGAGAGTTTCCGGACATTTTGACTTCATGAGTGTGCACCGCTGAGCCGGCGTTTTCTTACCGAGACTGGTCCTCAAACAGACATTCCGTCATTAAAACTACCAGTCGTTGTCGTAAATTGCATGACTTTTGCGTCCAAAATATGCCAGCGGTTTCAAAATGTCTTCAGTTACTTAGACTGGCTGAAGTTGTTTCCTAGGATAACCTGTGGTCATTTGTCCTCCAAAAAAGCACCATCGAAAGGAATGGAATTTTTCCAGTCTTTTTTTGTTGCACGTCATTTTTTCCTAACTTTTTAATGCCGAGGTCTCCTCTTTCATTTCATCAACCTGGGGTTCTTCCACTTTTGATGTCTAATGTTGGCCTCGAATACACAATTGTTCATGTTACGAAATATTCGCTTGTGGGGACTGCTTCTCGCGCGACAGTTCATCAATGCTGAGAGCGGCACTGGAACCTGCACCGTGAACTCTTCACTAAACTTGAATCCAATCTAGTCCAACTTGTTCCTGTTTTTTTCAGATGTGTTACGACAGGTTAACGAAGACAAATTGAGAGTCTCTGTTGCACTGCTACTCAACTGCTGTTTGGCTTATTCAATGATCAGGAATTTTGGAGCCAAACAAGTTTCCTCACTTCCAGATTACCGAAAGGTTCCCAGTTGTCCCAGGCGGACCAAAGTGAATTTCTCTTGGCTCAACTCCCGAAAACCTGATTGGCCAGGCGATAGGTTGATTTGGACAACAAAGTTAAATTTTCAGCTTCTGGTAGACGAATGCAGAGGAGAAAATTATATCTTCGAAATGATGTTTTTCTGGCCCAGACCTCAGTCCTTGTCAGAGGCACAGTTTTCGTTTTGCCTGTCGGTGACTCGAATCTGTCATCTTTTTCCAAGTTCAAGTCAAGAACGGCTTTTTAATAGTTGCAACGTTGAGTCTTCCTCTAAAGTGGTACCTTGTATGCAGTCTGATTGGAACTGACTCAAACTTCGCAGGCCCCGAAACCGTCTCTTTCCCATAAAGATTGTGTTGAATATGCAATCGGATTAGGATGACTGGAACTCGTCCATTCTCCACTACTACACTGGGTCTTCCGATTATGCAGTATGTAGTGATGGCGTTTAATCTCGTTATCTAGGTTGTAGCAGGTCACCTATGTAATTGGATATTTGACTTCGAGAAAAGTGAACCACGTGGGTACTGGTTGGCTTAGGTACGCACTATGTAAAGCGAATGAAGAATTCCCGAATAACGGCTGCGCAGCGAAACACCACCAGCTGCTGTGAGTGAGCTACACATTATCATTTGATGATAGCTTACGAACTCTTCTCGTGTACGGAGGAAATTGTTGTAGCAAATATTGGTAAGGTTGGTGACTATTTATAAGTTTTATCAACCGCACTTCTTTGACAGACTTGCAGATGGGTAACCAGGTCTATAAGAAAACATCCTCCCATCAAAACCTGTTTAGTGTTGTTGTTTTTATGCCTAGGTGGACAACTGAAGAACTCCTCTTTTAACTTTGCTTGTTAGTCCGCGCAACATCACTGAACGTGGTAAGGGGAGTTGACTTCGAGCGACAAACTATTGCGCCTCTTTTTTACCGCGGGATTTACGTGCTACAGAGTACTCATCGGTCCGCCAAACTCTATATTCCGTATTCTATGGGTTTCGTATAACCCCTATACGACCTGTGATCCAAGGTCGAGTGCAATTGTGGAAAAATCATAAGCAGATTTTGCTACGAATGTTGGTTATTCGTCTAGGATCTAGGTCATATCTGTCCAGCCGGGCGTCATGGTCCCAGCTGTCAGCCGCACTTTATCTTAAGGCTACATGGTTTGTTAACCTTAATTCATTTCCTCTTACACAATTAGCTGTCATGTTCCCTGAGAACTCCACGCCCGTTGGTCGGCTTCGCGTCGGATGGAAGATTTGCGACCCTGTGGGCGTCTGGGTTTTGCATCACTTGTCATGGCCTCATTGGTTGACCAGTGAGATAGCACAACAATGCACCAGGATGCTTGATTTCAAACACTACATTCGGTTCTCCACCCCAGCTCTTACTCGATTTCGTGGAGGTCCTCTGGTAGCACATATGCTCCGTCTGTTTCGCACACGGGCTAACCTTGAGTTGTCCCGTAGTTCATCAGCTGAGCAGAAGAAACTTACGAAGCCACTGCCATTAGTTGCTCCCACGTCTGGACTGGAAGTAGTTGGTTCCGGTCAACGCTTGATCGCCTATTTCGCGCACGACTCGACCCTGGCAGCGGTGCTGAGCCATTTGGGCATTTTCAATCGGTGAGTTTCATACGATCCCTCTGTATTATTTCACGGTGAACCGCCAGTGCCTCTACTTGCGTTTCTGGAAAGCTTCCTCCTTGTAACGTTTTCTATCTTAAAGGTATCTTGCTCTATTTCACAGTCGCAAACGAAAAGAAATGGCTGCTGTTTTGTGTGATTTAGTTCCTGCTTTTCAGTAAGTGTTGCGTAGCACAAGGCCTGGTTAACCCTTTTAAGGGAGACAGATGTGATAGATTCACTCGAAGTCAGCTCTACGCATTGTACTGCTAACTAGCCGTAATTAACTCACATTTTGGCTAAGAATGCTTTGACGGGCACACCCGGATTTCAGCTGAGTGTGGTGGACGGCCATCTCTCCGCACAGAATAAACCATTAAATCGCCGACAGTAACTGCCGTTCCACTGACAATCTCATTCTGACAAATTCACTCCCAAAGATTGATGTACTTTATCAGTCTTGTAGCTATCCACTCCGTGTTTTCTCGTGAAAAGCGAATGAGAAATCAACAGCAGTTGAGCTCTAACTTACTGGAAATACTAATGCTTGTCTCCTATATCTTTTTTCAAGGTAGCTGGTAAACTTCCGACATAAGTATATTTCAGTTTATACGTTTCATTCTCCTTCTCCGAAACTCAAGGAAACCATATGTGAATGTGGACTGAGCCGTGGCCATTAATTGGATGATATCACGCACCGCTCCTCATAACCATATGTGCCTTACGTCACTGAAACCAAGATCTCTTACCGTTAGCTGCACTTTTCGTGTATGAGCATCTGGAATGTTTCCAGTGATCCCTGGAATGGAACACGGCGTCAACCTATCTCTAGAAAGCCAGAAAGTGACACAGTTCCTAGTGCCAAGCCATAGTAGCCTCACAACCAACCTCCGACATGAATTTTAAGCTTTTTAAAGACATGATTGCAACCAATAGAAACATGCTTAATCAGAAGAGTACTTTAGAATTGATTGGAGACTGCGTCCACCCAGAGCTTCAATTCTATACTGCCACTGGCCTCTTGAAGTAGATTATCGAACCAGATAGTAGTACATATACTTTACAAGGAGCAACTAAATCTGGTCCATATGTTAAACCTGATACGGCAGGCTCAATTACGGATACCGAGATCTAAATCCAAATGGTCAGGAGTACGAAGAGGGTCGTAATTATGGTGGAGTCGTTGATTCTGTTCGGGCTGCTCAGCTCTAACTGGTTGACTTTGCTACATTAATTCCACACGCGAATGGGTTTCAGGTGTGGTGGCATAGCTGAAGTGTTGGTTGGTGTGGCACTCCTCCTTCCAGTGGTGCTGGTAACATGACCTGGCTTCAGTTCGCTGTACTGTACATGGGGTACTTTAGCGCCCCCTGTTTTAACCATGTATACTGACTAACTATTCCACGTTAACTGCGGGGTGATGGACTCTCCACTACACTGCCATCGTTCAGCTGTAGCACTCCTTCGGTGCCTAGCTGCCATGCCACCCGAAGGAAGCACGAGGGCTGGTATACTGTCAGGTTGCTCAAGCCTAGACAGGGGAAGTCGAGAGGCAGAGGTCGGATTCGAACCACGGACCTTCCGGTCAGTAGGTTTGCGCTCTAACCACTTGGGCCGTCTCGCCCTACACTACTACACTGCCATAGGCATACTCGCAATCCCATCGAAGTACTGGACGAATTTCCATTTCAGCCATCATGTCGAAGGTTGTTTGTGTGACTGTCATGATTGAGCATCACCACCCTCATGTGAATCAGTGGTTGGATTGTTTTCCAGGTTTATTCTTTTTTACCTTATATGGTGAAATGGATTGGTACTCTTTGAATCAGGCTCTTTTCTGGTATGCGGTTCATGCCATACGCAACATACCCAAGTTTTCGTTCCAGAGTTTCCTTAGATAGGGACGTCGACCATCGTAATGTTAGTGTGGCGACGAAAGGCCTGGGAATTAGCGCGAGGTGCCTTTGTTTAAGGTGTAGATCCTTCATATTAACATAAATATTTGGAAATGGATTAGCGAATAGACTTTTTTCGTAAATTCCTCGCTACGGCTAATGCCCACAATGCCAAGCAAAGCGAAACTATAAGATTGCGAAATCCTTTTGATTAAGCATACTATGGTCTGTTTCAATTAACCTAAGAGGTGCATCCCCATTAGTAGGGCTGAGAGTAGCATGTATGTACAATGGCTGCCTAGCTGTGAGTTAGGGCCAGCTGAGCCTGATGCTGCTGCTTGGATGGGGGCTGGTGGTGTTTAGGCGTAACCTGTATTTTCGCTTTTCCGGGATACAAACCACCAGAGAGATGGAGACAACGTCTTCCAAATCACCTATAATTTACCCTTGACAAAGTCTGGGTATTTTAAGGCTTCCACTTTGGTATGTTTCTTTTTTATGCGGTCCACGGAAATGGCACACCGGCCTGCAGTTCAGAAGAATCTTCAGACGCTGATCAACACTTGCGTAACTTCATTTCTATGTTAATACGCGTTTGACGTTAAGTAAATCTTATTTTTTACTACGGAGGTTTTTCAGTATCTGTTAATAAGTGTCGTCATTTTCGTATCAAGAAAATCTCCAAGATAACCCTGGATGTTAGGTCAGTAAATAGCTTTCAAAATGGTAACGTGTCTTGAATATGAACGTCTGTTTAATGCTCAAGTTTGGACATCCTTTGGAACATCTTGACTTCATCTCTTGACCTCAGGTTTCCGTCACGATATCTTATGGAACTCACCAAGGCGTATTTAGACGAAATGTGCGGCCAAACGATCTTTTGTTATCAAATTTTCCTTGTTGCCTTCGTGTGGAATTGATGTAGTAAACACATTTTTTTGGTTTTCACATTCACGCAATGGATAACCTCAAACTCAGGCCTCCCTGATGTACCTCAGCAAATGAATTACTTCCAGATGGTTTGCGCTTGGTTTTCACATTGTTACATGGCTCCGGTTGGCTCAAGTTAGTCATTGAATGTAACTGATTCATCTGTTGTTTTTTTTTGGATTGTAAGTCAAGTGCCCAATTCTAGGTACCCTTTTGACGCAGCAAGCTAAATAGGATTTTTCGCCACAGATGAAGGGGGAGCACTGTAAGCAGACAGAAGTGTGATCTAGCTGCTAGAATATGAGCTTGTCACATGTGAAAACCTTAGGCCATCTGGAAATGCCGGTGACGATCCGGGACAGTTTCATGAGCTACCTGAATTACCTGGGTCAATCAATACTGTAGGTAACCGGAGAACATATAGGAAATTTTGGGTGACATTCACCCGACAAATGCATCGCTCCGTGACGTCAAACGTTAAAGATAATATTTGCAGCCACCGAATGGGAAACACCTTTACAGCATTGGACACAACATTTAGCTGCAAAGCTTAATTTTGTTTCTGAATATACGTACTGTGGTGGTCACTTAAGTAAATAGCTTTCTACCTGCTTTGGTAAGAGGATAAAGTCACTCTCATCTCACTTATTCAATCAACCGGTGTACTGCTGTTTTGCCTGAGGTTTCTGCTTCCAGGGCCCACATTCCACACTTCTTTCTTGATTGGCCTGAAATACTGTAGGAAATTTTGTAGCTTAGCCATGCCTTGTAAACAGCATGCATATGGTGTACTTCAACTCAGCTGGTGTTCCCTTGAAGAAAAGAGCAATGGTGTGAGCTCTTGACAATACTGGCCCGTGACAATGAAGCTTGTCTCCCTAGTGTTTCTGGTATTCAGTTGGTGATCAGCGCTTCCACTTTTCACTGTACCATATTGTGCCGGTTCTTTAACAACTTGCATTTGCTCACGGGTTCACTAGAAGAAATTTATCGTAGGTTATACTGGGCCAAATTGTCCGCCACATGGCTGTACAATGTTCCTTACCCTGCTCAATCCGGTACATTGTTTCAGTTGATTTAGCCGAGCGTCTCCGGGCCCCTGTGCACTTCGTCAGATTCACCATCGGAGTATTTTTGCCGTATTTTATTCCCTCACCCTTAGAAACCATGCGTTCTTGTTTCCAATGCATAGTCACGACATAGTTCACTCAGTTCAACAACAAGAGGCGAGATAGCTCAAGTGGTTAGAGCGCAAATCCACTGACCCGAAGGTCCGTGGTTCGAACCCGACCTCCACCTCTCGACTTCCCCTGTCTAGGCTTGGTCAACCTGGCAGTATCCCAGCCATCATGCTTCCTTCGGGTGACATGGCAGCTATGCACCGAAAGGGTGTGTTACAGCTGAACAGTTTCAGTTCAACAACTTTTGCTCGAGACATCTCAGTGGTAAAGGCACGAACCTACTGACTCTAAGGTTTGTGGTTCACATTCAACCCTGACATCTCGGCTACTCTTGTCTAGGTTTGGGTAACGTGCCAGTATCTCAGCCCTCGTTTTTCCACCCGGTAGTGCGGCAGCTAGGCACTGAAGACGTGTTACAGCCGAACAGTTATTACTATTATTTTTATTTCAACAACTTGCAATAGAAGTGAGATTGGTATTTGGTTAAGCAGTACTCATTGCAGAATTACAGTTCATGTGGTCACTTCAGCACCTATGTGAACTTTTCATGTTTACGGCTGGAAAAATCTATTTGTCTCAATCATCTCATTTGTATTCTATATTCCTTATTAGTACCTGGGGTGATTTCCTAACAAAACACTGGGCGACTAAGTGTTGTGACTAAGGATAAGACCAGAGAGTACCTTCGATGCCACAGCTAACAGGCTGATGCCACGGTGGTTTTCGCACAGCGTCCGCGTACCCTTTTTGAAAATAGGGATAACTGTCGACATACCCCATTCTGCAGGCACCTTCTCTTCGTTCCATATAGCACCAGCAAGCTTTGTCAGATGGGTCACCAGGGATTCTCCGCCTTCTTTGAAGAGGGCTGGATAGAGACCGTCCGGTCCGGGTGCCTTCTCACGTTTTAGTACGGATAGTTCGTACTTTATTTCTTCTTCCGAAGGACGATCAAGGTTTACATTCCACTGGCCTGTATGCATTATCTCCACAGGCTGTGTTGCAGGAGGCCAGCTGAACTGCTCTTCGAAGTGTTCGGCCCATCTTTCCAGTCGACGTTTTTGGGAGTGAATTAATGAGCCGTCTTTTTCACTTATCGTTTCGCTGACCATTGTTTTCCTGGGACCAGTCGATCGTATCAGTTGATATAGGGCACGGCTGTTTCCAGTAGCAAAAGCCTTCTCCATCTCTCGAGCTTTCGACTTCCACCAGAGCTCTCGGTCTTTCATTAGGCTCTTCTCTATTTGGCGTTTAAGGGAGTTGCGTGCGCCGTCGTACGCGTTGCCTGCTAGTATGGATTTCCGGGCACCAATCATGGATAGCGACCTCGCCGATATCCAGTGGTTTTGTGGTCGAATCGGGGAGGTTGGACAGACAGCACTGAACGCCGCTAACATGGCTTCTTTCACATTTTGCCATGCTTCATCTACACTCGCACTGCCAGTACATGTGGAGAGTTGTTGGGCTAGCTCAGATCGGTACTGTTGAGCTATGGTCGATCTTCGAAGATACTGGATTGGCATGCTTCTTTCTAGTTTGCGAGGGCCCGAAGGGAAGCGAACTGTCAGGCGTGCACGCACCATGGCGTGATCGGAATCAAGTGGAGTGCCCCAAAAGGAACGGCAGTCTTGAATTGTGGCTCTCCACCGGTAGCTGATGGCCACGTGGTCCAACTGGGTCCACGGTTGATTTGCAGTTGGTGGCCGCCAGGTCACGCGATGCGAACGCTTATGTTGAAAGTTCGTACTTGCCAGAAACAGTTCATGGTCAGCACACAACTGAAGGAGTCGATCTCCGTTGTCTGTGCGGCGAGCATCGACTCCAAATCGACCGCCCAAATGTGATTCCAAGGAGCTCAGACGACCCACTTGAGCATTCAGATCGCCTGCAATGATCACAATATCAGTGCTTTTTGCCTGCCGAATGAGCCCGGATAGTTCTCGATAAAAGGTATCCTTCTCAACATCAGAACTGCACTCCGTTGGGGCATAAGCCGACACTACAAACAGGCAGCGCTTTTTATGCCGAGAGGCATTGAGCTTGATTGAACTGGATAACCGGACGGCGCAAAGCCGACTGTTCACTGGGATCCAATCAAGCAAAGCGCGTTCAGCTCTGGGGCTGAGTGCAACTCCCACGCCATATAGTCCACGAGTCATCGCTTCTGGGTCACCGGACACACGGAGGGAGAAATGTGAAAGAGCTGAGTTCATCCTTGGCGTTCTGAGATGCATAACCACGCTTGGGTCTTGTATGCGTGTTTCGGAGACACAGCATAAATCAATTTTAAGGGGTATAAAGTTTCAGCAAGCTCTGCCTGTTTGCCAATTTGACATAGAGTACGGACGTTAAAAGCTCCTATATAGAAAGGATCTCGTGGATTTAGAAGGGTGTTATTTTGTTTACTGTTAATAGGCAGCAAGGGGCATAGGGCCTTTCGGTCAGATAACTGACAGTCAAGTGACCCAGTGACATTTGCTTGTGTGGTGGGAAGGGGTTGGGGAGGGACATCGGTGGACACAGAACTGCGCGGGCAAATGATACTTCCCGGTTGCCCAGGCCGAAGAAGGGGGTTTGGTTGAGGTACCCCACCTTGAGCCTTTGACTCAAAAGTCTGACCTGATGATGATGATGATGATGACTAAGTGTTGTCACAGTCCGTTTAAGGACCTGCGTACTTCAAAGTAGTGTGCAGCGAAAAGACACCAGAATGCAGATTGGTTGCTTGTTTGAAAGACTGGAAAATTTTATGATTCGATATCAGCCCTTCAGTGACATAGGGAGCTATAAAAGTGTGCACGTCGTTTTCATTTGTCATGACAAAGATTGCATCTTCAGTTTTTACCCCTGTGTGACTAGATTTTTGTCCACTTGAACATATCCATCAATCATGTCTAATTCATAGAGCACATCAACAACTTGGGGTTCTCCTGTAGCCAGTACCTGGAGTTGATTCCAAGTTATTTGTACTCTTCTGAGTAAACCACCTGAATCTGCCAAAACCGGTCTTTCTCGGTGGATATATACTTCAGAGGAACGAGCGGTTGATCTCTGCAGAGAAGAACAACCGTAGTATATTCTAGACTGATTCCGTAAGTAATTGTATCGCTTTGAGAAGATGACTTTGAAGTTCAAGACCAATGCAGCACAGGTGTGAGAGTTTAGATAGGTCTAGAAAAACGCCTCAAGTTTACATGGTCCCTCATCCAGTGACCGAGTAGTCTTCGAATGCTGGAGGAATGTGTTTATACTGGTCCTTCCTTCCCGAGGAACGCTCGTCTAACATTTGTTGATAATGAGTTAATTTTTCTGTGCTTCGTCGCCAATGGTAGGTCAGTATTGAGTCTCCATGTGGGCTGGACACTATGGAATGCACACCTGTCTACAATGGCAATGGTCTTCTGTTAACAGAGAAGACATTTGTTCACCCCGCTGCGGTTGAATCGGTAACAAATGAACTAATGCCCAAGTTAGATGAGTTGCTTATAGACAAACGGAATGAATGTGATTGATTCGTGGATTCCGGTTGTAAATACATAGATGTTAATAGTAAGCGGATCTTTGATAGAACAATTATACCACTTACGGCTTGTGTCTTGTCCAGTACCCTCTCTCCTAATTCATTCGCTCTTGAATCCCCCTTCAGGTTGAAGCCACCGGTAGCAAGCAGCCTGATTGTCGAATTGCATCGAAACCCCACGACAGCTGACGATTTCTTGGTCCGGTTTCGTTATAGAAACCATACTAGGCCAAATGATACTCTTGTTTACTCACTGTGGCCACCGGCATGCGGTCCTGCACAGCTCAAACAAGACTCACGTTCCATGTGTTCGTTAGCGCGGTTGGAGTCAGCCATGACAGGGACATACCTTGTAGAGTTGGATGCAGGATGTGAAAAAGCCATCGGAGAAGATTTCGATGTAATGGCGAATGTCTACTACCCATTGCTTCTGTCGTTGTTTTTCGCAAATTTACTTCTATTTTTGTATCTTTGGAGACGTGCCAGGCTGCTGAATTCCGAATGTTAGCCTCATTTTTGTCTAATTTATTCCCCCCGTCCTCAGTAGCTGTCTTTCAATTGTTGTAAATTTATTACTGCGTTTATCGCCGTATGTTGTGTCTGTTACATCTAGCACCAGATTGTTTATCACTCTTGTTGAACGTCTTCCTTGTTCATTTTCTCAGAGCATTTTCTCATAGTGTAGTGCATTACTCCATGCAAAACTATAATATAGTTTTTTTTACTGGAATTTTCAGATCTGATTTTGACAGTTAAATTTTTTTTGAAACCTGGTTTTGGTCTTTCGATTTTGAATCAATATTATCATTTCAGACGTAGTCTTTCTCATTTCGCGGTATCTTTCGGACTGCTAAGCATCAAGCACCCGGTAGCATGCTGTCCCGCAATCTGCCTTGAACCAAAACTATGGCTTAAGTGAACTTCGAGTTAGGGCGGCGAGAACATACATGACCAATACGCTCGATTTATTAATATTCTCTTCAGTGTACGCAGCCCATAAAGGTGATTTTTATAGCTGGATTGGTTAATCACGTTCCAGCTCTGCGAATAAGGCAACAAAGTCTTAACACGTGTTGGGTCTGTTACGATTACGCACGGCCGATGGGAAAACCTTTTATTAATCCTGATTGCAGCAGTCCTGACTGATGTTTCACGTGGAGTATCGTTTCGCATGTTCGCCATAAAGTACAAAAATAGTTTCGCCACGCCTACGGTAGAACGAGTTAGGTGGCCTAAATTCGCAACTCGCACAAAATATGACGTCATCCAAAGTTTCGTCGTGTCAGTAGATCCTTCTCCATGAGATGTGGCTTTAGCATCTCCAAGGAAAAGAAGGCAATTTCCAAGGACCAATTGCCTACTCACAATTAGTCGCATAAATTCCTGGTGGGTCAGCTGTTACCGAAGCCACTCCATGCTCCCAAAAAGGTTGACCAAGAGTTCAACAGCAAATGCGGTTAATTGAAACACGTCGCAGGTCATACTACCTGGACCATGTCCTTGGTCGGCTCCGCCCACATGACGTACTCAACGCTTTACACTATAGCACTAATCCATTTGACCGCACACGCTGACTCCGGGAACCATTTTTTCTAGGTGACACCACGAGTATGCCTCACTCGTGTCATTGCCAATCTATGCCTATTCTCTACTAATAAGGGAAACAAATGGCCGCTCACTAGAAGCACACCCAAATGATTTTCTCCGGAACTATAGGGTTTCCGAGGTTGTGACTTTTACGGAGAGTTAGTCTAATCCATTTACAATTGTAGGTGATATGATGCTCATGGCATTTTGTTTAAGTGAGCGAAATTTCAAGGCCACAGACCATCACAGATTCGCATTTTGCTACCGGTTTACGAGAGATAAAACACGGAATCGCACCTTACCATATTTTGGTGTTATCTAAGGATAGAATAACATCTACAGAATATCCAATGCAAATTCCACCCAGGAAAATCGACCATCAACGTTTGTTTGCTTTATACTCCCCAGATTTAACAGACGACAATTTTGTCCAGCGAACTTCATCACAACACTTCTTCTTATGGAGCTCAGCTTCCATTAAGTATAACATTGTCAAAAAACAGCACGAATTGTGCAATGGAGATGCGAGGGCCATCTCTGTGGATGATTGCCTTTCCCAGCTATGCATAGCTAGCCCGTAGACAACACAACGTCAGGAGGTAACCTTCGGTAAATTACCAACACAATGGTATCGTTTCTATTAGGAATAATACTCACCATAGGTGGAATACATCATAAAGTGGTCATCATGATAACGGTAATCGTTGTCACTCAACTCGACTACTTGTCGTCACTGCAGCATGTTAGCCCCGTGTCAATGTGCGGCGCTGATTATGAGGCCCCACCCATACACGATAACCTAATCCAACGGCTAATGACGACCCGTCGGACTCATAACTGTGTTCAATATCGCCTACCTTCGCTACATGTCGTAACTGCTAAGTCCGTGTCCCTGTGTGACGCGGATAAAGAGGCCTCACCTATACACGACAACCTAATTTATTGTCCAACGACGGTCTCTCACAATCATAACTGAACGCGTTTTCAATCTTCTCGAATACTTGTTGTAACTGCTAGGCCCACTTCTATGTGCGACGCTGCTTATGAGGCCTCGCCTATGTACAACAACCTAATCCAATGACCAACGACTGTCTCTCACGCACACCTGCACGCGATGTTCTTATCTCTGTTACCTATAGTAAACACCAGGCCAGAATCTACGTGGGCCAGTGAAAACAAGGCCTCAATTATACGTGGTATCCTAATCCAACTCCCAACGTGGGTCTGTCGTACTCATAACTGCAGTCAATGCCGCCTACCTTGGCTACTTGTAGTAATTGCTAGGTTTGTGTCTATGTGCAACGCCGAATATGAGGCTTCAGCTAGGCTCAGCAGCCTAACCCGATGATCAAAGACGGCCCGCCACGCTTATAACCGTACTCGACATCGCCTACCGTGCTTACTTATAGTAGCTGAAGGGCCAGTACACACGCTCGTAACTGACTAATGCCCCAACTACACATAATAGACCAATCAAACGACCTACGGCGGTCCTTCACATCCATGCATGTCATCCGTGTGCCAACCTTATGCCTAAAAATACACAACCACCTTTAAAAAAATCATGTTTCTATTTATTGGTTGTATCCGTACAAACGTAATGTGTGGTCGGTCCAGTTCTCAGTTTCAGGAAGCCGCTTTTACTCGACAGGATTTCTGTAAGGAAAAATGTAAAATCAATTATGACTCGTACGCATTTTCCGCGACATCAATTAAAACATATAATTAAACAAAGTTGTAGTGACCAACTCACCAACTGCTTACTAAATCCCTTTGTCCACAATTCCAAGTGGGTGTCCACGCTGAAGCTGCAGTCTTACTGTTATAAGAGTAAACCTACCACTTGCTCAGTTCGTCTCGTGTGTACATCGATTATTCAATGGCGGTATTCGACAACCATATGCATTATTGAGCGCAGTGAAGTTAAAGCTAAAGAGGGGTGTATATGTGTCAGCCGTGGACCAAGTGGTGTAGACATGTATTCTTATGATCACGCTACCCGCTAAACATTATTATTACCCTGCACTGTGGGTGCAGGGTGCATACCAACGACGGAATGACTTTGATCAGTTCATCCAAAAACAACTGCACCTTTCCCTCCTGTTTGAAGATGAGAACGACGCCTGCATGCTCCATATCGTCAAATATTTGAAAACCGGGGTCCAGAAGACATTAGTTAGTCAGGAATTGTGACCACTTTTGGCCGTTTGTTATTTCGGGCCGCAGTGTAACCCACATCATGGTGCCTTCTAGAAGTCTCTGAGACTTCTCCCATTTTGTGCCGGATGTGGACCCGGCTGTCTTGTTGCCTTGTCTGAATGACAGAAATGAACCACCATGCGCCCTCAATGGACCCAAGAATACCCTTAACCCATGCCGGTCTCAATTTGTGACGACCCCTTGGCGAATCGTAACTACAATAACAACCCTAAACGACCCATCTAAAATGTTCATGTACGGGGCTGTCCACGGACCCAAGTACGGCTTTGCGATGAGGGTACCGCGACTACCATACCCAGTCTGATGGATTGCCCGTAGTTCACCATATCGACAATATTTACCGGATGAGGGTGTTAAGTGCACCCACAAGATGGCCTCAATCCGTTTAATTTGTGCCAGGACTTGAAAGCACTGGCCAACTTATTGTGCTGTATGCTTGTTCTGCCCATAAGCACACTAATTCTAACAACACCAATATCGATGGTTCGGTATAGCCTTGTGCCTGATATAGCATGTACTGAACATCATAATAGAACAAAAACCCTACTAGCTGTGACGAATTCCGTGGCCTGGTTTTGCAGGACACCTGCCACAATGATAGGAGACTTTTTCATACACAGACCTTTAAAGGCCGCTCAATTTTGAGTTTCGGCGACACAGAGGGCGAAATTACTGTCCTTGTCGTTTCGAGACTATTTGCAAACGCAATACACAATAAAACGCGTGAAGAAACCGGCTCTTCCACCAATTTTCCACCATTATCGGAGGTACATCACACGAAACTGTTGGCAGCCATTAAAATATAAATTCCGCGCCCATGGTGGACCTCGAGTACGTTTAAACAACTTCCAACAAAACTGCGTCCGCATGGAAAGATCTTAAGGGACCGAATAAATGCCATCATCTGCCGAAACTTTATGTTAAAGTTTTCCTCCTCCGAACTATGGTTTCATAGAAATTTTGGGTGTGTGTCTAAGGCTCGGAGCAGTAAACACCCTCAGAACAACCAAGGTGAAACAGCGCGGCACTGTGCTAAAACACCACTGACGAGAAAGATTTTGTCGCTGTTGCCGGAGCGCCAATTTCAGGCATCGAATTGCCAACACGATTTGGTCTGACCTTTGTGTCAATAGAGATTGGCTAATCATGTGGCCGGATTTACCATCATCGGCCGTTTGTCCAATATTGCGCCGATCAGCCCTGACGAAAACCTGCTGGTGGTCAGTTTGTTTTACAATGGATCAAACGAACCCAACATTGTTGTTCGATTAACAGTTTGGAAGCATTTTACGTACACAGCAATTTCTTGGCCTTTTTTGCTGGACGCCTGTAGCAACACTAAGTGACTTCTTCCCACATGAGTCACAAATGGCTGCTCCAGTTTGAATTAGTACGGGCAAGGAGGACGTGAATATGGTTCACGTACTCTGTCAAAACAATTCCAAAACCAGTGCAGGTGAGAACACGTGAAGAAGGCAAAGTTTCTACGAATTTTCACACCATCTTTACAGGACCATTCCGCTAGGCCATTGCAGCCAATGAAATATGAATCCCGTGCCCATGTTGGACCTTGGGTGCGTTTGAACAACGTTCAACAAAACTGCGGCCCAATGAGAAGATTTTACGGGTTCCAACAAGTGACATGACATGGTGAAATTTTATTTTAAGTTTTCCTTGGTTGGGTCCATGTTTCCGGAGATACTTGGGATGTACATATAAGGATCGACGGTTGTTCTGGTGTTTGACACGCTTATTTTCATAACCCGCCGTAAGATGAAAATCTCACTTTGTTCTATATCATTAATTAATTTGGTTTTCTTGCACGTAACCCATTATCTGAAATTCCCGATGTTAAAAGACCGACGAGGCCGTTGACAGATTGCATGCTGTTCACGGCACTGTTGCAAGGGTGAAAGTAGCCCTACACACAAGCTTTCCACCGAAGAAGGCTCGAGACTTACTTTCTGAACTATTAAACTTAACCCTGTAGCATACACCCCGGAAACTCTCGTTCAAGCTTAGTGCTACTGCGACTGAAATGACACTTACGTCCTCCACGGGATTTCAAATACTACTGATAATACTAAGTTGCAGCAGGATTTCACTGTTCTGCCGTCGGCAATATAGGCTGTCTGATCGTGGATACGATTTGGCTGACGTCTTCTATTTGTATCATTATATCTTGACCAAGCCAGTGCATTTGTATATGTTAAGTCATGCTAGACATAGCCCTTTGGACGCAAGGGTGTTGTCTAAAACTTTGAACATATCGAACTTTTCGACGGATGTTCCCTCTTATACAGGAGCCACTTTTGTTACTTCGCGGCACTTCTATAGGATTGTACGGTGGTTTCAATCTCTAATATGCAAGCAGCCAATTTTTCTGCGACAATCAGCAGATCTATGAAACTAATAATAGTTTGCCGGTTGCGGTTTTGCGTTCCAGTTAGATCTTGGGGATACTTTGCACCGCTGTTCATTTCACTTAGACTCCCTAACACAAGTACCCCACTTTGAATAAAAGCGCCCGGTGGGAGGGCGTTGAAAGCTACCTGCATTGTAGCGTTTTTAATTGAAAGTAGGCCCAGTTCGTTTTTTCTTGAATCCATGGCATATGATTTCGTCGAACCACTATGATCAGTTAGGTAAAATAAGACATCGATATTCGAAGCATACACACTGGCTTATTGACGTCAAACTAATGAACGGACAATTCTTTTAGGATTATCATTATACGGTAGGTAACACCCAAGCTGGCATACGGTAGGGAGAAAAGCAAAACGGTCGGAAGCAGAGATAGGTTAATAAAAGTGAGTCATGCCCTGGATGGATGCATGGGTATTACTCTTATATACCCGACTAGGAAATCCGCTACTTCTGCGATGCACGTGGTCAGGCATCGGTTTTGTGCAATTTACACCGCAATAGCATAAGTGGAAAACGAAATAGTTGTTTATCAGGGACGAGCTTTTGGTCAGTTTCCCACAGTTAAACGGTTTATTTCGTGAAACAACAGACGTCACCAAATGTTTTCGCCGAATTTTCAGGATCACATTCTGCGTTTGCCATACAAGCAACTTCACTTTTACGCTGTCTCCAAAAATGTGTGCACTAATGTCGCCGAATTACAAAACAAGATTCTTATGCTCGTCTCATCTTCAGAGGTTTACTCTTACAGGTGCGTATGTGATTCTTCTGCTTGCACTTTGCAACCTGTTCTCCTGTCACCCTCGCCAAAACCCTAGCTTAAGGTTTGCATTGCACTTGACGGGAGTGACCAGGAATCACAACGAGCTCGGAACCAATCCTGCGGCACTATTACACCAACAAACTAGAACCGGAGAAACTTGGATGCACGTATCCAAGTAAGCAGTGATATATCTGTGTTGACAAAGGACAGGCCAGTTTGGACACAGTTGTTGGGTTATTGGTCATTTAACCTTTTTAACCATTTAACGTCTATAACAGGACGTTGAATATTTGCTCATGCACGATCCCACTTGCACTTAAAGAAATACTGGAGACAATTCACTTCTGGAGGCGTGACTGATAATCATTTCAATAGGAAAAATGCCATTTTGTGTATGTGTAATAAGAACTTTATGTGACAAGAGTAATAATAATAAGTTCACTTCCCAAATTGTGAGGAACATGATGGGGTCGTTAAAACCTGAACACAGCAAGCAACAACACAGTGGGAAGGGAGGTACAACCAACGAGACATTCCTGTTACGTGGAAAGTCACAGCGGTTGTGGGAACCGAAGAAAACCCAGGAGAGTGAGCATGAGGTACGGCTAGTCCAATGATGAAGCCGGCTGACACGAACTAAAACTGAAAGCCATTTCTAACCATGAGTGACCTTTGGCGGTTGAGCAAATAGCCAGGGTCACGAAAAGCAAAAATGGAGATGGAGATGAAAAGATTCGAAGTGGAGGCAAATGAAAAGTTTTTCCTCAAAAATATAGTTTAACTTTAAAATAAGTAGACTCATCGGCGTCACCGCTGTTGAGGAGTCAGGTGTAAAAGAGTTTGATGGGGAGAGGGTGCCGATGCATGGAGCCAAACGAACATTGTAAATGAAGTTGAACTTGCGGAAGAGGCAAACCGAAATTATACCAGGTTAAATTCAAACGAAGGGTTCAGCGTGTTGGAATAAACTCGTCCTAGAGGCGGCTGGGTGAAAATTTATTCGTAGTAGCAGTTACAGGCTCGAGTATGCAGCAGGGGACGGTCGAGATTCTGAAAAAAATAGTTGCGGGGGTGCCATCGAAATGGGTATAGCAGTGCCATTCTATCCTGGCACTGACATACTTTGGTTTCTGAACAGCCCTGTAGCGGTCGCCAAGTTGCCGCAATCGGTGAGGAGATACGCAGTTCCGGGGCAGCTGGATCTGGATTAGACGAGGAGATTGACACAGATAGAGTCAAGCCAAGGTAGAGTCACGGATAATTTCGGGGACCATGCGATTGTAGACCGAAGACAAGCCAGATTGAAGGGGCGACGGTTGTACGGGGCTTTTGAACCAGCTACAGAGGCAGTTTGAAGCTTTGGAAGAGGGGGAGTGAGGAAGGAATAGGATGGGGCAAGTAGATTCCTGTGAGTGCCAGGAGATACCAGATAAAACGGTGTCCAATATAAAAAATTTAAAAGGAAGGACAGCAAGAAGAATGAACCAAGGAAAAGGTGGATTTTTGCTTGCTGAACTAGAAACCAAGGACTAGCTGAGGTTGCCGATGTAGCATGAGGACACAGCAAATTACCAGTAGACTGCTCGTCAAGTATGCAGTGGCCTCAGAGAGCGATGTAAATGGTGACGGTTTTGTGGGGTGAATCCTGGGGCTGAGTAATTTTAGAAACTATGTCTTGATGCCACTTTTCAGCTTTTAGAATTGTTGAGCAGCGAAAAATGAGCTAACAAACTAGTCAGTTGTTTGATTACAGTTGGTCTATGTGAGATTAATTTTTTGCAGGGTTGACTGTTGCTGTCCTACCAAAAACTTGCCCAAAAATCATCATCGCCAAAAAATACGGCTCGTATCAACCGGAATTATCTTCAAAGTACTGTAATATGTTCACATTTTAATGAAGTGGACTCACGAAAACGACACCGGAATATGCTAGCGCTGGAATTTATCCGGAATGTCCTAGAACAACCATGCCTAACCTGAATAGAGCCAACTGAGACTTGTGTCATGCTGTCTAAATTGGTCGTACAGCCGATCCAACGTGTTTAGCCATGTTACTCGTTCTGCCACAGGGGCTCGTGTTTGAAGCAGTTCAGTGCACATGATTTTCCGCCCCGTGCAATAATTCCCAATGCAACCGAGCTGACCAAACCCCATGGCCAAATTCAATCGGAAAGCCTGGGTAGAGCTTACTGCGACTAAACGTGACTTCCCAAGAGACGCAAAAGGAGGAAGAAATACTTCAGAGCCAGCCTTAATTGATTGTCGTTCATGCATCATGGCTGAGCGAAACCAACGCCACGCAGACTACTAAGGGTTGAATGGTCTGCCTTAAAGAAGCGCACACTGGTTTCGGGCGTTTTTGGGGCACCACCACCGCAGCTCTCCTTAATCGCTGAATTATTGTTGGCTCAAATCCCCGATATTTGAAGTTTTATTTTCCGTGCCTTTTTCTACCATATTGGACGTTGTTCCAAAGAGCCGCTTTTCTTTCCTGTGATTAGGTACACTTTGTGTGTGCAGGTACTTGTGTTGCTTCCTAAGGTTGTCTCTCAGTGTATGCGTTGTTGCTCTTCCAAATATCCCGTCTTGTGGGAGAGGAGTGGTTGGGTTCACTGCATAGTGTGGCTTTGTCCACTCTTTCCCACGTCACGTGTAGCCGTTGATCGTTGTGTCGATACGCAATATTTTGTCGACAAAGGTCATTCGGGCTTATTCCTATTAGATCCCACGAAGGTAAAGACGCCTCTCAGCCAACGGTCAGAATTGATAGTTATATGTACACAATTGATGGATACTGTCACTACAGACACCACCTCTCGTTCGACACAAAGGTGCACGGCTGACGACATTCCAGCATAAACAGTAGAGCACATCTATGACCCGGAAACTCACACTAGGTTTACCTGTAGAAAGACTATTCCGAATCGTTTTCACTGATCAGGACAGAGCATGGAAAGTCCGTTCTGCCCCATATCTCTAACTGACCTAGGTGAATAAGTAATGCGACCTACTTCTCCCAAATAATCCACGAGATTAGTCATTTCGTAAATCCGGTTATGGATGATTCATACAACTTTTAGGCATGCTGGCATTGCCTACCGCGACCGCGAAAGTCGCGCACAAATGACCGGTACAATTCCTCATTTTCACGTATAATTTCCAACCCCACAAGTTCGCTCGTACCTGCTCAACTGCCTTGAGCACAATTGTTCGCTGACGTTTAACGCCATTGACAATGTATGGCAAAGGTTCATCACTCTGAAGTTCAACACATTTAACGTCCAATCTGGGGTTGCGAATGCGGTTCCGCAATTCTTACAGGTCTACAGGCTTCCAATTCTCAAGCTTAATGTAATTTTGGCCCGTTCTATCCTGTTGCGCATTGTTCTCGCACCACTCAACTTAATCAGCCTGCTGGCACCGAAAGTAGTGGCACTTCTTCAGCCTCGACCCTCCGAGGAACGTGGTTCTCTTCAGTGCTAGTCCACCGGCGACAAAGACAGATATTGTTGGCGCGCTCATCCAACACTTTTCACGTCGCCCTCTAAGCAGAAGTTGGACATCCCGAATTTCAAACCGGTTGCCTGTGGTTTGAGGCCGTTCGAAAGATTTAGTTTAATGTCACAACCCACCAGAAGTTGCCCACAGCCCAGGCCAAGGGCCGCCCGGTCATCATGCATTTGGACACTGCTTCGGCATCACCATCACATATCGAAGAATCCTTAATGCACCCTTTCGCGACCTCGAGTCCAGACGTCCTCCACAACTGTCATCATCGCCTACGATGGTGAGCTACAGCAACCAGGATGGGTGCTTCAATGCATTTTACCCAGGGAACTAAACTAGCTGGCTCGTGGTATGCGATGCCCGCGGAAAGTAAACTCCTGGGTCCTGAATTTTTGGCGGAATAGGTATTGTCGATGCCTCGACAAACTGGCTCTGTGTGGCGGCCCATTCAATCATTTGGGTCGCAGATCTATCCGGCGGAGTTATAGGACGGCCAATAGGAATTCTCTACGTCTGCCCCTTGCTGTTTGGCTAACCCAGAATGCTCCTGGTCTCGGAGGTGTGTTGACTACGTCGGCCCTATTATTGGGACGACCTATCGCTTTTTTGAAGGTCCAAAATTTGCTTCTGATGCCCCACCAAAATCAACCAGTACCTCCGCGAGTGTCATCTCAGATCCTCAGCCAACATCAACGTGTTCCTGGAAAGCGGATCGCGGTTCACTCTGAGCGCTTCCAATAAGTTTCGCTGGAGAGATGCAATCGCGCACCCCCAACAGCCACACAATCAAACGATCAGACAGAACGTTTCCCGCCCAGATCTCGACATGAGCCAATATCCAGAAATTTTCTGGTCAACTGAACCACTTTGAAGGTCTCCGTGGAAGGCAGCAAGTAGCGTGCGGAGTCGCCGTGGACAGAAAAACAGGCTAATGCGCGCTATCATCTTAGTTGTCCGTTGGTTTCAAGCTCAATTGCTTAGTAATAGAATTGCTGGATCACTGCAACCTGGCCATGTTTTACTTACCAAAATGATGTGGTTGGTTTGACAGGATTTCGAAAAACAACACTAGAGGAGATGCTGCAGTAATTCAAACTATTTTCGACTGGCCCAACAGAACTAACCCAGTTGGTAGAGATGTCGTAACTGGAGACCGAATTGGCTTGCTTGCCTTTTGCTTAGTCCCCCCTGAGTATATGATCACACAGCGAGTAGTCTAAGGCGTGGTGATGACCTCTGCACTTGCGGGTGGTCGGCCACGGGACACGCGTGACAGAAGGGCACATTCTCATGTTTGTTGTAGGGACACACTTGCTATTCAGACAAGTCACTCGCACCTGTCATCAGCAACGCGAGTCGAGGATCCTAGTTGGTTAAAGAATTAGAGTGTATCTGGGATAGGCTAACACATCCGATGAGATCGTGGGTAAGGTAGCGCCAGTTTTCCGTAGACCGCTGAAGATGGTGATAAGCTCGTTGAGGACTGACGGCTCCTCGTCATTAGAGCAATATTTGTGGTAGGAGGCAAGCGCTGGAAGCGATTTACAGACCAATCCCTTACTTCCACTTTGGAGGTAATAGATGGGATAATGCTAAACGAACTTTTGGCATCCCGCTTCAGAAGCTGGGCGCTGAATGGATAATCGCCACAATTTTAACAAACCAGTTGGTGCATAGACACGCTACTCGCAACTTGAAAGTTCAGGGAACAGGATGATTGTTGTGTGGCGGTCTGTAGTGTGCTCCCTTCGGAATTTCGGTTTCGGAATTTCATCGTGGATATGGGGTTCTAGTTGAATTCTACTTTTCGATCACTTCTCCTTTACTAATAATTTCCATAATTTTGTACCTCCCTTCACCAAAGCAACCTTTTGGCAACAGGAATTTTTATCTTTCTTATATTACCACCTACTTTCCTGTCAAACTTCCAGCATGCATACGGAGAGCATCACTCTTAGAACGCATGCTCACTTATGGAGCCAGGTTCTAATCCCACACCGCCGATGTAGCATGGAAATACCTTCAGTGGGAAATATGTCAGCCCAGGATGCGTCGCCGAATGAACTGGTGCTTGTCACATTCAACCATTGGCTTTTGGTCATTGTGCGACAGCAGCCTTGCCTCCTTAGTTGACAGTCGTAGAACCAAATCCTGATCTAACTTTGCGAAGACCCACGCTATCTTCTACCCTTTCCTATCCTTGTATCGGTATCATGTTGTGATAAAAATGGAAAAGGAAAGTGATAGATCGAAAGAAACAGTAAGAAAGAGAAAAAAAACGAAAAGTACTAAATGTCTTTCTTGTTCCAAAACCTACCTTTGCCTTTTAGCTCAGTGTACTTCTACCTGTTCTGTGACAACGCCATACTCCCATCACGGATTCCATTGTTCCAGATGAATAACCGCAGACCGTACCAGCAGCAACGACCCAGGATTCCTGTTAGTAGCAGCTCGTTGGATAGGCTCAATGAGGGTTACGTCCTTTCGTGACGTGAGTGGACAACCTGGTTGAGATATTCAAGTGGTGTTCTGCACAGAGTATCTGGAAGTTCATGCGAGTGACAGAAACATAAAAGGGTCTTAGTGCTAAACTGGTGAAATCCGATTGTGTCCACGCACGTCTCATCCGAAATTCAGGGGCCTTTAGGGTGTACGCAGACAATATACTGAACAATATTCGACCTTACTGTGACACCCTGGTAGCTGAGAGTAGCGGAACCATCGACCAATGAGCGTTCAGTATTTGTGCCAAACCATTCGTTCTCCTAGTCGCGCCGATTGCCAACCCTGCCCATCTGACAATGTCTCAAGAGGCTACGATGATCGCGTAAGTTGTGTTTGGTACGGCGATTATTTTCTTAGTGTCGATGACAGTGACTTCATGAGGAACGGGGATTTCATGCCATCGCGTTTGCAAGCGCAAAACGATGCGGTGAGTCTCATATGCCAGAGTAAACGCCAGCGTAATCCTGAGAATACCTTGGGTCTGATCTCGTTAGCCAACAGAGAGGTCCTGTGTACACTCACAAACGACTCAAGCAAAATATATAATCGCTTACATACCGTAGAGCCGAAGGGCGTCATCAGCTTCTGCACAGCGATACGAATCGCTCATCTCGCCTTGCGCCACCGTCAACTGAGGCATCAAAAAATGAGAATCGTCTGCTTTGTGGGTAGTCCAATATCGGATTCCGATAAATCAGTAAGTTCTGGTTTTCAGTGGTTACGTTTAGATGATTGATTTGGCGAAACACCTCAAGAAGGAAAAAGTCAGTGTGGACGTCGTGAATTTCGGTGAGAACGAAGCAAATCAACAAAAGCTCTCGGATTTCATTGATACTTTGAATGGGAAGGCCGGGGGGTCGTCTCACCTCGTTTCTGTTCCTCCAGGGGCGGTCCTCCATGATTCGTTGGTAACTAGTCCTATAATTGCGGGGGAATTCGGTGGCACTTTGGCAACTTCCGGTTTGGGACTTGGGTTCGGGTTGGACGCCAACGAAGATCCGGATCTGTTGTACGCTCTGAGGGTCTCTATGGAGGATCAAAGAATGCGTCAAGAACATGAGGTGAATGCTGGCCCCACAGGAGCTGCTGGTGCTGCCACGCTTCCTGGTATGTTGCTGTTGACTCGATCAGTGATTAGCGCTTTACGGTGCAGGATGTGTTGTTCGTTTGCATGTTTGTCTGTATGGATTTGGTCTACTCATATGGAATTCCGTCTTATTGCTTCCTCACAATACCTCAGCCCTCATACTGCTTTCGGGTGGCATGGCAGCTAGGCGTACAAAGGGTCTTACAGTTGAATTATTATTTTATTAGTGTTTTCCATTACGTTTTTCATTTTCATTTTTCTCATCACATCTGTGTTTCGCTGTCTAGCTTGTGCCGACCGAACACATTCCTAGTTGAGCGCGCATGGTTTGTGGGAGAGAGAGGGGAGGTAAAGTTTTCCTCCTAGCTACTGGCGTTTGCACATTTTTAGAGGCAAGGATGTTACCTTCTGCCAATAGATAAAATTGAGCTGAACGGTCTAAAAGGTCGTCCTGTTAGCTTGCGAAGTATGGCCTGCGAGATATCCGACTCGACTTAATGAGGACGATGTTATCACTGTATACGGCTTTTATTGATATAACAGAAAATATACCCTCAACTGGCTGCCATGATGACGTTAATCGTCTAATTAATGAGCCATAGGATTGGCGAATGGTATTGATTGACAGAAAATGCCAAGATGGCTCGAATCGGGAAACAGCGACGCTCCACTTCTGCCGACGCATCGAGTGGCCAGAATGTGGGCTTCAAATGCTTTATGCAAGGAATGGGTCGGCTATTCTTCCCCAAAGTGGTCGTTTCGGGCAATGGGCTGAGCAGTTTAGACTGACTTTTTCAAGCAGCTCGGGAAACTGAACGTTACGATTATACGAGGCCCTCATGGGCGACGAGTTAAACGCAACAAAGCACCCATTCCGGATGATTTGCAGCTTTCGCTCTTCAGGGACGGCGGCATCCCTGTTATTATTCTTGACGAAAATAGAACATTGTTGGAATGAGTTGCCCTCTTTGTGATTCCACTTTTAAAGAGTTGCAAGGTAAGCGCACCTTGTCCTGATAGCAATAATGTTTATGACGCCCTTGAACGCCACGCAGTTTGCCGGAAAGGACATATTCGTGAGGATCAAGAAGAGAGTTGACAGTTTTTTCTTTTGAACTGGTGCCTGAAGGGCAGTAGTCGTCATCCTGCATTTCAGGATGATTTCGACTGTCTCAGAAGCCGTGACAGCGTTCTACACCCAAGTGCTTCAGCTATATTGTTGTCTCATTTAAGAGTACTGCGCGAGGCATGGTTCGACAGCGAAGCAGGGAAGCCATTATTAACTGCGCTGGTTGGGTTGGACTGAATTCGGGCCACACTTTCTGACTGGCTAGTCGACCTGATAAACGAATCCATACCCCCGGGTAGTTGTGTAAGTTCCTATGGACTGGCGGATGACGAAGCCACCTCCAGAATTAAGAATGCCGCGACGGGCTTTGCTAACCCCAACATCTGCGTAGACGGCGGTATGCGACTGTGTGATCCATAATGTTTTGTTGATCGAAGACTTTACCTCTGGTTGCGAGCACACGATAACATTATTGGACTTCCAGCTGTGACACCCTTCCGGTGCCTAGCTGCCATGCTACCCGAAAGAAGCACGAGGACTGTGATACTGCCAGGTTGCTGGACTTCCATCATCCATCAGTCAAGTGAATTGAACGTAACCCTATTACCATCAGCTGTCGATGGACACCCCACACATCCGTCATCCCAACTTAATTGCTGTTTGGACTCAGACCATGGTATGATGTCCGCCAAGTTTATGGATCTTTTTTTGACAGATACAATAACTTGCCTTTTCTAGGCTGCTATATATTACGCATAGGAAATTGCTTCAAAAGCCACAGCATAGTTTTCTTTTTGTGAGGTTTTGCCTATTCATCATAAAGTGACTTCCTTCTCTCGACATGACTGTTTGTACACCGCAACGAATGTGGCGAATTGCCGCTTAAAAACTAGACTGACACTTACAACGATCACCGCTGTCTTTCACTCAGGTCGAACGCTTTGGTGGAGTACTCTTGTCGTCCGGGTTTTAGCACCCAGACATTTAATCGTGTGAATTACACGGTAAAACTCGGCCGTGGAATGGGGACTTCAACCTTCCAACTCCCAATTGCTGCTTGCAGCCTATCGAGTAGTTCGAATCGAGCCAATGCTTTTGCATGCACTTTTTCTCTTTCACTTATCCTTTTCTCATTGCCCCACCTAGTGGCTGTGAACTTTTTTATAGACCCATACTCGGTGACAGCAGATCGGTTTATTCCAATTACAATAAAATTTGCTATATTGTAAGTGCCTCTAATCGTTGACCCCCGACCTAAGGCCGCCACCTTGTGGTGGTCGGGCTTCAGTGCTGCCATAATCCTGCGGGTTACATTAGTTGGAACTCAGTTCCGTAAGGTTCACCATACCAGGAAGGCTGACGTGGAGCAACCCGACGAGGAACAGCTTGTCTCCTCACCGTGAGAAATCGTATGACGGGGTGACCTGGACTTAATGTCGTACTGTCCCCAGCGATAGGAGTGAGAAGGCAATAAGGTATTTTTTCAGGCAACCAGCATATCCATATGGAAGCAGCGATGATGATTTCCCCCCACGAAAGACGGATTAGAGAAGCCACACGACCCCGATCGCTCAACGGTTAACCGTGACCACTGGCGCATTATTCAGTACGGCTGAAATACTATCAGAATAAAAGATTCTGGTGCTACTCACAAGGCAACTGCTGTATGCAGCCTTATTAGGGGTCAGGCTCAGTCCAGACCAGACCCCGTAGCCACGCGGTTCAGAGTTTTGAGTGAGTGGCTAGGGGTGTAACGGTGGATACTACTGATGAGGCATGTGAGTAGCACGTCTTCTCGTAAATCCGCTTTGCATCTCTTGAAAAGTGAGATCTCTTATGGAATTTGTGGAGTCTCTTTGTAGCATTTGCTTGCAGTTGAGTAGCAGTCAATGAATATCCAGAGCTCGTGTATTATTTCGACAGTCCAGCTCATCAGATCGGTTGCCGCAGTCGTCCTCACCATCGCAGCTCCAGTGCAGTTGGTAGTGACTGGTAGTCGGTTCCTTTCCATCAACTACCTCACACGGCTTGGTGATAGGGTCGCATAAGGCACAATTCTCTGGCCTCTCGTCATACCCATCCGGACAGTGCGGTATACCATCACAGAATTGTCCGACAAAAATGCAATCTCCACCGGGACATCGTCTCTGACCGGGTTGGCAACTTGTGTCAATGTAAATCACGGATGTTTTCTTGTCCCCATTCGGTCCAATACATTCTAACACCACGCGGCGCGTGGATGCATCAAATCCGCCGGGTACTTCAATGGTCACGTAACCAGGATAGGGACGATAGAGAACGAATCGTCGATCAGATTCAACTGGACGTCCGTCTTCAAATCGAACTTGCAGATCTGGCCCCGGTCGTTCAGTACGGCATTCCAGACGTACACGACGTCCTGGTTGGATTCGAATCTCTGACGGTGTGAACTGAACGCCACCTTCGGGCTGTGGAAGTTCACCGCATTGCTCACGAGATTCATCCGAGCCGTCGGCACAGTCTCGACGTCCATTGCATAAGTACCCACGTGGTATACACTCACCGTCTGCGCACCTGAATTCATCTGGTCCACAGTCGCCTCATTTGGTGCCGTCGCCAGGATAAGGATGAAGATCCCGTGGCCGCAACCCTTTGAGGACGGGGATGTTTGGACCTTCCTGGAGGACTTTGAGGAGGTTGCGGAGGCTGCCGGACTGGATACCGACCGGGGTAAGTTGGCTGTGCTGAAGACCCTCCTCAGGGGCCGGGCGAAGGCGGCCCTGGATGCGGCCAGAAGGGGCCCCCGGAAGATGGCTGGGCCGCCGCGAAGGAAGCCCTTGCAGCGGAGTTCGACACGACGGCCGACCGCCAGGAGGCTATGCGGCGTTTCAAGGCGGCCAGGATGGCACCTGGATGTGACCCGACCGTGTTCTTCGCCGGCCTGCAGCAGTCGTTGGATCGGGCTTTGCCGGGACTGGATGGAGCGTCGCGCCACCAGCTGCTTTCCGACCAGTTCGTCGAAGGTGTGCACTCAATACGCTTAGGCGACAAGTCCGTGCAGCACACGTTCCTGATCAGCCCAGACATAGAGCAGACGATATTGGGGGCAGATTTTCTCAAGAGCACAGATTCCGTGATTGATCTAAAGCACGGAAAGCTGGTGACAAGTTATGGCGCAGTCAAGCTTGAAGGTTATCCAAGCACTGCCGCAAGTAATCTGCATGTCCGAAAGCTTCCGTCTTGTAACGTACCGTCAGTGCAGTCCGTGGTCAAGGAATATTCCGAACTGTTCACGGGCGATGAGGATCCGTTTGGCTTCTGCCCTTGGATTGAACACGAAATCCCCTCTCGTCAGAACGCTTTCGACCTTACGGCCCCCGTCCGCTGCCGCTCCATCTACGGGAGGTCTATAAACAAATTCAAGAAATGCTGAAGAATGGCATAATCGAAGAAGCCAATAGTGCGTACAACTCCCCGGTTGTGCTTGTAAGGAAAGCGAACGGAAAATACAGGTTTTGTGTGGATTTCCGGCGCTTGAATGAACTGACCGTAAATCGGGTTTTAGCTGTGCCTTCGGTTGCGGAGATTTTCGATTCCCTCCAGCATTCCCGATATTTTACCGTGTTCGACTTGCGTTCCGGATACTGGCAACTACCTATCCTGGCGACGGCACCAAATGAAAGGAAGAAGGCCTCCGCTGCGGGGTTATCTGTTTGAGAACGCCAACTGAACAGTTACAGACTATTGAACAGGGAAGCAAAACTCTCATTTGCATCTCGTTTACAAAACTGAATATCCCCCTTCTCCTTGAACGCGTCTTCCTGAACTTCTCTGGATATTCATTGACTGGCTACTCAACTGCAAGCAAATGCTACAAAGAGACTCCACAAATTCCATAAGAGATCTCACTTTTCAAGAGATGCAAAGCGGATTTACGAGAAGACGTGCTACTCACATGCCTCATCAGTAGTATCCACCGTTACAGGGGTAGGGTCGCCGAACAAAATCCTACACCCTTCCACTGCCTTGTACGTTAGACTTTTCAGTCAAATGAATGATGTGTAGCGGTCAACCCATCTTCCACTCTCCTAACCATTGTTCCTTATTTGAACAGTCGTTCAGCAAAATAAACCAAAATAATCCCTTACTAAACCCAAAGGCCATTACGCACTTTGGGGATTTTAATGTTCGTACTTTTTGTCAAATTGGGCAACAGGCTGAAACCGTGCCTTCCCTTTCTGTCGATATTTGTTGTCTCCGAATCATCTATACACGACCCAACTTGAGTCGTGGACCTCTGGCCGCCTAGGACGAGCTCAAATGTTTTACATTTTACCTTTCGATTATCGATGCAATGGCTCGTGGTATTGAGGGTGTGCGAGTTCTACTCAGCCCCAAGGCTGAAAACACCTTACTGAACTGTATCCCAGTATCGTCCAGCTGTAGCACCCTTTCAGTGCCTAGCTGCCATGCCACCAGAAGGAGGCACGAGGGCTGGGATACTGCCATGTTGCCCAAGCCTGGACAGGGGAAATCGGGAGGCAGAGGTCGGGTTCGAACCACGGACCTTCCGGTCACTTGGGTCATCTCGTCGTGCAAAAATCCCCGTGACATCAGCCTGGTACGCGTCGTATCGAAGGTGCTCTCTGGCATTATTTTGCATACTGCGATGTCAAACATCCTACCAACTGAAACACGAGGCGGCCTTTATGCACCACATTCAGTTGAAGCATACCATAAACGAGAACTTCAGTTGAGTCTCCCGTGAAAACTAAGCTGATATGCAACTCAGTTTATTTGTCGAGATCTGTCCAATTTTGGTTCAAGTAGAACGTAAATTTGACGGAAACTTGGGGAGTGCACCTACCTGATAAGTCCCAAGGAGGGCTGTGGAAGAGTTTTCATTTTAAATTTGTATCCATCATGAGGCACTGTATGCAAACTCTCGTGAGCGCGGATTCACCACACCTAGTGGTGTAAGACAAGGCCTCCCTCTCTCGCCTTTGGTCTTCAACTTTGTTCTTTATGTGCTGCCTGAAATTTCCCTGCCTGTCTGAAAAACCTCGGAAGTCGAAGTACTTTCGTGATGTTCGCTCACAGACATTGAGTATGCAGACGATATTCTTCTCCTCGGTTCAGATCCTTCAACAATTCAAACCATTTTAAATAACGCACGGATCGAAATACCCTTCGCACGTGTGAAGTGTAAAGTGTTGCTACAAGATTGGGTGGGTTTAAACCCAAAGCTCATGCTTGCGGGTAAGCCGATCGAAGTGGTAGATAGTTTTTTTTACCTGGGTAGTCGTATAAGTTCGGACGGAGTGGCTGGAGGTCATGATGGCTTTTGTCGACCTCCTCCAACCTAAAACTGCTACACTGACGTGGCTGTCTTGCTTGAGTCTTGCAAAGATTCCGCGGATTACACTGGCTGGAGCTTCATTCCACGAGGTACAACCATGCCAGCAAGGTAAAAGGGGAGCAGTCAGACTAAGAGCAGTGAAACGCCTTACTACGAGTAATCGCGCTACAAGGCGGTCTGGGTGCAAGGTCGTATTGTCCTCTGCGATAGAAGTGTGAAGGTAGTAAGGTGTTTCCCCCTGGCGACCAGCATGTCCATATTGATCGAAGCGGCTAACTTCCTCCGAAAGAGGTGGGGTTGGAGAACGTCAGTCCCAAAAGCCGCACACTACGATCGCCCAACCTTTGACCCTTACCGTCTTTCGCATTATTCAGTACGGTCGAAACGCTTTCAAAACCAAAGAGTCCGGTGCTGCCCAAAATGTATCTGCTATGCGCAGCCGCATGATGATGTTGATGATGCTCATCAGATACCTGCTGTACGCATCCTTATCAGGAGTGAGAAAGTGCTGCCTTACTCCGTGCGTCCTCGGGTTAGGCCAGCCCCCGTGCAGCCGAGCAGGTCAAACTATTAAATCGTCGGCTCTGGGGAGGTTTACCAAAGAAAACCCCACTGCCCGCTGCCTCGCGGGTTAGATTTTTGAGTCAGAGGCTTGGGGCGTGGTCCCCGAACAGAACCCCACATCCTTCCGCTACGTTGTGGGTCAGACTTTTGAGTCAAAGCTTCAAGGTGCAAAGAGAAAGTACCTTTGGAAGGAGACATGTCGACAGTTATTCCTGTCTTCAAAAATAGTACGCAAACGCTTTGCGAAAACCACCGTGACATCTATTGGTGACTGTGACATCGAAGGTTCTCTCTGGTCTTATCCTTCGACGGTTGAAGGAACAGACATATCCGTGAAAACCAAGCTGGCTTCCGTCCTGCAAGAATCGACCACATTTTCACCCTCCAACAGATTCTGAAACAGCGGCACCTTTTCCAACGAGCAACAATGGTTGTCTTGTCATTGATACGATTATGGAAGACTCACTGTCAGCCTCCAATGCCTGTGGGGTCGAAGTGCTCGCTGGGCGTTCGCTCACAAGTATCGAGTACGCAGACGACATAGCTCCTCTTGGATCTGACGCCGTGGTAATTCTGCCTTACGGTTTGGCACTCGCTTCACACCTGCAAAGTTTAAAGTGCTGCTGCCAGATTGGGTGGGCTCGAGCCCTAATCTCATGCTGTCGGATGAGCCGATTGACGCAATGGACAAATTTGTGAGCGTGGATACCTGTATCATTTCTGGTGGTCACGCGAATGATGATGAAGGGCTCTTTTCGTGCAACCACTTGGAAAGTGTCGAGTCAGGGGAAGTGAAACATTGACTTGGCAGCGATGTATGGAAGCCATTTCCAGCAAAACCTCAGTTGCGCTGGCCATTGCCTTATCCCTGGATGGGGACCCCGAGACGGGATACATCACTGGATAGAGACACTGTAAGACGACCCAGTCGCGCCCTCAGTGGAGCTCTTGCATCCAATCTATTGACTTCAGTGCACAGCTGCCCTTCGAACATCTCTTTTTTAAACTCCATTGACATCATTGCGTTTACTTTTCAATTATATCAACTACCGCCTCCGATGGGCAGCTACCTACCCCATCCTCCAAATCGGCGATGAACGAAACTGGTAGTTAGAACGACGGTAACGGTATGTACGCTTTTCTTACAGCTGACGATGGTGGTTTGCCAACCTCCTACACCTATGGCGCCGGCGTGATATCAGTGTATCCGTCAAGTACAGAGTGTACTCTGCGGCAGTGCGCTCCGTACTGCTTTGTGGATTAGTTACGTTGCATCTACGCGCAAAGGACATACGAAAGTTGCAACTGTTTGATCCTCGGTGTATCTGAAGCATTGATCGGGTCTGATGGGAATATCGGATCAACAAAGCTGATGTACTCCAAATGGTTTTAGGAAGAAGGAACTCTCCCATAATGGATGAGTTACGTTCGTAGGTTACGCTGGTTAGTACACGTACTCCACATACCAGAGGACTGCCTGCTTCGCAGAGCTGTTTTCGCCCAGCGTTGCATTGAGTGGAAGCGACCATGAGATGAACGGTGTATGACCTGGCAAGAACAACCAGTAAACTGATCCGCGTAGACGACTGCCGCCTCCCTTAATGGGGACCCCGGGACTCAACTCACTATGGGTAATGACACTTGCTGAAATGGTCGGTCGCACAGTCAGTGGCGCCCGTGCTCTCTTCACTGCATAGCTGTTCAGTTCCTGAACTAACTGCACAAGGCGTAACCTTCAATGCTTGGCTCTCTCCCACGCTGCTCTGTTTCTCAGTGGTCGAAAGAGGATCCAGTGTACCCTTGGTACATGGTTTATAGCTGATAAATTTAGTTGATTGAAATTTTCATTGATCTTGATGTTCATCTGAGGAGCTGGTCCGCTATTCGGGTACGGTTGTCGGACGGCTTCGTCACTGTTCTGTCTGCGATGGTTTAATGCCTGTAAAGCTGTCATATGAATGAGATCACGTTTGCCGGTTGGGCGAGATGGCCCAAGTGGTTAGAGCGCGAATTTACTGACCGGAATGTCCGTGGTTCGAACCTGACCTCTGCCTCTCGACTTCCCCTGTCTAGGCTTGGGCAACCTGGCAGTATCCCGGCCCTTGTGCTTCCTTCGAGTGGCATGAGAGCTAGACACCGGAAAGGCGTTACAGCTGAACGATTTAATTTAAGGGTGTAAATATTCGTAATATTTTAATCCCGCAGTATATATATATATGTATATATATATGTATATATATATTCAGCACTTTCATCCAGGCCACTGAGCCAACTCATTCAGTCGAAAGTAGTAAATTACTGAAATGTGGGACGATTCCGGAAGGCTGAACTTTTCCTGCCTTCATTATTTTCGTGGTTCTCCGTGAGCTGAAGATGTCTGAATGCATTCTACGTGTATTCCAGTTTACCTGTTCTAATAGTACCAGATTAGACCTACTAAAGGTGACAAGCGGCCTTATTTGGGAAAGACAGCAGTCTTTAGTCAGCTAGAATGTGAAATGTGATAATCCAACAGAAGCACTCGTTGTCTGGAAGTTTGTTGTTCTCTTCGAGCCACTGTCGGAGGAGTAAGTCTTCATCTAAGAAATCCTGTTCGCTTCACAAGTCACCAATGAGATTGCCCTGCTTGTAAAACGGTGTGCTGCTGTCAACGTCACACAAGCAAGTAGTGTTTTTCTCCCAACTACATGTCAGTGGGGGGCATTCATCCCATCCAAGATTGATAACTTATACGTATTACCGACACAGTTTCATCAGTATTCGGTCCCTTCAGCAGTATCTATCCCCACGACTCATTTTTCCGGCTAATGATTTGCTAGGATAACAGTCAACAGTGCGTTCACGGCATTCACCCCCTGTTATGTTTGGACGCATACGTCCGTAAATAATTGCGATCCGCAGTAAAAAAAATTACTCGTGTCACTTTTTCGGGTTGTGTGAATGAACCCGGTGTTGTTCATCTAGTAATTCCAAACAAGGAGATAATAGTGCATTGGAGATCCCGATTTACTCGAAAAATTCCTGGTTTCTCTTTCATATTCTGAAGTCTTCGATAAAGTATGGTGCCCAGCTAGCTGTGGTGAAGCTAGTTAGGGTAGGTTATGAGACGATGCCTCAGCATTTCTGAGGCACCCTTTTTTAACGGTAGCATGCACGGTGTGGGCATACTGTGAGTTGTACAAAACAAGTTCGACTTCATCCACACATGGATCCTGCTTTGTCGATTTGTTATGTCTTTTCAGAGAAACAGGTCCAGGAGCACTTAGCCAGGTGGGTAGCATCGAATGACGCTGGTGCTGGAACGTCTGCTCCTGTTGAGTGGAATTAGTTGGTTTGCACACACGTGACTTCAGGGGGTAGCATCGAATGACGCTGGTGCTGGAATGTCTGCTCCTGTTGAGTGGAATTAGTAGGTTTGCACGCACGTGACTTCAGAGAGCGGAGAGTGTCAATCAGAATCATTTCCCGGTGTGTAATGGAAAAGATTCTAGTTTTCAGGGATATACATATAGTTCTGTACAGAATCCTATTCTCCTGTTCAACCTGACCATTATAGTGTTGATTATATAAAAAGTAGTGTGCCTCATCCTCACTTTTTTCACTAGAATTTAGTGACTTCCGCAGACAAAAATGATGAGCATCGATCGATTCTGATGAAGATCAAAGACTGAAAACAGTTGACTGGGACCGATGGAGTTGGGCCGGAAAAGCTGGAGTTTAGGTGTTCAGTTGTCTAGATAAAGGTGACGTCAGGCAGGCAATAAAGAATGGACATAGGTGTTAACTCTGCTTTTAAATCGGAGCAATAATTAATTAAAATAATGACGACTAATGCCACCAGAGCGGGTACTATGAATTTCGGTTGGGAATAAAACAGAAGGAAGAGCCGGTAAGAAATATCTTTTCCAGGAACCTGGACTCTTGTATACCAGGGTCTCTTAAGGACTCGATATCGATAGCTAGGGAGACTACTTATCTAGATAATTTAGCCTCGAGTAACAACTAATGAAGAGTTTCTTACACTGGGAATCCGACTTGCGTTCTGGTCACCACAGCCACTGGGTTGGCAAGGGGTTCGTCACTTTCAGATGGGGATCATATCATAAAACGAATTGCACATCAGATCACCGCTGAAGTTTTGTGGGGATTTTCTACGGATCGCTTCGACGGCGCCACCGAGCTTTCGATCGAGGATGCATATAAACCCTTTGAACAACCAAGTTCAATCTGTAAGACAGCAGGGAACAATGGGTCTACAACGCCAACTTGGCCGTTTGATCCAGAAAGTAATCTCATTCACTCAATTCACTGGAGCCGAACTATGTTCTCGTTTTTTGTTTTGCAATAAGAGTTTAGCCAACTCCCCTTGACGTGCAACCACTGGACCGCCAACCAGGTTATAGCGCTCAACAATGGCTTCTTCCCTTTAGTTTGATGAGGACACCGCTCCGAGAAGACGGTGAGTAGGGTTTCCTCAGCGAGGACTACATAGTTTGCCCGACTAAACAAACTTAGACAATTGTTAGAAAACGAGCCTTGTGAGACACCTCAAGCCGAAATGGTCTCTAGGTGGACAAACACAGTATTTCTAGGACTAGTTTGTTTGGCCTACGGTTACACGCTAACTTTCATTAGCCGCATGTTTGTCGGTCGATGTGAAAACTCCATGTAGCTTGAAACTGCCTCCAAGCACAACTGTGGCATTCATGGTATTTCTGGGCGAGACAAATGTCAGATGGAGTTGAATTGCTTCAAAACCGTCTTGGTATCCGTGAGGAAATTAATATGTTTATTCTGGCTTTTCGGCGGTTAGGCAGTACACACAACTTCTGCTTTGAATTTGAAGATTGTCTGCCATGGGAGCGTAGGAAGTGAAGTCCGTGTTGGACTGCTAAGTAAGCACTTAAGTTATCTGTGTGATTGTCGGTCTCATTGACTTCCCTAGTTTGAAGCTGTAAGAAGTATTTTACTGTGGAACCAGTTATCTCTACGGAAAACAATTAACAGAAATTTAGACGTCAAATAGTGGCCTTAATAATTGTCTGGTTTAGGTCTGATAAAACCGAGGAGTGCGACTGAAAAGGTTTGTTTAACGGAACGTCCCTTATACAACTGCCACCTCTCGGTTGCTCAGCTCCAGGTTCGCCACTTCAGCCATTTGTCTTAGCAACTCACTCTGGGATGTTCGGGGAAATGTGACCAATGAACTATACACCTATGATTTCCAGTATGTTGGAACATACGTACGTACGTACTATTCCTTACTGTTCAGACTACGGTCAGTTTGTCTATGTTCTCTGCATCGAACAAATATCAACCTTCTAATTTCACTCTTTATCGCATGTTGCTGTATTCAGCCGGTTCGGGTACCTCCGAAGAGGCCATGCTTCAAGAGGCTTTACGTATGTCAATGCAACCCGCTGCTCGTCCGCCTGGGTCTGCCTTACCAATGGATATTGATTTGGCTGCAATGACAGAAGAGGAGCAGATCGCATATGCACTTGAGATGTCCCTACAGCAAGCCGCGGAACCTATGGCCAAGGGAACAAGTACAAAACCGGAGGTGCGTTACTGTCACCTGAAGGGTTTTTCATGTTTCCTGTTTCATACCTGGTTTCCTGTATTCGTGTTCACACAGCAACTGCGTTCAATAGATCGACTGCTGTTTATCATAAAGCATAAATTTCATCCTCAACTTTTTCAAATGCTTTCCACTGTGGTTGAGCAGTCTTATTCATATCTGTTGCTTCCCTTGGGTAGCTTATCTTCACTTCACTAGGACTAGTTTCGTCCACCATATATAAAAACGTATATTAAATGTATATTATATATATATATATTGTATTAAATGTATATTAAAATGTATATATATTGTTACCGAATATTGCATATTACATATTATATTCTTATATACAGTACATACATGATATACATCCGTTTTTCAGTCCACATGCATCGACTCAGAGACTTCACGCCTCACGGTTTGTGGGTTGCTTTGATTCGACCTTTCTCCTATTGGATCTTATCATGTTGCACTCGGGTCTGGATGTCTTATTGTTGAAATTTTTTCACAGATGAGGGCGGCTCTCTCTTGTTATTGACTACTATTCGTCCCAGTTTGCTTTCTGGCACCTAGTGAGCAAAGCGCATCATCTGTTTGACACAGTCCTCCTCAGGACAATGATCAGGGTCTGTGTTTCTGTTTTGAATGTTCTGCTGCTAGAATTGAACTCTGAACCCTCAGTTACTTCTTCATAACCCTGGGCGACATCGACCTTGCTCAGTTCTCACACTTTTCGTGCACACCTCGGCAACCATCAACCGGTAGGAAACCACTGTTTACCGAGTCATTTATATCAATTAAGGCAAAGCTATAGAAATGTTTGTATGAATCTAGTTATTTGCGGCTGTTGTTCATTTGCATCACTATTTAGTAGTACATTTGGCTGTGCAACAGCACGTACTCCGATCCGCTTTACATTGTCCTGGGAAAGAGTGAGTTGCGGGTAACATATTGGTTATTAGCTGAACAAACAGATCAACTTATTCAGTACTGGGTGTTTTGGGCCCATTACTTCTATGCCCCCTATGAGATGCATAACTGGTGTCTTACTGTCAGGTTACACATAAACAATTAGACACATTGGTATTCAGTTGAGTCTTTGATTAGGGCATCAAACCCTCACATTTGTGCCATCTGGGGTTTGGAAGCATAAAGTTCTTTGTCTGGGTGCCCCACGTCTTCCCCAGTACCACTGGCGTCATCTGGACCTCGTTTCAGAGGGGTTTGGGTCACTTTTTTACCAGCTTCGAAGCGTGTCTGATGGTGCTACCATCGTTTTCGGTTAGCAAGTATCGAACTGTTGACCACAAAGAGAGGGACAAGCCAACCATAGCAAATTCTTGGGGAAAGCAGGCGATTGCTCTATCCGAAGTATTTCTCCATGTCATAGGATCGTTGACCACTTGTGTGAAAGTCTTATACGACTGTTAGGAGGGCTTTTCGAACATACGACCACACAACGGGAAAACTGCAGAGCGTGAGTCAGGTCTTGGACCTGGCACCGAAAGCCCTGGTAACAGAGGTCAGTTTTTTTCGAGGTTGAATTTTAACTGGATTACTAGGACAGTCCTTCATACTACAACCGACTCGGGCTGCCTGCATATCTGGGGATCATAAGCGATTCAGAGCTTACTAAAATAGGCTTGGATCATCGTTAGACTTAAGGGTATAGCCTAGGTAAGGCTATATATATATATATATATATATATATATATAAAAGGTAAGGTTATATGGTAAGGTAAGGTGAGGTTATATGACAACGTTTTTTAGTACTAGAACGATGAGGTCATCATCCCGGCTATTCAGTTTTCTCCATATGTAGCAAAGGCCTTGTCGCCTGTTGGCTCAGGATTTTCGTTCGATCAGTCTCGATCCAGGCCCTATGAGCACAACCGAATTGAGTCTGTTATTGGTAATCTCTTGGTCTATCTTAGTGATTAATTACGGTGTCCATTGTTCCAGGGTTGAATAGAATCAGTACTGATTCCCACAACCTCTGGCCTGCACTTTTGGGATTACATACTTTGTTTCCCTCAAAATATTCACTGTGAAAGGTCAAGCATAACGAGTTTGATGTGGACTCAAGGGTAATAAACGGACAAATGAGCATGGTCTTATGCGTTTAGATTTGATGTAAAACGTCATTATTATCCATATATTGTTTTTCTTGCACAGGCTGAGCCCGGAGCTACGGCTATGGACGTGGACCAGCCAGCCCTCGAAAAACCGGACTCATCCGCACCAGGAGGTGGTACATTAGCGTCTGCTGCTGCTGCGCTTGGGGCTGCAAGTACCGGTGTCCTGACTTCCGATTTGGATGTGTTGCATGATACTGGCTTTCTTCAGTCTGTCCTACAGGGTCTGGCTGGTGTGGACACGAAAGACAAGGATGTGCAAAAGGCCATCAGTGATTTGTCCAAAGCTCCTTCCAAGGACAAAACCCCGCCTAAGAAAGACGACACAAAGAAAGATGATCCAGGTTCGAGTGCGGGTGGAACAACCGCCACCTAGTGGCGTAGTGTGATTCCCGGTTATTGAACTTCGGCCCGTTCCCCCTCCTGAAAACCTCACCTCTGTCATCAATTATTTGGACTGTTCGTTCTGCAGGATCTACGTTGTGATGTAATGAGAAGTCGTTGAACCTGTACTCGAGGTGTGTGTTCTGTACATCTCACCATGTCATCATTTTCACTCTGTACTTTTCCCTTTAGGGTAGTTCGGGGGTCTTTTCGTTTTTTTCTGTGACCTTTTTCGTAGTCGAGCTTGAGTCTCTGTCGGATCTCCAGGGATTTTCCCGTTTTTTCTTAGTTTATGTATGGGTATTCTTATGCCAATCATCTCACCAAAGTCCAGACGACCTAAGTATCCGTGATAGCTGGACGCACGGGCCCATTTCATCATCATCTCTGAAGCAGTACCCAGCTTGAGATGTTCAAGGCGCGAAATTTCTAACCAGAAAGTCCGTGTTTTGAACCCACCTCTGCATATCGACCGCTGCTGTCTAGGCTTGAGCAGCCTGACAGTATCAAGACCCTCGTTTTTTCTTCGGATGGCGTAGCAGCTAGGCACCGAAAGGGTGCTACAGCTGAGCCATTACCCTATTACATTAGCAGACATGATTGATCTCGCACAGGATAGACAACGTAATAACCAGTAGGCTATTTCGATAGACAGTGCACATCTCTTATGGGCAGATCTTTGTAAGGGGAGAGGTAACATCCGACGGTGGCCATCCAATAATTGGCAACACAGTACGAGACTTTCACCAGTATACCTGGTCGTGCCTGCAACTGCCGTCTCTTTGATCGAGACCCCAAGATGATATAATTGGATATTGGCATTGCGATATCTTAATTATGCTCGTGGACCACATGCCACCGATGTGTAACTGTCTGAATTCCATTTCATCAGAACAGTATGACAAATTGATTCCAATGGCTTTTCCGTCCACCATCTACAATGCATTGTCTAAAAAACTAATGGCTCTGGTAGCAGTGAATCATTTCGTACATTGAACTCAGCAGGCACGTGCTTCAGCTCCACAAACGCCACTTACGCATCGTAACAGGCCATTTCGTTTTAGGCGATAGCTTCTCTCCCTGAGAAAACAAAAACTGACGATATAAACTTGATGTTTTCCCAGACGTGACATGTAAAATATGACTATTCAGACGTAATACACTACTCATAAGGTTGCTGAAGACTTCAACAGTCTACAACCGATTTCACCCTTCTTGCGGCTCGTCAGGTAGGCGCAGCCCCCGAGTTTCCGTCAACCTTATGTTCTAATTGAAACCAAATTGCACGAAATTAGCGAAATACACTCATTTGCTTACCAGTTTGTTTTTCTACGGGAGACTCACCTGGAGCCCAGCAACACATTCAGCTGCTTAAGGACATGCTAGGTCTTAACTGAGTCTCCCGTCAAAAACTACATTGGTATGCAAATGGGTGTATTTCGCTTATAGCTGTTCAATTTTGTCGCGAATCCTGGCATATTAGTAAGAGCCCTGCACCGCGGTCAGACCGCGTGACCTTAATGGCAAGATTGGTCCCGGTTGAGCCCATTTTTCAGGCAGGTACATTTCAAGGTAGACACGTGTTGGCGGGGTGTTATCAAAGGGCTCGAAGCTGAAATATCGTTTCGAAAACGAACTACACAGCAACGAAGTTGTCATCACTCTGGGCGTCCATTTGGCCAATTTTCGGGTGGTTATTCTGAAGCAGCCGCCGTGCGTTACGATCTGGTTAATACGATAGGTCACTCTTCTGACTCATTGTATAGTCGCGTTCATGAGTTTAAGTCACAGAAGTTAGATTGCCCATCTGTGTTTAGATGAGTTATTGTTATCAGGATTGGTCCCTTCTACCCATTCTTTAAGTTGTGGGACATTTATCACACCTGTTCTGTTCTTACAAATGACCAAGCATAGTCGGCGGTCTTACTGGACTAACAAGGCATATATAAACGGGACAACATTCCTCAATTCGTACAAAAAGACACCGATCGATATGTAATGGAACACTTGCAACCGGATTCTTCAACGGCAGCGAAGCATCCGTGTTCACCACTGATGTCATGCTGTCGATGATGATGATGGATTCTTCAACCCAGCAGACAGAACAACAGCCATCGTGCACCATCCGTGAATTGCTGAATTTAGTTTGCGGGGACAGAGTTGGTTGTTGTTATCTCTATTTACCCAAGAAATCTGGGCTCCTTACGGGTGTATTCGCCGGAGGAGCGGTAAAATACAAACAGCTCATAGGGCCTTGCTTCTTCTGGAGGCAGCAGCCTAGCCCGCTTGTTCGATGCCTACATACTTGGTTCGAATGAAGTTTGTTTTCGAATAATCTCCATGAGTTCATTCATTCACTCCGTCCTATCACTGTATCGATCAATAGCCTTAAGTTCCTCGATAAGATGTAAATATCCGAAGCACGTCCGTTATCCTTGGTCCTTATTCCACCGTAATAATTGCACGTTCTGCTTTTTGACTCGCGTCCGTTAGTAGAACACGACATCCTGTTGCTATTAGAGATTAAAGGAATCTATGAACTCATTTCAAACTGACATCCGACAGCCCATTCTTCTTAACACTCAGTGGTCGTCTCTTTTTCGGCAATCCCTGTACGTTTCTTAGCTCGTCCCCAACATAATTCGAATCTAACAATGACAGCATGATTACTCCTGGTTACAATCACATCGCGGTCTTTTAGTTCGACTACTACAACCTACACTATACTTTCGTAACGACTCGATCACCGACATGGCCTGGAGTAATAGTTGACCGTTGTTTCCACTTCGAAAATCCCACAATCTGGCTCACCGCATTTGGTTCTGACGTCCCGGCCACTAGAATGACGACATGATTAACCGTTTACCACGTCTTGGTGACCCTTTACTGTTCATATGTACATCACTCGTCATCAGTGTCTTGACCAAGACACTGACTTGATAGCTGGTGACTTACGACCCAATCTATGCTCAGTTGTTAATGTACTTATAGTCGGCGGTCATCTCCATGGAATCGGTATTACTCCTAAGGATTTGGCGCATTCTTGAGTGTTCGCTCTGGGCTTGTATGCTCTTGGAGAAACGAGGTTACTGTATTGTAAAATTTTGGGGGTCGGGAAAGTCCAGGTGAGCTCTTAAGCCATAGGAGGCCAACTGCATAGTGAATTAGGAATAGTTGAAAGCTCAACTCAGGAGATCTGAAATACCTCGAGCCATAGACAAGGCACCATCGTTTTACACGCTTTTGTGACCATGCTGCTTAAAGGAAGAAAATTGGTCTTTTCAGCCAAGTTGTACTTGTTTCTACTCGTCGTGCAGTGAAGAACAGAGAATTGTTGGGCCTCCTCAACACAGCATGCTGATGACGCCATCAGCTCTGGTTTTCATTTCAGCTGTTCAGCTCACTGCGCACACACGCCTAATTACCGGATCACAGTATATAGTCCTTCAGGTGCGTCTCTAAAGAAGTTCGGGATAGCTATGAAGTCAGTGAGTTATTTCTGTAAGATAGAGCCCAGGCCAGACATATGATCAACCACTGGTTGGTTCTCACGATTTTTTCTGTCTTTTGGTCCAAACGTGTCTATTTATGCTTTCTGTGAATTACCCATTGGTTTTAAAAATCGGGAATCCGGTCGAGTGTATTTTTGTGTGAATGGGGATGAACTGAAATTTCATTCGGTATCAGTGGTTCCCTTGGTTTTTAGTTTCCTTGATGGTCATGCACTGCCTAGGCCTGGATGTCCTGATTCAAGGATATTTACCTCTTTTAACTCTCCAGGAGTTCGGTTTATACTCCTGATTTTGACCAGACAATTGTCTCCTCCTTTTTATCTTACAATTGTTGGCTATCTATATGGGATTGAACTATCTGGGTAACCCTGCTTGGGTCTTTCATGAGCGGTCCTCGCTGAAATTTTGAAACTTGAAGCCTTCACAACGTTGAAAAGATGACAGGGCGTGTGACTAACGTAGTCTCTCTTCGTTCGCTTACGTCATTCGTCATGTGCAAATCTAGGCTACTAGCATGGTTGGACTAACTGGTCCACATGTTACGGACGCATGTAGTTGCATCATGAGCGTCGCCTGGTCGTGAGCGCCTACAACGCGCACGGGCGTAGCTCTAAACAACTGCACAGCTGAACCTCAGTCGTCTGATTGAGGAGTTTGAACTCGACCTAAAGCTATCACCTTGTGGTGTCGGGCTTCTGTGCTGCAATGATCCTGCAGGGTTTACTGACTAGAACTCAGTTCCTAAAGATTCAACCATGCCAAAAGGTCAACGAGGAGCAGTTTGACGAAGCACAGTGAGTTTACGTGCTGCGAGTAATTGCATTACGAGGCAGTCTGGAGGTAAAGTCGTACTGTCCCCGGCGATGGGGGTGTGAAGGTAGTAAGTGGCCGTGGATGGGTCAACCATATTTTTACTTTGGGACAATTTATTGAACAGCGCCACTCCTTGATTTGAAAGCTGCTTTTGACTCTGTTGATCGTCAAAAACTTTGGTAGTGGCTAGCGATGAAAGGTGTTCCCGCCAAATTTATCTCCGGGCACTGTGGACGCGTGCGAGTATACGGGAAGCTTTCGCTTGAATTCACAACGTCCATTGGTGTAACACAAGGATGTCCTCTCTCACCTTTCCTCTTCAACTTTACAAGACTGGGTTGGATCAAACCCACACCTCGTGCTTGCAGGTTGGTCAATGGACGTGGTACATAAATTTGTTCATATGAACAGTTGTATAAGTTCCAGTGGGCTGGATGGAGATTAGATTACTTCTCGAATCGTAATGCCAAGGCAGCTTCTGCCAACCTATGGCACCGACGTGAAGTTAGTTTGTCAGTCAAGCGCAGCGTTTACACTGCGATGGTGCGATCCATACTGCTTTATGGATCAGAAACATGGCCCCTACGCACAGAGGACATACGGAAGATATCAGTGTTTGACCATCGCTGTTTGCGAAGCATTGGTCAAGTCTGGTGGGAGCATCGGATTAGCAATGCTGAGGTACGCCAGATGGTCTCAGGAAGAAGGAACTCTCCCGCGATAGATGAATTACTCACGTTTCATAGGTTACGCTGGTTAGGAGATGTACTCCGTATGGCGGAAGATCGTCTGCCTCGCAAAGCTCCTTTTTCCCAGCCCTGTGCTGGTTGGAAGAGACTGAGAGGTGGACAGTATCTGACCTGGCTACGAAGTACGAAAACACTCTCAGTAAACGTAGTCGGGTCGGCAACTGCTGCCTCCCTGGATGGGGACCCGGGGACTCAACTAACCTATGGTTACTGACACTGGTAGAAATGGCCCAATCGCGCAGTCACTGGTGCACATGTATCAAAGATATCGCTTTCAACGCGTAGCTACCAGATTCCCGAACTAATTGGACATGCCACCGCTTGCTGTATGTTCCACACTGTCCCGTTTTCCGGTGATCGAAGCTGTAGCAGCTGGAGCCACTGTGCCTATGGTACGCGGTCTATAACTGATAAATTGATTGATTGGTCTAATTAGTACATAGTCAATGTTGCGGATACTTCCTTCCTTCTGACTGTTGATCTCTTTGTGGTATTTGGTCGTCCACTGAAAGACAGTTCTTAAATGGAACTCTGTGGAAGCCCAATCAGGGATGGTATTAGATAGAGGATAAAGAAGAACAACGGTGTAAGAGTTTGGACCACGAGACAGTTACCACCACAGGCGTACTGAAAAGGGAGCTCATTTCAAGATGATGACAGCAGACTCCGAAAAGTACAGTATATATATCAAGGAATTTAATGAGGAATGCATAAAGAAACCAGCAGATGGTGAACGGGTATAAACTTACGTACAATGCGAGGGCAACTAATATACCTATCGTTACCGAATTAGGCGCCAGCCGACGATGCACGCATCCTTCAGGTGGCGTATCCCCGGATACGAAGATGCTAGGATACAATTAGAGCCACAAATCAATGGAAATATTACCCTGTCGAGATAGCCTATTTGTACTGTGGTTATATATATATATGTGGTAGCTTAGTCATTTTTCGATTTGGTATTTACGCATTTTCACTGATCATCCCGGATAAAGCGACATCGAATAAGCAGTTAATTATGATTACTTTGTTTATTAAATGGAATATATGGACAAATTATCGTGGGCGCAATCATACGTAATATGAAAGTCGTGTTTAGAATCATTTGAAAGGGTGCAACAAACGTTACGCAATCATACGTAATATGAAAGTCGTGTTGAGAATCATTTGGAAGGGTGCAAAAAACGTTCACATGAAATGCCGTATCAAATATGGCCATTCAAATTGGAGCCGAGCACCGGTTTCTGGGATTCATTTTCGATCCCACAGGGCACTTGAACTGTTCGGAAAATTCCGTGTTCTCAGAGACAATGTGGTTGACACTGGAAAGCAAAAACAGTAGAACTGTAGTTGTGGTTATCTGACATGGCGTATGAAACTTAAGAAGCGGATGAATGAAGGATCGAAAGCTAACTTGCAGTTTTTCATAGTTCGAAGTATCTGTCCGTTACAGAGCCCGCTGTCGCATTGTCTGGGAGCGTCTATTCAGATCAGCCTGTAGATCTTCATTACCCTTCGTAGTTTAGTAAATTCCCCCACTCGCAGTAGTACTCCAAACATAAACAGTCAGAACGAAAAGGATCCTGCCTCTTCATTCGGGCTGGTTTCTTTTCGAAATGAAGCTAACAGTATGTCATCGATAATGGGGAATACTTTTATGAAAGAGAAACCGCTCTTATCCGCCTGGGTCCGTTTTTTATGGATTATCGTGCATTTGACTCCAGCTGTGCTGCTTAACTTAATTTGGGTACCGGTCATATCACATTACTACAACTTTCACTCCAGAGATTATAACTTCAAGAGTGGGGTCCGCATAATGAAACTGTTTTGCATTGTCAATTTCGTTGATTCTCACCTAAAAACATTGACTACTAGGTTGAGATGCAAATGTGCAACGAATAGGACGTTTGCACGACAGCATGAGAGCCAATGGAACCCAAAGTAAACCAACAAAATCAATCACACTGGTCGATTTGCACTACTCAGTGCAACCGAATATTAATCAAGTTGTGGTCATCATTTAGGTACATTTACTGGGCGATTAGCTTAGGTAGAACGACACGTGGAAGCGTATGCTCTATGGATCAAGCGACGACTCATGCATTATAGACCGAAACTAGATCCTTTGTCTACTGGCTACCTATCTTCCAGCTGGGTGCCCTAGTTAGCGGTGAAGCCATGGATCAGGTGTTCACAATGTTCTTCAGTCCTTAGAGTAGTGATGTGCCCTCCAAATAAAGTGGCGAAATGACCGTGCCACCACATGAGCTCTTGGTATGATAATCGGGAAAAGTGGACATTTTTCAGCTAAAAGTGCAAACCTTCTTCTGGGAGATAAAAGTACACAGTCGAATAATTTTGAGTAAACTGTGAAGGATTTATTGTTTCTAAGCTCAGTGAATACAAAAGGTGTACGATCAAGAACAATCAAAATTTCTCATTTCTAGATGGTCCAATCAGGTGTTTTGACACCGCAGTGAAATAAACCACTGAACCAAACTATCTACGGTTTTCCGGCCTATGACCAAGCATGACAGTCAAAACTTTGTTCGGCATAGCCAAAGTGATCTGCACTGCAGACTGTGGCCGAGAATAGGACCAGATTCTGAACCAGATTATAAGAATACTGGAGCTATTTATCGAGAACCCGGGGTAGAAAGCGAATACGTGCTCAGGTGGGAGTTAAAATGAAATTAGTAGAAACTACTTGCTCCATTTTGTGTTGTCAACTAATCAGTACACATTTGCTGAACATCCTGTCAGCATTTCCATATCAAGTATTCAGTAGCATGTGACTGGACGAAGGAATTCAAAAATTGTTAAACTAGAAGCCTTTCTTTCTCCACTCCATGGGCAAGCAAATGAACCACCGCTGAAAATAGCCGCCGAGGGTCTTGGTTATGTCTCTCGTAGCGGATTGTTACGCATGTTTTAGTGAACAAGTGCACACAACGAATAACCCGGCAGCAGGATAACACGTTCAAACTGACATTAGTTTGACCAGGAAGGCTAATCATCGTCAACTAAATTCAGCGGTGGAACTCGTCGAGGTATGTGGATATTCGAGCTGAGATCATACCACTACTTGGATGTAAGATAACGCGGATGACAAGCCTTGCGGAAAGTTGCATGAGAATATATATATATATATATAATATACATATATATCACTTGTGCATTCACAATAAGATTTCATTTTACCGGGTTGCCTTTACTAGTGCATGCCAGTGAAGCTCAAACGAGACGATGTCAATGACTTCAGTTGCACTACTTGCGCAAAATCTTCCGTATCCAGTGGGAGGGCAGAATCCGGAAAACCAATGTATTTCGAAGAGCTAACACTGTTGGAGTTGAATGCAGTCTGACGCGAAATCAATGTCACTGATTAACTTTGAACGAATGGCCGAAACTCGCATCTCAAAATCAACTGTGTATGGTCAACTGAATATTGGAGTACGAAATAGGAGACTCTCAAGAGTTCACTGCTTGGAAATTCCTCAGGTTAATTTGAAAAAAGTTTTGGGTCATAAGAGGATGGCTTTCCAAGCAGTTCTGTGAAGCTTTGAGAAGCCACATTTCACAATGCTACAAAACAAGCGAGCCGTTCTGACAAGGTTCAATCCCCCAATGCAGCCTCGACTGTGCGGGTTTGTAAAACATGTCTGAGGGTGCTTGATTTAAATGAGTGTCCTTGTGTGAAGTGATGTCTTCGTTTGGCACGCACAGGTCGGAAGTTTATTTCTTAAACTGGTGCTGGTCAGGTCTCCCCTTTTTTTTGCATCATTAGGAATCACCGCGTAGGTGATACTAAGTTCTGGCCCATTGCGTAGTTCACACGAGAGGCTAAACGGTGGTGCTAACAAGCGTCAGTTGTTCACTTTAACAGAGCTGTGATTAGCAATGTTTAACATTAGTGCACAAACTCCGAGGTAGCAGCCAAGGTTGATCAGCTTAGAGGTAGTGGAGTGGGCCTTTTCAACGGCGTTTGTCTTCATTTGGCTTTTATGTGCCTAAGCTTCCCTTTCAGATTGTCCACATTCTCAGTCTTATGTATCGAAGTACTGCCTGTCTAACTGTTTGTTTCTCATGCATTGTGAACCCCAATGGTGGTCCTCTAAAGAGAAGCCATTCTAGTAGTGAGTCCCGGACAGATTTGCCCGTCATACATGACCAACTTTTGAACCTTGGAGGAAAAAGCCGACATAGGGCAGGCCAGATTCTCTTGTTACCTATAGGACTACCTATAAGGAAGGCGGAAATGTACGTATTAAATTCTTTTTTACGGTTTCCGATGCAATATTTGCGCTAATAATTTTGTCAGTGAACATTCAGCTTCAACATGACACACGCTGAGTTTCGATGGAAAGAAGATCACCCAACTTACATTACTTCAAAGGGAACGGCCTGATCTCCAGCGAACAACTGGTAAAACTGTTCGCTTTCGCTGACTTTATCACAAAACGTCTGAAGGGAAAGAGATCAACCAGAGGTCAGCAGAGATACAACTTGGTGCATACAAGTTGGGAAATGAGCATCAATGAATGAACCTGGTGTACCAGACTGCAGTAACAGCTGCATGGTAGCAAGTTAGATCTAAATGTTTCGTTGGATACTGTCATGATGCTAGTCACAGGGGAGCTAGATCATGCTGTGTTCAAAGCACTATTCATTGTCAAACCTCCCTTCTCTACCAAGGAGGTAATCACACCTGTTAGAAGTTCGGAAACTTGCTCTGAGAAATTCCCTGTAGTCAGTCAAATCGCTGGGTAAATCCAGAGTTAATTAGCCTCGGAAGGACAAGCTATACAGCAAGAAAGTGCTAATGATGTGCTACCTGACAAAAGCATAAGCTTTTAGGCGACAAGATTAGTTACCATACTTGGCCATCTTCAGCAAAGGGCCGTCTCGTGAACACAACTGGCCTGGGTGATCGATGGGGTCATGAAAGCTCAATTGCTGGGACATGAATTTATTGACCGGAAGGTCCTTTTCTCGAATCTAGCCCTGGCATCTCGGCCGCTGATCTAGGCTTAAACAATCTGGCAGTACCGCAGGCTTCATGCATTCTTCGGGCGGCTTGACAGCTAGGCACCGCAAGAATGTTGCTATTAGTATTATTACTGCGACCCATTAGGTATGATCATGGACCAGTGCTTTGACGACCTGTGTTCGCACCCCAAATATAAACCCTAAAATTGGTTACAGGCTCTCTGCAAACAGCTTGTGCACACTGATTTAAGAATGAGGGCGTTTTTAAGTATATATGAGTAACAGGAACTTCTGCTATAAACTAACAAATGGATCATAAAAGAGACACTTTCAAAAGGATGGGAGGGGGGAAGATACGAGGTTTCAATTTCGTTCACTTTACCACGGTTTTCACTGGGAAATGGGACTTTTGTCTCAGTTTTATAAACCATGTAATGGAGTCTAATGTACATAAACTTCTATCAGTCGAATTTTATTATTGAAGTCCATGAGTGACTGGTTGATTGATCTTATTCCTCAAACTTGAATGGATGAAAAACAGCCTACCTATGCTTTTTAGCTAAATGACGTCTAGTGAATTAAAAGAAACTTCCAAGATTTCTGAGTGGTTTCCCGTCAATAGTCTGAGATTTCCGTGTCCGCGTATATTGTGTAAGTGGCTTGTTTGGTGACTGTTTTATGGAAGCGGAGGAGTTCGTTCAGCCCAAAGGTGGTAGAATCTTCAGTAACTTGGCGAAGAAGTGGCGTCCAACGATTACTGCTTTAAATCCGTTCAGTTTTCTGCCTCTGGTAGACTGGAAAACACACGTTCTGGCAAAGAACGCTGTGGATCATTTGCGAAAAACAAGTCCAAAATTCCGGGCGGGTAATGAAATGTTTACATGACATAATCCATAGGTTCAAAGTTGTGACTTGGTCCGTTCAGATTTATGGTCTCCAGAAATTAAGTGCATAGGGTTTCAGAACCCCCATGTCAGGTCCAGGCTTAGAAGCTGATATGGAAACTTATTCCTTGTTCTAATTCGATTTTGGTACATCTGAATCGATTAATTTGCCAAAAGCTGCAGTGGAAATCAGACTGCAGCAACTGGGAGAAGGAAATTTTTAAAAGCAAAGTGATTGAAACTAAGCCTTAAGGCGACTACTGTTGGAGGAAGACTATATTAACTCAATGTATAAAGCATATCGTGGGAGACATTAAAAGACGCCGAAAGAGGGTTGTCTTCTTATCTTCCGGTTCATACATCGCCGTCTACTTAACGAACAGGGACAGGTTACTTTAAACTAAGGGTCCGCAAAGCTTCGGATCGAAAGTCGACCATACTAACTCATCAAGACCATGCAGGCATACAGAGCAGACTCACCTGGGCGTAAGAAGTGTAGAACTGTTCATGTCGAGCCATATATTCTCCGGGCAGAATAGCATCCGCCAATGAGTGCTCTTTCTCATCCATCCATTTGTCCAAAGCCTGTGGAGAGGTAGTCACCAATATCATAATTTACACAGCTGTAATTTACCAAACTGCACAAGCTCCTACTGAATTTCGGAAAGTACGAGATGGCTTTCTAAGCTCAATATAGGATAGTAACCACAAACAGGTGACGCATGAACAGAGAACAGTCCGCATTAAATGGTACTTTCTGGGCCTTCCGTATGCCTATACGGAAAGTCTTCCGTAATGGCCGGAAATGTCTAGCTGACCCAAATAAAGAATAATAGACCTAGTTTTATAGGACCAAAAGCCTCTGCAGTAGGTAAAATGTGTCTAAACAGGTTGGACAGATTGTTTCTAATCCTATCCGATATTTTGTCACCCCACTCAGGGAAATCTTGAACAGTGACGTAAGTTTGCCGATGAACCTAAACAGTGCGGTGTGAATACAAAACCTCGCGGAACAGTGGTCACCTTTCAGGCCAGTCCAACTTATTTTTATCGCCGCATTGTTGAGCAGCAGTGCAAAGGCTTGGATTCAAGAAAGGGCATCAGAGAAACTGATATGACTTGGCCGCGTGCGCACACAAGACTTGACATTGTGCGAGGTTTTCTACATGACTTTATCTCGCTAATTTTCGTGTTAATTTGCTCTTTGTTAGCTCAGATAGAATCTCCATAAGATGGCAATTTTGGTTTGAATTGTTTTACGTTTGTTAAGTGGCTCGATGCTTTTATTCGAAGTGATTTCGATTGGTGTGGAAAGCTCCCATAATCACCTTTGCTGTGGTGCAGAAGATCTAGACTGTAACGCAGTATCGCTGCAATTACTTCAAAAATAACAAAACCCTTCTTCCTTAGTTCACTGAAGCTGTGACAAAACGCTTACTTATTTCATTACCTCGGAAAAAGGACAGTCATCACTGAATATGTACAACTTGCTGTGTGCTGTGAAGCCCCTAAATTGCCTGGGGATGAAAAGCTGACTGGTGACTTTGGAAACCATTCGAATGAAGCTGACGTGACGTCCCCCAAAATTAATAGGGCCATCGGATTTACGGAAGAAAGTTTTTCGGGTGACGTAAAGGAAATCGGTGCTGAAAATTCTAAAATTCCATTCATGGACCGCCAATTTGGTTGCATTTAGCCGTAGCAGTGTGAATTTTTCGTTAATTTAGTGATTGTAAATGTAGTGCAACGAACCGAATTGAGGTGCAGCTTCGAACGTTCTAAGACAAAAACTGAAGCCTGGCTGAAAGCAATTGTTATCTACTCATCTATCTGTTTTGATCATCATTTGTTTAGGGCCCGAATGCTCAAGACCAGTGAGTCTACCATTCAGCCAACCCTGCATGTATTATTCAACGGTTGAATACCTCGGTTTTAGATAAACCTGCAAAACCAGCCTTATATACCCAAAATCTTAGTCAGTACCACTCAGATGGCCCATGAATAAACACTCCAAAACTCTTGGATAAACAAACCCTCTCCTATTATCTGTGCGGCATTTCTACGATCATATAATTTTCTCATGGACTAGGAATTCAAAGGCATTAAGTCTTCTTGCCATGTGATGTGAAAGGAACAATGGCAAACTTGCTACCCCTACTGAGGTTTCATTGACAACTGATATAAACTTTACGGCACCGGACTTGGGATGTATCATTGGAAAAGGTGCTTCTTTCTTAGGAGTGAATTTCGCCACGTTTGAATATCGAGAAATTGTGGTATGCAGTTCTTGCGTTGGGTTTAAAAATATGGTGTCCATTTTGATTACCTCAAATTTGCGAAAATCTAGTACTGTTTGAGATACGCTTGAAGCAAGTCAACTGCAACATAAGAACTGCAGTAAATACAAATGCTCTCTCCTGAAATGACGGAAGGACCACTAGCTTCAAATGACTTGAGGTAGCGTTTTCAGGGCAACATGGTCGGAAGGCCTGACATAGCACTGCTGCGTTTGCACCTATCCGTGCTAAAATGTTCTTGGGCATTAACAGGAAGCTGGTCAACGAAGTTGGTTATCCGGACTGAATAATAGCTTTTCGAATAACATCACTGCCTGTAGCCTCTTAAAAAACATATTCCAGCGTTGAAAAAGCTTCCATATTATTGCTGATTTCCCGCCATCATTTGGCCTGTTTTTAGATCGCAGGAGATTTTATGTGGTGCTTGAATCGATTACTCAGTCAAGTATGAAGCGCAATGAATCGCCTTGCATAAGAGTCCCGTCTAACAACATTTGAAAATTTATTCCAAATATTTCAAGGTAACTTTTGGAAAATGGTTGCCCTAAAAAATCATGCCTTCGGAACTTCACCGTGGTCGGCAATTAGCGAACCAGCGCAAAGAGCGAATAACGAACATGACTGCATGCGTAAACAGGGCATCATCATAAGTAAAAAGAGTTAGGTTGGAGAACAACCGATACTGGCTTTGAGTCTTCCTAAGTTCGAAGCGTACGGTAAATGCTGCTGGAAAGAATGACGCTTTCAAAGCGGGTTGGCTTCGCATCCATCTTGAACCAAGTTGGTAAGATATATCCGGACTGTAAAGGTCGTAATATTTTCCGAAGAACGTAAATTTTAGCACGCCTGAATTTCATAAAAATTACATCCTCGAAGCTTTGGCAATGTTGTGGAATACAGGTTTACTGATCGATCAGTAAACACATCGACATTGACCCCGTCTATCAGCCGCCACGAGCAAAACAACTACACGGTCACGGGACTCTGAGCCACATGGACTATCAAGAAACCTAACGACAACCAGCGGACTAATGGTATCAAAGGAAGGAAACTACGAAAAACAATACCACTGAATCAGCCAATGAAGGAAACCAATCCAGATCTCAAAGCAAGAAGAAAACGACCGAATCACAACAGAACAATCACACACAAAACTGTCGAATCGAATACGCCCAATGAACCAAACAGACACGAGAGATTGAGACCAAGTCAGATTCACAAGGATCCAATCAAACTAGGCAAAGACTCCCTCCAGAGCTACCAGATGCTGTTTAAGAGCCATATAAGCACAGGCAGAAGAGGAGTAGTTCACCCACTCAACCCCGCACTGACGATGTAACCTCGATTCGTCATGAAACGTTTGCAATCCAACTGCCAAGCTCGGCGAGCAGACCAACAATCAATCCTCGAAGCTTTCCTACAATTCATGCTAGTAAATTCTTGCGCTTCATTCTTTTCTCTTTGTCTGTTATTTCGCTACTGGATGAACTTGTTGAAACACTGCTAGACTGATGATTCTGCTACGAGTATTTCCGAAATACCTAAATGCGCAGTCAGTAGGAATGTTGATGTGGAAATGTGCACTGCAGTGCATGAACCATCAGCAGGGGAAGAACTGAGAAAAAATAGGTACCTTCTTAAATTGGATCAAACCATTTTACCCTTGTGATTACGCGCTGGACAACCGTGCTTGGGCATCCAATGCATACAATTAACAACTCATTTTTTAAATCGAAGCAATGGGTACCCATATAAGGTTTTACATATCTCTAAAGCAGTGAACCATAAAAAAGTTCCAAACGGAATGGGATTTGGGTGAAGTTCCGTTGTCAGCCTTGGTGCTTGTTAATTTGTATGTATTCATGTTCACAAGGACATGATAAATAAGAGCTGCTTACTGAAACCATTTGACTTGCGTCCTAAATGCGTTCAAAACAACCTTTCTCTGAAACTCACCCGACGGGTAATCAGCAGTCCTGTTGCATCATCAATAATCTGAGATGCTGCTTCATCAAGTCCGGCTGAGATATAGGACATCAACTGTAACAGTAGACCAAGGGGAGCATGATATTTTGACAGTGTTAATATCCATTTTATTAGTTCAGTAGTTCAAAAGTTGAATTTCATATGGAAAGCGTATCAAGTATTTGTTAGCAGACGGGAAATCAAACTCGATGAGAAAAGCATAAAACGCCAAATGGTTAGTATTATTAAGAAATGTGGATGTCTCGGGTTCGCTTCCTAATTGCTGGTATGTTCACAGAACATGGCATTTGGATTGCAGACATTCTGTCACCCGTCGAACAGAGACTATCAAGACGCACACCAGTTGATGAGCACTTGTGCACGACGGCTGTGAGAGCATACTAAAAGGGGCCCTTTATGTGTTTCATTATAATGCACCAACTTTGATCATCGTGAGATGATACTACTGGCTAAAGTCACACTTAAAGGCTGTCGATGGTGTTCCTCCAAGTGTGCAAACCAAATATATACGTCAAAATGTTCAACGGCATTCCAGCATTAACCCTTATGTTATGTGACAATGCAATCCTTCTATGACTTCCTAGATGCAGTGGTGATCATCTCACAATGTACGTTTCCAATGCCACAGTTTATCCTGTTGAAGTTAGCGACGAACCAATAGACAAAGGCGATGTATGGACACACTTCCACTCTTCTGGTAGAATAGAGCTTGCAAGTTACATGAAACACTTGTCAGCAACCTTATTCCAGTATACGAGTCGCTAATTTATGCCAACTGGTCAGTAGGTGGTTGAATTGAACGTTTATCCGATTTGCAACTGCAATGGAAATAAATGCGCTGAAAGGCCGTTCCTGTTGCGCAAGGCACTCGAAAATTCGTGTTCCATGATGTTTTACTGGATGGCCTGGAAAACGACCAGGTTTCGAGGCGTTCCTGTCGCTCAAAAAGGAAAGGTGCAGCCGGACGAACTGCTTACTTTCACAGGGGAACAGAAATCCTTTATGAGTGGCAGGCCTAACATTGAGATCCTTTAAAGCACGAAAAGTTGGGCAAATCTCACTTTTTTAATCACATGAGGCAACCAATGTTGTTGTTTTTACGCAATTGTCGTGGCGACCGGCTGATCGAAGTCAGCTTGTAACTTACCCACGAAGATGCATTCAAGTAAGCCTGGGTCTCGTTGCCAATCTGATTCCTGACGCACTGCCAATGCTTGAGATATTCTTGCCAGCTCCTTTCAGACCAGATTAACTCCGCGTCCTCAGTGAGCTTGTATGAACCTGTGGCGTTATGTTGGATAAGCAGATTAGACCAACCATATGCATAAAAAATTAAAAGTGAACGCCATCTAGATGAATGCACTCAGTTGCAAATCAATTTCGTTTCTGCGAGAGACTCACCTGGAACGCAGCTGAATCTCTCGTTTGTGATGTTTGTATTGAATTACATGAACGCAGTCTAGTTCCTTTTATCCGGCTTATCATACTCATACATGACACGAAGGTTTGCGAAGAATTGCAAGGATGTATGCTTCACACTTGTTTTCATGGCAGATTTCTCATTTTATGGTAAGACGCTTTTGGTTGTCGATCGGGTGGCTGTTTGTCTGTTCGCCGAGCTTGGCAACTGACTTGCAAACATTTCGTCATCATACGAGGAGACATCATCAGTGAGCAGTTGGTAAGAAGTTTTGTCACCACCAGGAATGTTTTAATCGCCTTTAAATGCACCGTGTTTGGAAGCTCTTGAATGAACCCCAGGTTATGGAGAAGCGTGTTTTATATCTAGTCATCTCGTCACATGATACATAGGATCGCTCATAAGCAGAGGTTTGTAGCTAAAGAAAAACGGATTTCGGACCTACGTCGCTGCCATCAGACGGATTTTCGAAATGTACTATCTTCATAGTGCTACAGTATATAGTAGGCAGCTAAATCCGAATAAACCCGATGTCTAACTGTACCAGTAATTCAGAATCCATGAAGTAAAGAGATGTTTGCGGGCTGTTTTACCGTTTGCAGTAGGTATAATTTGGTTTCCTGCTGGAAAGCGAAATGAACGTGCGGTTCTACACACGATGTTGGCCACCTGGAGGGTGGTGATAGTCGATTTTCAATGGCTTAAATCAAAGATATCACGGGTGTATTAGTAACTATGTAAATTTTTAATGCAACATTCATGAAAAGCAGTTAGAATCAACCGAATAGCAGGGTAACGACTAGGGGGGCAATGCAAGCTTAGAAAAAAACAGTTGTTGACATCTGTCATCCTCTTTGCAACAGTTAAAATACTCTTTTACTACTTTAACGTTACATGGAAAGCTGCACTGCATACTGTACCGCATTTATCCCCCCCTCCTACGCGACATCATGCGAATCAATTAGGAATTTAGGCAGGCTTTCATTCAGAAACATTTTCCGCTTATGGTTACCTTTCATTCAGTTGAAAATACTTCATGGTGGCTGTATGGGAAAAGCCGACAGTAGTCTAGAAAACAGCGCTGCGGACGGGATCAAGCCAGTTCTGCGCACGCTATTCTGGTTGACTCTGGGGTTAAATCTTTTGATTTCTTTTGGATTTGGACGGCAGCGATCCCTGAAAGTATACGAAACTGCAGTATTGATCTGTGGAGTCGGGTTCACAGTTCGTGTAAACCCTGGCTTTGAAAAAATCACGATATGCGCGAGTGACCTGAAGTGCCTATGGATAAATCTTCCCTTGCAGAAATAAGAGAAAACCCGGCATTGTTTCTCTGCGCATACATTATACTGTAGTAAACGTTTTCTTATTACTTTCGGTTGCCCTTGCCCCTGTTTTATTTACATGGCACAGTGCTGTACCCTCGATAGTGTGGTGGCCAACTTCAGGGTACCTACGGTAATGTTCATCTGGCTGGTCTCAGAATACTTCAACGGCTCTTTTACCAACCGAATATGTGATTGCCTACGGTACACCCAGCACGCAGATATCAGTGTGAATTATCTTGATCAATCCAAAAATATGCTGTTGTCTACTTTACAGTTTTTCTACTCGGCCCCACACCGGGCCCACAGGACCATTTTACCTAGCAGTCAGAATCCAGCTTTGTAGATTGTGCACTCTTTGTTTGTCAAAGTCTGCATACGTTTTTCTCACTTGCGTTGTTGTTTATGTTAAAATTCAAACCTTGCTGAGCGAAGTTCTTCTTGGATTGATTTGATATGGCTTTCACGTCACTTATCTGCGTACTTTCATTATACTCTTTTGATGTGTCTGACCAATGAGTTGAATTCAGCAGCCTCTTCCGCTGCTGATGCATACTTTAAAAATACGTTTCCCTTCAACCCCTTTCACAAGTACCCATCAACACCCAAAGTTTATTCACAGTCCATAAGCAGTGGAGTTCTGTTAACCATAATTCAAGTGTTTTATTGACGCTTTAGAAGCAAGATCTGAAGATAAGCCAAACCCGTTTTACTTGCAGTTTTTGCTACTGGCCTCTATTCTGACAGGACTGAAATTAATAAAACGAGGCTGAGATGTAATCAACATCTTCGCTACCTGTGCGAAGAAACCTAATGAAACGAAAGCAGGTAGAATGAAGATAAGCAATAGAATGCAGGACAATGTCGTGGCCCAGCCGCCGCATAAGTGAAGCCGATCGACTTTTGTTAAGACCACCCATGCAAAACAATCTCAGTAGACGATGTCAAATGCGCGGCTTTTGAACAGGAGAGATGTTGAAAAATGTAATTTTGGGCTTCAACGGGTGAAGGACGCTAGGATGACGTTAAATGAGGGTGCAGACTGTATCCAGGTTTGTTTTAGTTTAGCTTATAGCTAGTGAATCAAGTTTTTGTCATATTTAAATCTGAATGCATTGTAGTTGAGAAGCGGTTATTGATACGTTTTCCAGTTGTTTGCTAAAGCAGACAACTTACCGATTTCCCCGAGCAAGTGAGCCATGGCTGTGGCAATCATTGATCCAAAAGCAGCAAAGTTCAGTGTCGCCGGTAGTGAATGATGATAGACCGGAGGTTGTACTGCTCCAAGAGGTACGTAGAGTTGATCTTTCACAATCTGCATACCAATCTTCGCATCGTACACGTTGACCCTGTCACTGAGCCAGTCATTTTCGTCCGGGTCAGCGATTCCTGCGAGTAGGCGGTTGTACATTGCCCGAAGGTATGCAACTGAGGATAGGAGATTCTCCATGTAGATGTATGAAGATTTGAGCTATGAGAAGTGGACAGAATCGATCTCATTACAGAGTAGCCATATAGAAAATCGGGGAGCTATCACAAGTATCTATTACGTAAGGCGTATCTACAAAACAAACATGCTGCTTGCCATGCATACTTGTCCCAAGAGAGATCACGACAGCTTACTTAGCCCGAAGTGGCCCTCTTCGGACGTCTTTGATGGACTTGTCAATAGGGTAGTTTACTGGCTAGAGTTAATTGGAAGTTGATTTGTTCTGACTGAGCATGACATTGGAATTCTGCTTATCTTCATTGACGATTTTCGAAAAAGGTTATTGCTGATGGACATTCAAGAAGCGCTTGAATAAACCAGCACGCACTTACAGCTACTGTACTAGTGCAACGTTTGTCTATCAAGCTGTAATCTCTGGAATATCGGTAACCTAGTTCACTGAAAAATTTCATAAACTTGCCCTTTGTAGCAAGTACTCCTTAGGACAATTTCTTGTGAAAACTTGGGAGTGCATCTCTAATGTCCTGTGTCATAACTAAATCGTCCTCTTTCTACAATGAAAATCAAATAGATCTGTATTAAAATGCCTTGGGATTTATGCGTTCAACTATAACACTTCACAGCTTCCACGGCTCTCCATCAGAAAGACCTAGACGAACCTGAGGGTCAGTCACAATTTTCAAATTACATCAGAATTGGGAAAGACAACCCTCAGGATTCAACATACACATCCAGGACGGGTAATTATTTCGCAAGCGATTCTAAAAATACATAAACTAACCCGTCTGTATGCATAATCCAATTTGACGTCATTGGTCATGATTTCTGGCACAGTGTATTTTATCTCCATTTCATCGATCTGTAATGAGGAAAAGGGAATTTTAAGCGTAATATTGTTTTCAAAATTACCATTAACAGTAAGGAACTCATCCTTCTAGGAGGAATAAGCGGAGGGGTCAGTTAGATGAGATAGGGAATGTAATCAGAGAGGGACGTAATGGGAACTTGAAATAAAGTATCAGAAAAACTTATTTCGTGGAACTTAACATACAAGCTCTACCGGTTTCAGGATGTTCTTGAATCACAAGCTGTTGCAGTTAGTCTAATTATTTTTCTTAGTGTGAACGAACCACCTCATTTGGATTAACCATTTAATTGCTACAGGCTAGTGAAAGGCTGAAGAACATATGGAAAATGCAGATAGTTTTACTATGGTGCGTCAGAAAACCATGTGGATATAAACGTACTGAAACCTTCCTGTACTATCAACAAGATGCCTGACATAGGAAGGAATGAGATGGTGAGCCGGCGTGGCCTGTCATCCCACGATCCCCAACCCTAAGTCAATGAAACAGGTTTTTGGTTCTGACTACTCAAGAACCTCATCTGAACTGAACATGGGCATGCTTAGTGAGCACATGATAACCAGGCTGCGAGTTACACAAGCGGAGAGGACAAAATTCTTTATTTTTGGGGATATCCATGCTGAGATATGTTTCCAACAGTCATCAAGGAAAAGTCTTAAAAGGTCTTTTAGAAAGACTGTTGTCACCTTAATATGGTTGCTGCAGATGATGGCAACAACACCATCTTTGTAGCAACATCTTTGTAGCGAAGAACACTGGCAGAAAGTCTACGACAGGGTACAAGAAATGAAACATTAACAGATAGGGCGTAAATTTGTGGTGCGGGCTAACTCACGGAATCCACAAAGACACTGTGGACAAATGAATTCATTTCTGCTGAAAATATGATATCATAATCAAATAAGGAAGTCATACGGACAAGAAAGTCCTGAAATATAGATGATCTCAGTTGCAGGAACAGAACCTTCCAGTGAATATGTACAGCAACCCGAGGTACCCATTCGAAGTGGCCGGAAGACACCAGAAATCGGCAGAACCATCATCGACTTTTTCCATAGGATGGCATGATTTTTTACGGAGCAACAGCCCAGTGCCAATTTCTCCTTGAAATGTCACTGCGATCTCATTCGAGAGATACAGTGATGTCGAACCCAACTAAAAAAAGTTATACAGGCTGACAGAATCAGAAGTTTAAGTAGAGTGATGTTATGGAAACACTTCCGAGTTCTGTTGCACAAGCTTCTGAGTGAACCTAGCATCCGCCGCTCGAATCCAACTTCAAAGCTGGGTTCCACGATTGACGTCTGCTTCAGTTTGACCCTAATCCTTCATTTGCAACTTCGCCTGTAAACAGAACCAACAGCCATGTTACCAATCGTGATCTATCCTTTTAGCCGAATTTTGCCAGTAGCTGGTACCGGATTAGTGCAGACAGAAGGATGCACAAATCCATGGCATTGCATTGATGAATGTCTCGATTGTAGCAGTGTAGGTTCTCTATCCACTTCGTTCATCTTGCATTTTCTGTAGTATGCATCTGAAGAGACGCAGTGAAATCCAACTGAGAAAACCATAAAAGTTTGTTTCTCTGTTATACTTCTGAGTTTCAACAGATTTCAGGAATCTGTGCCTATGGGCAACACCCAGGTCCATCAGTTCCTTCACCATGAATTCCGTATCGTAAATGTCTTCATATTCAATGGATATTTGGTGCTTCAAGGAAACCAAGTGCTAGATAAATAAATGTTTTCTTCGGTGGATGAATGCATGTAAAATCACGTTCTGCACATTATTCTGAAGTGATTGACAGGTTGTTAATCTACATACGCACGAGTGACAAAGAGAGGTTCCTTAGCTGGATGTCTTAACGCATTTACTAAAGTGAGAATAATGTCAACTGCCACTTGACAGGTAGTGAAAAACACTTCAGTTGTACGGTTAGGATTGTGTCGGAGATTTACAGTTAGGGGCTGTGTCAAATGTGCTGGAAACCAATAGTAGATGAATCATACCCAACGTTCGGCTATCTTCGTAGGGGATAATCGTTTCAGTAGCTTTGCCTACTCTGCTCTATGATATTGTTCACTATACAGCTGTTACGAGTGTGATTGCTTTTTCAAGAAATCCCACATCAAATTACTCAAAATCCAACAAACACCCGCGCGATTGTTGGGCCTGCAGTTTATCTTTTGTGCTAACTAAATCGCGTTATCAATCGCGTTATCTTACTAGATCAGAGAATAATTGAAGTGGGTATAGAACCGTTGTTCTTTCTATAGACTATCGCTTACGTGATACACCACTTGCGTAAAGTGATGTCGTCTGTTTCCGTTACTTAAGAGTAGACGCGAAGAATGTTGAATAACCAACGCATTTGCCTGACGGTTTTATTCACTTACTCTTTTCTCAAGCCTCCGTTTCGTTTCGTAATCCATCCACTTAGTCTGTTCAACCTGTTCCCTTGCGGTAGACTTAAGGTAACTCAACATGGCTTTGGTCTGCAAAGGTACAAAAGATGAAATGGTTTTTGAATATACGGTAAGTAAGAATATTCAAGCAACGAAAATGTTGACAGAATATGAAAAATCGCCACAGCGGTAGCCGCAGCTTTACACCGATTATTATTTGCTGTTCCTTGCGCCATTGTTGACTCGGTATTCAATGAATTACGTGTCCAAATTTTGGCCCTTTGTTTCATAAGAGAGGAGATGACAAGTGTATTGCGATAGTTCTGGAGTCAAAAATGGCCTCGATCAAATACAAGGCCACTCGTATATGAGGTGATATCCAATTTAAGTCAGACCACCTACACTCTGTAACTGGTGTAAATTACAAAAGATGTTTCTAGAAATCGTTTTCGAAAAAGTTTTCTAACACTCGGTAGATTTATTGCTGGGCGATGTTTCGCTTTTGACTTAAAGGCATTTTGTAGAAGGCGGGGTTAGCAAATTTACGCCAAAAATAACCCAACTTATTTTGTCACGATCCATGGCGTGCACGCAAAGGCCCTTGAAGATAAGCGCCAGAGCCCTTAGAGAATATCTGTATGAAGTTCACGTGATGACCCTTCTTGAACGTCGTTTTCACTTTCCATCCGTCTGCGTTGATGATTAGTGCCACGATAGTTGTGTAAGAGGGATTTTGTGAACTTTGTTCGGGTTGGGATTTCCACCCCCTGTTTCTGGGAAGTACCTGACCCTTGAAACTCTAACCGTCTTCATGGGAGGCCCTTCCAGGTTCAAGGGCCACTTTTTATTTGGTGTCAGACTTTCAAGACATCTTTCTGTGTAGAAAGCCATACCACTGTCCTGCACTACTTACAGGAATATGAAGTCGATATAACGCAATCATGGACAAAACGTTTCAAGGTCTTGCGTGCCTTGGCTGCATTACTGCTCTCAAATTGAAAGTTTTAGTCGACGTGGAATGAGCTCATTTCTAATGGAGCTCTCATCTCCGATTGTTATACCAGGTTCTATGCCCGGACTGGTCCAGTAAACAACACACTGTTGGGTACTTTGGACCTTACCAGGTGCGATGAATGTTCGGCACACTTTGCTTTCATAAAACATCCGAACTAAAGAAAGGCATATGCGCAATAGTAAAAGGACATAAAACCACTCAACAAGCGACAATATTCCGGTCCTCTAGGAGCAAGACCTAGGATCTGTTAGGACCACTCACTTGATCATGTGTCACAAACAACGTAACAATTCCTGTCCCACTCGCAACCTTAGCCGACAACATGTACACTACAATTTCACATCCATTTTTATTTACTCGGCTGCCACCTGTGTCGCCCTCCAGGCTTACGACCTTCAACCACATCAGGTCAAGTTGTATTCATGTTCGTGCAAATATCAATCAAGAATGGACACCCCTCTCTTCACATTGCACACAATAAATGGGCATGCAACTAGGACAAACACACATACACGCTCACACAGTACAGGAAGTCAACCGAGCTCCACAATTCTCCAGAGACAACTACGGAACACGTGCGGCACCCATACTACAGAGAAGACACGTCCAACGTCCGAAACTTCACTCAGAAACTCGCAACAGTTTTCCTCAAACGGTAAGTAACTTTTTGGCCTATTCTCTTCTTGCACTGTGGCAAGAAGTGTGTAAGATGAAGGCCAGGCTGTCTGTGCAAGGTTCAAGCTCCGCCTAAAGTCCCATGGTCCCCAACATTCGTTCTCTTGAAAACACTGTCTACCTTCAGGGACGAAGCAATGAATTTAGGTCCAAACTGATTGATCGTTCAGATAGTCAGCTGGAATAGGTCGGTTCTTAGTTATTTTAGTTTTGGGACTTCCAGGCAAACGATTTGTTCATCCCGATTTCAGAAATCACTGTTTTCCACTCCACACCTGCCAAAAATCGTGACGTGTGAATAGTACAAACTACTGCGTTAGGGTTTGTGTCGACGAAGTCCACATGAGATGGTCAAAGCCACCCTAACGAAGAAGATTTTCATCCTATTTCTGGTTTTAGTAAGGTAAAATAGCTGCGGAGTTCGACTTTAGAAAAAGAAACGTAGGTAAATCTATTCAAGCTTCACAAATGGTCAGCGCTTTCTGGATGTTACAATAAACAAGATTGGATCACGACCTGTTTGTCCGCGTACCAAACTCTTACCAAAGTCTTACCAGTAGCCACCTAGTATGAAACGCTTCAAAACGAACTGTGACTTTTGCTGACGTCTGCATAAAAGAACTGCTACAAGGGGTCCCTACCAGATTGTTGGAAAATTGCCTTTAAATTTGATGAACGCATATTTGTCACCTTCAGAGAGAATGCCGGCGACTCGAGACTAGTCCCCAAAGCAGAATGCTTTCGTCTATTCCCTAAAGACCTATTTTTACTCAGGTACAATCTTCAGGAAGTACCTTCATTCAGAAGAAAACGAGTTTTGGTTTGTCCATCAGAACTAATTCTACTTAAGGAGTGGTTTCGCAACTGAGAAAAGCCGAACTTTCAAGCTGTTCGAATCCGTGAACACAAATTTGGAAAAACGGCTTTCATGATGAAATGATAGAGCTAACTCAAGCAGTGAGGTGATAAAACTGTTTTCTCCAAATAATAATACATCCATCAATGTGGGTGCAATTCATGACAAAAAGCAGGAGTATTTCGTCATCGTCCGCTTTTTGTGTGAAGTGACCTAAAACTTATTTTGTTTTGCGACCGTTCTCTTTAGCAATCCATCCTGCCTGCATTGACACATCAGTGACTGAGTTTTAGCGAGTTAAATTTGTGGTTCAAAATGGGCTGTATCTGTTTGGCTTTGTTTCATGAGAGGGGACGGGAACGTTTCTGGCCTTATGTCCTACGTTATTAAGCCCAGTGGATACACTTTCCACCATCACTTGGCTCTGTTTCGTCCGCAATCGTTGTTCATCCAACAGCCTCAGCTTTTCGTCGCTTGCAGCTAAACTTCAGCTTGGCTTTCGTCGAGTGTTTATAATGACTGAACGGTTCGATCGTGACATTACGGTTCTTCCCGATGGAACCACCCAGGCAACTGGCCGAAATCGGTTTCCCGTTCGATGTGACCTCATTTGAGTATAACATTCTTACTTCAGTTGGCCGTACTAAATCAGCTAGAAGTGGGGCTGGTCTTTTTTTCAGGTGGGCATTTTGGAGGCAACTACAGATTACGTCTTTTTTAGTTTTTCCCATCATTCTGATCTTGCACTGTTGTCGCTTTGAGAGGGATAACAAACGCGAGGAAATAGTTATAAACCTTTCCGTACCCTTTAATATTAGTACGGAAGCTTCATCAGTAAAGTCTCCTCAAGGCATTGTTTTTCTCTCTCATAATGCGTCCTGATTCTGACGCAACCACGGTTTAGTAAAACGGTTTTATATCTGATAAGGTGCACAGTACTATTGACTACCCTTCTTTCTGTAAACTCTACGGCAAAAAACCATTCCATGGCACTTTATTCCGGGTTATGTGCCTGGTATACAGCTTATTTTCTCTTACATGATCATGCCATCGAAACCGTGGTAAAGTATGCTTCTCTCATCCGTATTGCTCCGTCTGGACCATTCCTTTTGTTTACATGTTTTGGTCTATCCTGCGTACTGTAGGATTGCGTTGAATACAGTAGATCCGACAGAAGCTTATGCCTCCTGCGTATGTTTTGAATAATTAACCAAGACGTTTTGTTAGACACTTTCTGTTCCCCTGTTCTTTTTCGTACCGTCTGTCCGGTGCTGTCTGGAATTATTCATATCGCACGTGCAAACACACACAAAGATGAAAATGTGGCACTCACATGGTTGACTGCCTCGTCATGTAAATGATTTTCCACGAAGATGGCACCCAGGACAGTGCTAAACAGTTGGTGGGTGAATAGGAAGCAATCGGTTTCTAAATCCGAGTCCATCCAAGAGTAGTGTTTGTTCTGAATCGAGGCCATCTCATAAGACAAATGCCAAGCATAACTATCAAGTGTGTTCCACAGCATGTAGTTATTCATTATTCTAAACAAATTGGGTGGAAGCATACAAGGTTTCCGTTAGAGAGTACAACAAAGAGAAGTGTACTAGATATTTTTAGATGATATGAATCCAAAAGTGGGCGAAAATTCACAAGTGGAGAAAAGTGGCCAGACTTCTGTTTTGAAGTATAGGTGGGTGGGGGTGGGGGGCGACTGTGATGATGGGTACCACAAACACTGCCAAAATTTTTGAGATTCCGTCGGTCGCTCAGCCTTTGCACACAAAAGTATAGTGGAACTATTGGTTTCTTATAGAGGAGAATGTTGGTAGCTTAGGCAGCGTAGATGGTTTGTTCACTGAGCTGGGCGATCTGATTTCAAGCGTTTCGTTACCAATCTAGGTGACAGCGCTGTAAGGGTGTGTGAATACACAAACGTGTTCCCTACCATCTTTGGGTCACACGTCTGAATGAGTTGAGTTGACTGTGAAGTAGTTGGTTAAATTGGATAAAACGAGCAAACTTTCCGGCTGCTACGTTGCACACTTCGTGATCTGAAGTCTGTAGATTGAGGCAGAAGTTTCCGTAGAAGCTAGTCAACACAATCGATAAATAGCTACGCACTTATCCCCATAGACGTCACAATGAATCTGTCTAGCTAGTTTTCCAGAACAAATATTAATGGGGAATAATCATACCATGTACACACAAACATGAAAAGGTGCACTCAGCTTACCTGTTGAATACTGCTTGGGAATAGTTCTTTTGAAGGTCTGCAATCATTTTTGGCACCTTTTTCATATACTTCACCGATCGCGAATAGACACGATAGTTGTCATCGAAAGTAATGCCAACTTCGTTGAAGTAGTACGTCAACAATCCTTTCCAGTCGAACGTCGAGCCGATTTCATTGAGTTGACCTAGAGTGATACTTTCGCGTTCTTTGGTTCTGGCATTTTGGATAATCTAGGGAGATAAGACTGATCTCACTGATTCTGTTTCACACCAAAACTAATGTGAGCTGATTGTGATCATGGAAATGCAAAGTGAAAAATTCTGCAGCTGATGGAGTGTCGTGATAATTAATCGTTACTTCTACAATCTTTCTTAATTCTCACTGGATATGTTTAATGGAACAATAGCCTGTGGCTTAACTCTTCATAGGACACCCAAATGAATCACTTTTATCGAGACTGATATATAGGTGAGAAATACAGTGGAGGAGAGTGTTTGATGGGAAGCGAGTACTTCTAGAACTACTGTCATTTTCTTTGTTACACTGACAGATACGCGCAGATGTCATCTTTCTGATCAGGAAGTTTATTAGTATCCATGGGATATCCTCGACGTTTATCTTTAATCGAGTGCACATCAATGGGTGGCAGCACCAACCTCTAACAGCTGTGGTATTTTCGCACAGCTGTGTAGTTTAAACAGGCAACCACAGTTAATAGAACAGTTAAGAGGCCAGTGTCTAAATTACCTCAATCAGGCCATGCGGAGGAAAAAAATGATCGACAGCTTATTCCTGCAGTAAAGTGGCATCATCAAATGCATAAAAAATAACTTTTTAGGAAAGCAATGGGTTCAATGATTCATATGTGGATTTTACTTTTCAGTGGAGATTTCGTCCACTTTCATGAAATCATACGTTTACTACTCCATCGATGAAAATGTAGGATAATCTGCATTGCCCCCTTCCAACTACGTACTGATAAGCTTCAATTAATAAATAATAGTTGTCCAATTTAACGCAAAGCGATTTGGGATATTAGCGTTGTTTTGATGCAAGTAATCGTTTATTACACTGACTATGGATGGAAAATTTCTTTGTTGCTTGCGCTGCTCACGGATATAGGACTGGTTTTCTAGGACGTAGGTGAGGTAAATAGGTCACATTTAACATGGATGCTTACTGTTTAATGATTTCAAGGCAAGTCGTTGGTGGCTGGCCATCGAGAAAGTTTCGAACCTGACGCTGAGCTTTTTTTACTAGTGGTGATTTCCTACTTTTTGTTCATTCCGAAGTAACGGTTTTTGGTTAGTTAGGGTGCTCTGCCTTGCTGAATTTGTTACTTATTACATATTTTATTGGACTCCATTCATATCCCATCTGACATCTTCATTATGTCGGGGAATGAAGCCGATTACAAAATCATGATACATAGGGAGGTTAACGCATGCTACCTTCTTTTCAGAGTAGCGACTGAAGTTAGGCAAAGCAAAATGAAATATCCGTGTTGTTAACCGATGAACGCTTAGTGATCATTCTACATTAAAGCACATATGAATGCGCGGTATGACCATTCCACCGGATGTCTTCTGAGGCCTTTTCGAGCCGGATCGCTTGCGACTTTGAATTTGGGCCTTGTAACATACTATAGTGTATTAATTATATTTCCCGATAAGTCGCCTCATACCAGTCTCCTGCGTATCTTTTCGTCGTCACTTGGCTGCATTTTATCGTCCAAGGAAACATCAACACCAAAAGGAAATAGGGCGAAGTAAAATGCAACTAATTAAATTTTCAAGCGTAAGGGCCAAATTACTTCATTTTGTGTTCAGGCCTTCAAACAGCCAGTGAACCGCGCTAATGAGGATATAAAGCATCAGATACGTATTCATTGATCGAGATTTATGCCCGTTTTGGCAGTGTCCCCGAAAAAGTCCGATATGTTTGTTCAAGGGGACATACGTTTGATTTGGGCTACCAGGGCCTCATTGGCAGTGCAACTAGTCAGCATATCTATTAGTGTGATTTCAGTCCGTACTGTTGCTCGTGGGATCAAAGAACTGTCGCCATCGCAACCGGTCATATTTGCTCTATACATTTTCCGTATACTGTCCTGCAGTGACACACACTCAAGCTGAATCGCATAGTCAGTCGGGTTGGTGCGACTGGTCGAGGTTAGGTTACACATCCTTTAATATAAATGTAACCCTCAAATGAGTTACAGGTTCTTGAGAACGAATGTCAGCTCGTCAGCGTCAACGACACAGTAGTACGCACCGGTGATTCACTTCCCTAGTGAGAACGGAAACTTTATGATTAAAATATTTCAATCTTGTAAGCTTCACTGAATTTTACATAATAAAATTTTTCAGGACGCCCTACGAAAGAAAACTGACAAAACATTGCGCTTTCGCTGTTGGTTCGTGATCGGATGGCTGTTGATCTGTTCACGAGCTTCGTAAGTACCTTGTAAACTTTCCGTCAGAAGGAAAATTGGTTATAGTACTTTAGCGTTTGTGCCAATAATTCATACCCATCCATTTTTCTACCACTTCTGTCGCTGTTTCGGTGAGAGAGCACCTTTTTTAATCATCAGCTTCACATGCAAGATAACTGCAACATAACTGTGATCGTGGACACTGCTTTTTTTCCGAAAAGATTTCATGGAACTATCATTAACCTCCATTTTGCCTGTTCTACCAGACCTTCATTTGAATCCTATAAAACAGGTCGCTACAAACTTTGGCGTCGCCTTTGATGTTTCCCAGAGTATTCCTACAAAGCTAACGCATTTCAGTTGCTAGTAGTGGGAACCTGCTTCGGTGATTTTACTAGTAAGAAATGGCTGAACGATTCTATTAGGTCCGAACTATCAGGTTTAAACTTCAGTCGAGAATCTGGGAATTTTTCGTAAATCGTCATAGACTTAATCGCGGTTGGTCACAAGTGAACTGTTTACCAGAAAACTTGGGTATATTGGCTGGACGACTGTTTTGGCTAAGGTCACTGATTGGTAAGGTAGATGAAGTCGAACTGCACAAAAAATTTCGTTTTCAACCTGATGATTTGTCAAAACTCTGTTGGTTCCCTAAAATCTTGCTTATGTTTTAGTATGTTGAGCTTCTGGAAAAGCGGAGTTCAGAATTAGTTCAGCTATCCAAATTTGGCCCTCTCTGGAGTTATATGCGTTTGATTCTTGTGCTGCTTGAGTGCTCTGGGATCGCCTGGTGTCGGAAAGCATGAGATGAATGAGAACAAGAAGGAGAGGTTGCTTCATTTAGTTTGAACAGCGCGTGAACGAGTCACGTGACCTGGACTCCAGAACCAGTTGTTCGTATTCAGAAATGTTTGCCATTAACGGTGGTGCGTCAATAAAATCTGAAACCGCTCGTGTAGAACCAAGTTTGCGGTTGTAAGCTGTGTAATAATAATAATCTTTCAGCTCTACCACCATTTTGGTGCCTAGCTGTCATGCCACCCGGAGGAAGAACGAAGACTTAGATACTGCCAGCCTAGAGAGAAGCAGATGAAATGCCGGGTTCAGGTTCGAAACAAGGGCCTTTCGGTCAGTAACTTCTTGCCTTAGCCACTGAGCCGTCTCAAGCTCAAGCTGTGTATGTTCACGGGACACAACTAACGGTTGCAAGGTAACTAACCTGATACATTTGTTTGCCAACCAGTTCAACGTCCTTGATGGCTTGCTTGACTCGTTCGGTGAATTCGGTATCACCATATGGAATGCCAGCTTCCACACCCAACTGTTGAAATATACTCGTTATGTATTGCTCATACTGGGAAAAGGGGGGAAATGCAAAGTGAAAACAGTCTATCAGACACTGCAAATAGTATTCTATAGAGACCCACATCGGGCGAAATGTGGCGAGATGTGAACTGACAGCGTGTTCCGCTGCTGGAATATCGTGGCTCTTATGTACAAAACCAACAGAAGAATAATGTGATCTCCCCCGAAAGTCAGCGTAAATGGAACTGGTAAACACCTGATGGCAAACCAGATAGGGCCGCGCTATTGGCCGCACTGCAAGTGTTCCTAAAGAGATTGACTAGAGGTTTGCTAGAAACGGTCACGTCAAGAAAATCCAGAGACGCGTAAAGCTTTCTCGGGCTGCTCCTCCGTTATGACCAGACTTAAATAATTTGGAAATTCGATAGATATAATGGTCGATTTTAGGTTCGATGTCAAGTGTACAGACAGAATGTGCTATTTCTGTGGGTTTATTCCTGCGATAACTGAGATGTCGATTGCAAAGAGAAAGACAAAACTGCACAACACTCAACAGTTTTTGCACTTTATCCTATACAGGCTCAGTATGTCCGTTTTACTGGAAAAGTTTCATGACATTCCCTCACGAACTCAAACGAGTTATGAAGCTCGTGTACAATCCACTTAGGACCGATAAGCTATGCGACTCGTGTGCAGCCTTGTGTGGCATGACACGCACGTGCTCCGGGTTCGCTTGTTTAAAGAGTACTCATCGGAGGGCACTAAAGATGCACTCACAACCGGTAATAGTGTGAAAAATTTTGTTGTCGGAGAAGCTCCAAGGGCCCATCGCAATTTGAAAGCACACCTTGACAGACTTTTTGCTCCATTGGTCTTGACGATTTGTTAACCGTTTATGCCAACTTTTCTCCATATATTTAGGATTTTTTTCGGAAAAATTGAAGTGTGGAGCCGGGAATTACTTCGGTTTTCATTTGTTTCCAAGTAGGGTATAGCACGTGTTCATGTAAGCAGCCATTCGACAGGGTAAGAAAAGAATGCAATCTGCAAATTCTCAGATAATCAAAACATGAGTAAATGAGCCTCTTTTTCGGGATTAGCTCATCTGTCTTCGAGTCACGGCAGCCTTAGACACAACTGGCTTTTTTGACCATAAGTAGTCTTTAAACTCAAAATACAGTTTGTTTCAGAGAGACCGAGAAGTGTGATTTCCTAAGGTCGCACCTAGTGTGGTGCACTTAGTCAACTTGTTTTTTATTTCAAGGGAAGGCAGATATTTCTTCTTTGTAGTGGTCTTGCGAATTTAGCAAACACAGAGGTAACAGCAGAAACGGTCTTGCGAATTTAGCAAACACAGAGGTAGCAACAGAAACTAAACAACTATTTACAACCCCATGTTATATTAACAGCATACTCTATATCAGCTAGTGTTTAGCAAAATAGTTCAAAATTTCAGCTTGGGCGACCAATGTGTAAATGTGAACTCAGGGATCAAAAATTTGTGTTGAAATCATGATAACAACATTCGATTATGTACATATGATTCAGGGGCCAAGGGGAAGCAAAATAAACGATTCTGAACTCACATATGAGTAGTATCTTCCAGCAAGCCAAGCAGTCCAGTCGGGTGTGAACTAGAAAGGAGAGAAGGTGCACGTTTGAACTATGGCCGAATGACTCCTTTTTTCATGCAGAAATTCACGTTTACACTGAATCGGATACCCTCTGTACGAAATAATTTCGATCATATCCAGTGGACTCTTAATTCGCGTGTAGATCAACTGAGTGAATGTACCATTCCAACGATTCAAAACAAGTTCCCCGAAAAGCCTCCAGGTTTAAGTATGATTCTACCACATATCATGCAGAGACGGTTTCACTAATTTCTGTCTTCTCTCAATGGTTAGCGTGACCACAGTCTCTGGAGAGGAACATTATGGCTCCAGCATTATGGCTCCAGTGGCACCAGCAAAATGTACCGCATTGTCTTGAATATTCTCCCAGGTGAAACACCGTCGGATTGGTCCACGGCATTCGATTCAGTAATAGGACAAACAAGCGGTTGAGCTGAGGTTCACGGAATCTCCTGTTAACAGCATCTCAACTGAAAAACCACCGGTTATTTGAGCATACATCCAACTTGATGTTCACTGAGGAAATAAGAATAATGTAGACCCTAAGACGACATTTGCTGAATAACCTGTAAAAGGGAGAAATCTTTAGGGAGCTATCCTCTAGTTATCTAGAGCTCTGTACTTTGTGTCACACCAGGGATCATCAGTGTCTTTATTGTCGGAGGTGTGGTAATGTCTAACCAGGTTTCCACGTGGCCCAACGTGGATTACTATGGTTCTACAAAGGAAAAGCAGACTTGAAACATTACGGCGGACTCTCTCCGATTGACTCGTCAGTTCCCATATATGTTTACCTCGATATTCTAAGAGAGCAAATTTGCTAACTCTGGGTATGCACAGCATTCTAGAAAAAAACAGTGGGGCTATTGAGCAAGGTATTGACCGTTCTCGGTTTACTTACAAGAAACAGACAAGAGGCTGGAATCTTTTCCCCTACTTGCTGAGAAACAGTCCAAGAGGTTTGTTCATTTCCGAATCTAGGAATGAAGAATACCTGGTCGATCGTTTGAATTCTGTATTAGAGATAATATGCTTGAACCCGAGTTCGGACTGGCGCTGAAATCTGGAGGTATGCAGGTGGCAATGGTAATATTCCACTGTTTGTTAGCTATGTCCAAACACTAATTTATGCAAACAACTGTTCGTAGACCTCACGTGGTTGAAGTCGCCTAACCGCAAAGATTTCTGTATTTCTCAGCTGGAAACAATTTTTTAGTTCGGATTGACAACAGCCACTCACACTCCAACGACCCAAATGTGGCTTAAAATTCAGAGCATTCGTCAACAACTTTTTATACCCTACATGGTGCCATAAAACAGGGCGCCCTCCTTAAAGAAGTCGGTGCACTCGTTCATGAGTTGAAACTAGAAGGTATCGATTTTTCATTAATTCTATGTCGTTCTAGATCCTAAAAAAGAATGTCAAAGTGATTTTCTGGTGTACAATTAAAAAGGTTTTGCGCGTTGTTCGGGGTAATCGAGCTTGACAAGGACAGCTCCCTGTTATTTTTTGTAGTCGTTGGGCACTTTGCTGTCCGGATACCCTGGTGGGATAAGGTGAGAAATCCTCAGAACTTGGATTGGCCAAAGAGTTAACAAGCAGCATTCCTCCCTATCTTTATGACTAGGTTGTCCCTTTCCGGGCGTTGCCATTATTGCTCACAGCAAGGAAATACCATCGTTAAAAGTTCATCGTATCTAGCTGTGTTCCCATAGCAAGGAGTTTGATTGTGATAATGACCATGCACATCTTATAATTTATTGTTCTTGTTTTGTGACAGTCACGCTTGCAGGAATTGTGGAATGAGGGGTGTTGTCTGATATGGAGTTGAGAACCGCAATACGGTACTTTGATGGTGTAGACAGCCCTCAGAGTTTCGAGGGCAAAATGTGAAACATTCAGGGGGGAGGTTTAATTCAAATCGTCCAGCAACTGAACCGAAGGTCTAATGTCATGAGTCATCCGAATTCCACTAGCAAAACATTTTAGGCCCTTGCACCTAGCAGATCCATCTATCGATACGCACTGAGCACATGGCGTTTCTCGGCCTTTTGAATCTAAAAGTGGTGTTGTGAATGTTCTAGTGCTTGCACGACTAAGTACCCACTGCGTCAGTCACCGTCATATCGTTCAGGAGACACTGCACACCACTGGTGTACGTAATAGAATGCACGCTCTCAGCATATGTTTGCATGCAAGTATGTTTACAAAAGATGCTAATTTTTACCTGCATATGCTACATGAGTCGCTCTATGCGTCAACCTAGTTAGTAGACCGCAGTTACAAATTGCGTCTATCGATAACAACCGGGGGAGGTTAGATCGAGAAGTCCCCGGACAGTTACGCTTCATGTCCTCAGCATATGTGTCCAACTTGCCGCTTTCTGAATGTTGCTTAGAAAGAAAGGAACGGTGGAATATACAAACAAACAGTTGATATTAGTAAACGACAGTTTGAACAACATAGAGGCCCCTGTGTAATGAGTTTGACTGCATTTCTCACAAAACTATCATGAGTGCCAGATGGTTACTTCATTAGGGTTTAAATTTTTATGAAATTTTATGAACTGTGGTAGCCGTAATTTGCCTTTTCGAACCCGGAAAACTGGTGGGGTCAGGGTATTATTATATAGTGTTGAAGCCAGTCACACGTATTAAGCTGCTCGACGGGAAAACGCCATCTATTGTTATGACAATAAATAAGGGCAGACATAGAAGAAGTGCACAGGGTGCGGCAAATCACAGTGCTCTCCCAATTTAGCTGAACTGACTGAAAAAGGTCGTTGTGTATTTCTGAAGCCCAGAGAACATGGTTCATCCCGGAACTAGTTGTATGCTCCAATCTCTAACGGTGTTTGGTTCATCACCTCAACAGAGTTGAACTTAGCCTAAAGCTATATGAATTCAAATACCGCCTCATAGTTCTGGGAACTCCCAAAAACCGTTTGGCAGGAAGAATAATGCGAAGGATGAGCACACTGTGTTTCAATGGGTTTTACTTATTTTAGGTGGCAGAAAAAACCTTCCGAACGATACAGCATTCGCGCGCTGGGTCCATAAGACGCTCGGGGGCAAACGTTTCCAAAAGAGATGCGGTCAGATTGACTTCAACCTCAGGATGGTGAAAGCAGGTCACCTCCAATGCACACAAATTCACATGTGAACAACGGTCTCCCTCCGTCTTCTTAACGAAGCACACTTCTCCAGGACAGCTGTCCAAGAGTTGTGGGTTTCATCTAGAAAATACAATGCTATATCCCGAATAGAGTATCAGCTGCGACACAAGACGGCCTTTGTGTAGTACACACAGCTGAAGAATAATGTAAACTAGGATCTTCCGCTGAGATTCCATGAAATCTCTCACAAACACCAACTTAGTTTTCATAGGATCATCCATCTCTTTTCTCGTTGGATTTGAATGTTTATGATATTATCGCGATTTATGTCCTCTCATCAGCTGTGGATCACTCCACTGAGTCATTTATCTAACTACTCTGAACAACACCAAGGGTATTTGGCGTCAGAGCGATTGACTGGAAGCACCTTTCATGGTCTACATGTGTGAACTCGATACATCGTTCAACATCACAAGGATGGCGCACGTCAAATAAGGAATCTCATTTTATCCATCGCGTCTTCCTCTCAAAACACGGTGACCCAAATTTTGTGAATACATCTCTTTTACAACACAGTCCGTCTCGAGTTGTTGTGGCGGTTGTTCAGATCTCACAAAATCCGATGATATCATTTGACATAACTACGTCTTGTATTGCATTTTGACCAGTCTCTTCAATCTAAGGTGTGCGCTAACAACACTTATGATCTATGTATCTGCGCAAGCCAACGTTGTTTCCTCCAAGGAACCAAAGGTCCATTTTGGCCTCTGCACAATCCCCATTGCGATGCACAGCCATCAGAGCAAATCGAACGCCGTTGTAATTTTCTACTTGGATTTACTAATCAAAGCGCTTGTGTAACCTGTAAACACAGGGATCCCTAATAACTGAAGTATTCCTCACCTGTCTGCTTCTCAGAAAACCTGTCAAGAGGTAGATGACCTGACCCTCCCGTCTTATTACTGTTCTGCGAAAAATGCAAAATGACAGCAAATCTTGACGCCCCAGACGGATGAGCTCTTAAGATCGAAAACAACCGTCTGAAATATAGAGAAGGGGTGAAATACGCGACAAATTTCTATCTGTAATTCTGCACCTGGGTAAACTGTGATTCACGAACAATTACAGAGTCATACAGACGAACAACTTTCCACTGGGAATCAACTCAATTGTTTTAAACATTGAGTTTTTAAAAGCTAATATTTCTAGAGAGAGGTCGTAAAGGGGTATTAGATTGTGTATACTTAAGAGCATTATATGTGAAAATAATACCGATTGCGTCAAAAAACGTGTTTAGACAATTTTTGCTCTCATAATTAAGCTGAGATTGAAGGGGATCGTGCTAATCCCGTCTTTGTCACTTTTATCTGTTTTCCACCAGTTTTACGTTAGAAGACTTAAAATCAAAACGCACTTCATGTAACATGAACTTCCGTGGTTGGGTTAAAGACATTGCCATTCATTTCTTACGTTATTCAACAATTTCATAGCAAGCTATCAAACGGGATAGGCACCTTCGATGCACAAGCAATTGTAGTTTAGTCTACATCATTAATTTAGTCATTTAGCCCACATTAATTATTTGAAGTAAACGTTCGGTTGTCGAAAAATCGGTGGACTTACATAGACTATTGGCATGGATTGTTGATCAGACCGTACGCTGAGGTCTACAAAGGCAGGTACATGAAGTGCCGCTTGTAGTTTCTTAACCGATTCCATCCATGACCAATCGCTTTTCATTGATATGTCCTTGGTGATGGCAGTACTCCAAAAAAACCTAGTTGGCCAGTCGTTTGTGGCTCCTGTCGCTCCAGTATCATTGGTGGCATTCCTATCGAGAAGCCAAATTCCACCAAGTGTTGGCGCCGCCGTGGAAAGGAACGTACGAGTTCCATACCAATTTCTTGTTGTCCGATGTGTACAAGATTGATACCATTGAGAAACTTTGTACTTAGCCGAATTGGATTTCGTGTACTGTGTAGAGTAGATGTGATTCATTCCAGAGATAATGGCATGTATGTTTATCTGGGTCAGGTGATCGATGGCCGGTCGATGAATTCGCAGCAGTTTCCCAGCCTTTTCCTTATTGAGATACATTACAGCTCCACGGTTGAAACTTGACTGATACGCTTGACCTCCCTGGGCGTTTGGCGTATCCGGTTGTGTGGTGGGATGATGTGGCTGAAAGTGTTGTCCACAAGCGTACTGATAAAAATTGTCGCATGGTGAGACAGACTTGTTCAATTTTTCATACATTAGACCAGCGGCGTTGAGACAGCGGTACGACTGACACTGGTGCGTACGAAGCCAGCGTTCGAGAGTCAGGTTTTTCTGACTTAAGATTAACAAGGTTAAAATAATGGAAAACAGGATGATCACAACGACTAGAAGTATCAGCTGCATGGGGGAGTTGCTTTTAATGGAAAACTGCTCCTTAGTTGCATTCCAGTTGATTGACCGGAGTTTGTAGGAAAGTTGTCTGATAATCAACCCCGGGCCTTTGAAAGAGTACTTGCCCTTCTGTAACTTGGTCAAAGGTGGAACTGAAGCAGTGGTGCCGCTAAACACCTGGTAATTAAAGTTCTCCACGCAGTAGGTAGTATCTGAATCGTTACATTCTATTTCATCCACGATAGCCGATTCGGCATCATCTTAATCGAGATAACAGCGGTTAAACGACTTTTACTTACTTGTTTCAACTGAATTTCGTGTATCCTTGTTCGACATTTTACTCACTCAGGAAAATATGACTGTCACTCGTACCTACTGTAGTCGATATAGAAGTACTCGGTCTGCCAGCAACAATATAAAATACCGACACTCCTGAAATTAGCTGCCAAGCAGACCGTGTGAGTTGTTCGCAGTGTGGAAGTCCCTTTCCGAAGATGCGCCGACCGTCTGGCTACCGTATTAATAGTGCCTGGGTGTGTGCGCGTCTAAAACTGACCTCAAATTAACATAATGTAGTTGACACACATGACGTCAAACAAACCACGGCCGTGACAAACTAAGCTGTCGCTTGTAAAAAAAACACTCGTATCCAGGCGGACGACTTTGACGGCAATGGAAGCAAGGCAGTATTTACGCGCTACCATACAGAAAAACATTCTTGTGAGGCAAGAAAACACAAACATAAGACTCACGTATTCAGAAAAATCTGTCCATCTAATAAAAGTTCTTACTTTATGTATTATGTCGGTGATAAGTTTGAAAGTGTTTTTCATCAAATTCAATTGTACCCTTTGGTCATACACTGGTCATACGTGGTGCAGCACATGAAACCAATAAGCAGAGAGCCCGCGCATACAACCGTGAATATGCTTGCCGCGTAGTACGATAGGTGAACTAAGGATAGGGTCACATAATCTGGACCAGTTGGTGGGGCAATTTTTTAACCTATCCTTGCACTGCTGATGATCTCTAATAAGAGCAAAACTCGATTGCAGTGCTTCCCTTTGGTGTGGATTCACCGTAATAATTGCGCCAGTACAGGAGGACGACCGTTCAGACGAGAGTGGTGTGAATATGAACAAAATACCTATCCCGCAAAACACCACAACTGCAACCAAAAAGTCGCCCAGTTGGTTTGAAGCGTGTGTCACGCTACCTGACTGGGAAGTCCTGACTGGCGGGTCAGTCGATTGTCACAGCCAGGACAGTTACTGGGTCGTCATTCGATGAGTCAGGCACACCAACCACACCACTCAAGCGTGGAGTAGTGGTAACACGCTCGCCTCGCATGGCAGATGTCCGGGATCAAATCCCGGCACCACCACTAGATATGCACTGCTGATGAGCTCCAATAAGAGCGATGCTCGAGTAAAGTGCTTCCCTTTGGTGTGGACTCACCGAAATAATTACGCCAGAACAGGAGGACAACCGTTCAAACGAGAGTGGTGTGAAGGTGAACAAAATATCTTTGAAAAGTCGAATGAAACTAGGTAGGTAGCTTTTGGAAGTAGCAATTTCAAAGGCACCAACACAAAATCTACAAGAGGTGCGAAATGTATATGATGACACTATGGTTCAGTGCATCCTTTACTTCGTGGTTCACTTCTGGCAGTCTCCGTCTTTAACAACTTTCCATCCGAAGAGATTGTTGTTAAATCACGCGCTCTTTTGGTCTGTGTTTTTGGTAAGAAGACGCGGTTGCGAGCACTTGCTGAAAAAATACACTTCCCCCTAACCAGTGGAATCAGGATGAGTCAGTTGTTCTCCAAAGTTAGTGGGGTCGATATTTCTGGTTATTTTATAACGTTGCTGGTTAAAAGGCGGTTGAATTTTCTTACGCCGGACAGTATGCACATTTGAATAAACTTTGCTGATGTCAGGACTGTTATATGTTTAAGCCGAGATATTTGTCTCGGAATACCGTGAATTTTCTCTTCCTTTCCCTAACCTGCACTTGTTCCACAGAACAACAAGAACCGGGACAGATCACGTGTTAACTGTAACTGTGTAACTATAACTGTATCCACCGGCAATGTTAAGAGTGCTAAGTGCAGAAGTGGGAGATAGGCACGGATATGTAGAAGACATCATCGGCTTTGTGGGTATGTTCATTTGAAGTCTTCTAAGTTCTTAGGTCCAATATACCTCAACCCTTATGCTTCCCCTTCTAGGTTGCGGGAATTCAAGTTATCCTTAATGCCCAGCCATCCATCTTAACTTTTGTTTTTCTCTCTGTTCTTGGCCAAATGTCACGTACATTCTTTGGCCTATCCGGGTGCGGTTTGCTAATATCCCGTCATATCTGTACTTATTTTTACCACTGACGCCTTTTGATTCTACAAACTGACCGGAATATTTTAGTGACTAACTGAAGGAATATAACATCAGATTCGGAAATTCACATGCCAAGATTTTTATCACCATGTGATTTTTGTTGGAAGTCAACAGAGTTCTATGACTGGCATAAAAAATTACCGTAGGTCACTGAAAAAAAAGTTTTGCACAGAAATATGTCATGTGCGTTCAAAACAAAAGTCCATAGTTTGACCAAAATTTGATTTTCTCCGTTAAATTCATCGCACTTTTGTCTCAGGCTTCAAATTGGGTTCCAGTTGCCACTGCTTTTCAGGTACCGGTACTTTGATAGATAACATTTTCGCACTAATTTTAGAACCACTCGCTGATCGCATTTCGCATCCACTTGAGAAACATGTCTTAGATTTCCAGAAAATGGACAGATTAATATCGTGTGAACTTTTGAAGTTTTTGGTAACTCATCTGAATTTGAATGTTTGATACTTCATCGATTTTCGTGTTCAGAAATTCAGGTGTTTTTACGGGAAGTTGATGTTGCAGCAACAAGCGCTGCTTGTTCCTCAGATATGCTTTGAAAACCCGATTAATAACTGAGAACTTTATGTGATGCGCCTATAATGCGTCTAAGATCGGCTTTCCGAGGTACAGGGACTCAGTTACACGGCGAGCAACAATGGGATCAAAACACCATGGAAATCATTTATGCATTGTTCAAACAGACTACTTACTCACACACTACTCATATCCAGCCGAGCGGGTACTGACGATGTCATCTCGATCGGCGATGAGACATTTGCAGTCCAACTGCCAAGCTCGATAAAAAGGCCAGCAATAACTACTGATGAAATTTAAGCAGCCAAACGGTTGAATCAAATTTGCTCGTTTTCATGGTTGCAAATTTACGAGCTTCCCTAAAGGTAAGTTTGCACTTTGTGATATGGTGGAATAAAATAATGTTCGTAAATAACGACCGTTGATTTTATTGGGCTCTAAAAATCTGCCTGTCTCCGCCCAAATCCGGTCGAATATACAAGCCGTACACCTGTTCTATTTCCGGATATCTGATGGCGCTCTCAGAGCTACGTGCAGCGATCAGCTGGTGGCTGGTGATTTCAAGCTCACTATTAATTTGTCGTCCTTCTAAATGACTACCCAGAAAATTCGCCACTCATTCCAGTAAGTCATTTTTCTATTCTGTGGTCAAACTTTTCATACACATTTATATTCTGTTGTTAGTGTGAGAAGATTTAGGAGTGAGTTATAAACGATACGTTTGTGCTAAGGTTATATTGGACCGCAAGGTTAAGATGAATGATGATGTTTATCCGAATGATAGATTCATTAGCATGTATGCAACGGCGTCAGATTCGACCAAAGCTATTGGCCGAAGATGCTTGGATCTGGCTTTTGGATGGAACACACGACAGATTAATAAATGATGGAGAGCTCTGAAGTGCTCGACGAAAGTAAGTGAGTTCTTTTATAGTTTAATTGAAGAAAGAACAAATGTTCAACTTGTTTTCATTGAAATTAACCAGCTTTAAATGCCGAGTTCCACAAAATGCTGTTAAACAACGATTAGAGTTGAACTGTGCGCTTGATGAAAGGAATTCGAGAAAAGTCGTAAAGTAAAGCTGGGCCCATCGTGTGGACTCAGGACTGAGAAGTCCTTGGATAGGCACAATGCTCGGGTCCTTACAGTAACAAGTGGTGCATGTGTAAATTTGTCTTAATTACATCACGATAGGAAGAGTCAACCAGAGTGATCTTCGAGGATGTTCGTTGTTTCTCATTTAGGGTTTGCGTGGACAAATGTATCCTAGCTTGCACTTGAGAGTGATCGCTGAAAATATCGTCAATCGTATTTCCACTTCAGTTACCTGTCATTACAGGTACCTGAAGTTTTCCCGGGAGTCGTCCTTCGGCGGCGTCGAGTTTGCCATGAACAATGTATGCATGGGTCGTTTGGCTCTCGCATAAAGCCGGCTTAAAGTGTCCACTTTGGATGGATCTTTTACTTTAGGGGATTTCCTTAAAATACGCCATAAGTATGTGCTCCATATAGTTGCTGAGGTGAACCTTGCCAAATATTTTTTTCTTCACGACAATATCAGTGGTGCGCAGAGAAAAAGTGTGGAACAGACAAGACCTCGGTTCATGCAACCAGCAAGAAAGGCGCATACTTATTCCTTCAATTTCATAAGCGACGACATTACTACTGGTGAAAGGAGGAAGGCCCTCTGCTGCGAAGTTATTTACTAGCAAACACGTACTAAGCAGTAACAAGTCATTAGATTGGAAAGTAAACATCTCATATGCACATAATATCTAAAAACCGAACATCCTCACACGTCCTTTTAAACGTTCCTGAATGTTTATTTACTAATACGCAACGGTAGCGGACACTGCAAAGCGGTCCACTGATTTTCGCAACAAACTCCACCTTCCATTAGATACGGGGCGGAGTTTAGCCACTAACCATGGACTACTCGCATGGGTCATCAGTAGTATCCACCGCCACGCCGGACTGAGGTGCGCGCTCACGTGTGCTCTAAAGCGTGTTCACACTACTGCCCGGTGACATGATATCAATCATCAACCATCCGTTAGATATGGATCATTCAAATGTCCAGGTCACCTCATTCCGAATCCTGTTCCACAACTCCAAGTGAAGTTCTGAAGATAAATCAGACCATTCGCGAATAGCCGCTCAAAAACAGGCGAAAAAGACTATTTAATCACCATTTAATCGGTCCGGTGGCTTGATCAGTGCCTGTTCAACATCCATTTTTCTCCTTATTTGCCTAACTCGCATTGTTGACGTTCTTGAATTAAGTAAGCAAGAGAAATGTTAATTTATTGCAGCATTTCCTTTCTATCAGTGGGCTGGAAAAAGAGAACACAATGATTCGGCCATGCGCAGAACAGTTGAATCAGTTAGCTATTAAAACATCCATGTTAAGCATTTTAATGGAAATTTCGGCCTGGAAGTGAAGCCGATCTATGCTGAAAAGCCGAAAAGCCCCGTATAGTTGTTTCTTCCCTATATGGGATCGTCAGCAGTGTGCATCATGCGCAAATCCGGAGATTTCGAATCCGAAACCCCGAACAAGTGCTTTGGAAAATTTTGGTGGCAGTCGGTAGATTTATTGCTGGGAAACCTTTCGCTTTCGACACAAAAGCCTCGTCAGGCCAGGTGACTAGGTTACGAGGTTGGTCAAGATTTAAGCTAGGTCAAGCTAAATATGTGTTAGGTGTCGTCCAAGTGATTTTGTGTGTTCGGGTGAGTCACCGAATGTTGAGCCGATGGGGAAACCTACGTGGATTTCGGTCCAACTTAGGGTCTATTTCTACCGGTTGGGTTCACGTGATGATCCCTCTTGAACGTCGTTTGCACTTTTCGTCCGCCCTTGTGGATGAGCTGGTGCTACGATAATTGTGTAAGAGGGATTTTGTGCACTTTGTTATGATCGGTATTTCCGCCCCACCTACCCCCTGTTTTTACTAGTGATTCTACGTGCACTGTCAAACACACCCAGTCACGTGTCAACTCGGCTTATCTAAGACCGCTTTCCACACGTTCGCCAGTTCCACATTCCCGGTTCTATTCACGCTGTGATGCATGGTAATTTCCACCGCCTCGGCTATCAGCCGCTGTGGTGGGAATCGCAGTCCCCGTCCTAAAACGTCCCCATTCTCCAGATCTATTCTATGTCTGTGTCACGTACTGCCATCGCTGGGTATTTGACCAGAGTTTGGTATGCTTCCGCAATCCTTGGTGGTTTGTTTATCCTCATTTTATGCTCATCGATTCTGATGGGCAATTCCCTGGCAGTTTGTCGTATTTAAACCTTAATGCATTCGTTGCAGTTATTTTAATGCGCATAGCCCCTAGTACTTTCAACAGGGAGGGAATTAGAGTCGTTCCATTCTGGAAAGCTACTCGAATGTTGGCTAAGTTAAGCAGTCTTCGATTAACCTCCGATGCTTTTGCATTATATGGAATGAATACTATTCCAGCTCATTCCTTACTGGGTCTTCATATCGGAGCTAATATCCTTTTTAATTACCACTCTATCAAGCCCGCTAAGTATCCCATTTCTTGAAGTCTCTTTTCAATCCTGATTGGAGCTGCTGTTCGGTCGATTTCTTCTTTGTGACTTGACTACACTTGGGTGAAACAGGACTGGCGTACAAGGACTTTGGGTGTGCTGATGACTAGTTTAAGACGGTCCATGTGTCTGCTGGTTTCTGGTAGACAGTAGTTTTTAAGTAGTAGTTTGTAACAGTTGTTTCAACTACTCTTTGTGTATCATACAGTCCAAGAAGTGTAGTGTACCCGTGGTGAACTCTATGCTCATACTGATGTGAGGATTTAAACTAGAGAGATAGTCGTGGAAGATGCTCACGTTATCACGAGTCAAAAGGAAGCGGTGCTCAGCAATAAATCCACCGATTGTTACCAAACGTTTCCGAAAACGATAACTACTCAATCGGTCCCAAGCGTTTTTCGACTGACTGAACTCCCAGCTAGTAGTTTGAACATTTAAAGGTTCGGCCACGTGCTTCTGACCAGCAGCTTGATTAAGTCGCACTTAGGCAGTATATAGCAGCCCTGATCCTTTAATCAGGTGATCCGCACCACGCTGCCACACGTTTTGGTAAGCTTCTCGAGTAACGACTTCTCAGGTGGAAGTCTCACTCATTGGATGAATTTTCTTCGCCCTCTGAGCTACTTATAGACGTGCAGTGGTGTGTGCAGGTTCACGAATTTTCATAGAAATTCCCTGTTGTTAGTGAAGCCAATCTATGCTGAAAAGCCGAAATTCACTGGGCAGTTTCTTTATCCTTATTGTGAATTAGCAGAACCCCTATGTGGAGTCTTGAACCTGGGACTTCCCATCTACGTATGATATGCAGATGCTAGGCTCAGGTTAGAATGGAGAGGGTCCTCCAAAAACACTGAGAATAAGAGATACACGTGTCTCCTCCACCACATCAAATTTATCAAGTGTCTTGTCTGCACAGTTGCATTTTCTTCTGTTGATGGGAGCTTATTATTGAATATAACTTGACATCATGCTAATTCCCTCATTCATCTGCTTATTCCGCCAGTGTGTTTACCAACCTCCACCTGTTTCACGAATGGTATTCATCCTATTATATGTATATGCCCACACATATATACTAAAGTGACTTCCTTCAGCAAACCTGATTTGAGTGCAGTGGGCGACGGTTTCGGTTTTTCGCAATTCAGCAACGAAACAATACACAGAGTGAGAAGTTACCTGCTTTACAGCGAAAAAACTGCAACGGAATAAAATAACAATAGGTAACCTGCTACGCACACATGACCGTGCGTCATGCAATGTACATATCATCAGATAGCCTGAGCGTTATAACATGGTATAAAATCATGATTTTCAGGCAAGATGAAAGTGATAAGCAAACAACGACGAATGTGAAGTGGATGTTGGTGATTTTGATAACGTAAATGGTTGTTCGTTTGTCTGCTGAGCTGGGCAACTAGATTGCGATTGAGATTTCATGATCAGCTAAGGTGACATCATCAGTGCATTGTAAGGGACCGAATAGAGCACGGTGTGTTGAAAATCTGTGCATGAAAATGTCCTGGAAACTTCAAAAGTTCACGGACGGTTTTGCCTTTCTTAGAGCTCATCAGGTGGGCACAGTACTCGAGTTTCCGCCAAACCTGTGAGCTTTGTATTCCGTTCAGACAGTGTCTTGCGATATCTCGAATATCGTCCAACAGGGTGGCCTTTATGCCACACATTCTATCAAGGGCGAACATCACAAACAAAAGATTCAGCTGGGATTCAGTTGCACCTCTCACGACAACCAAATTAGTGTGAAAACGAGTATAATCGTCGAACTGTCTAGAAGTTTTAGGAAATTTCTGGACTGTTGCTAGATGAATTCGGTTTTTTGGTGCTTATCGTGGTCTGCAGTGGCCAGCAATTAGTGGCTTTATCCAGAAATGAGCTGGGAATGTCTTTTCCACGTGATATTTCCATGGCTCTGCTTATTTTGTAACCTCTGGTTTCATCATCAGAGAAGCTCTTATTTGGTGCTTAGGCCAACCCTTGACGGTCACGACATCACCTCAGTACCAAGTAGGCAACGCGTGCCCTGAACCAGATCAATCATCGTTTACGAACGAGTTTGGAGATACAAAGAACGTTTTCGTAACATCGTTCGACCTTGTCATTGAATAATGTGTCAGTTCACCGAACCTTCAGTACGCGTTGCGTATACAAGTTATCTAACCCCTTAAGCTTGAGATTGACGTCAACCCAGATGATCCGGTATCTTTCTGCGTATATTTGTATAGTTCAAAATGTCGTTTTCTAAGGTTTATTCAAACTGATGTTGTTTCACGAGCATTTTCAGAAACCACCGTTAGGTTGCTTTGATCTTTCCGCGTTGATTCCTGGTCAAAGACATACAGTTTTTTGCCAACCTCATGAACCGACTGGAGTTTTGTTGGGCTGCATTAATACCTGGATAGTCACCAGAAAATTTCACGTCCCTGAGAAACCTCGTTGAATTGATTCCTACACCCAGATGAACTGTTAGAGCGTTTTATTGCACATTCAAGCATAATGGTAAACAGCAATTGCAACAGCAAGTACCACCGTAATAATGCAAGTTTCTAGGTTAAAATCAATCGTCTCATCATAAGTGAGTATGCTAGATTTGGTAATGAAACATGGTGATCACCAGCAACTGCCTAGGGAGGCAAATGCTCCTAGAATGGACCTATAAGCTCCATCTGAATGGAGTCATGCATTGTTCACACGTCAGACAGACTACGGATGTTGAGTGGAATTTCTAATAGTGTTCCAAATTAAGATGCATAGCAAATGTCGGATATATGCAACCACAGCTTTGGAGACATTTAACTTGATTTGGTCCAGTATTTTGACTCCAGAAAAGGAGATGAGAAACAATTCAAATGTGTGAAAATCTATCGGGTGCTTTTCGGGATTTCATTTCAAGCTTAACGGCTGGTGAGGAGGGTTGGTATTCTCTGTCAGACCGATCTTAAATGTTTCGGTCAGAATCATCAGTTGTTCTGCCTTTGAGAGAAAGTTTTTTGTTTTCGTTTGTCTGTAACATTTGCTCGCTAGTTAGAGTCAAATTTGTCCATGCTTTTGCTTCAGACCTGAATACAGTAAAACTCTGTCCGAAAATGGGCGACATTTTCTGGTCTACGCTCACCCGAATGTACTGCAAAAAGATTATCTCCCGTTTCAGCTGGAAAGGTATTCAAGGTTTCAGAGTTTACCTCAATACGACGAAAACTCTGGATAGCCCACTAGCGCTCTCTTTCAACTACATTGGTCCGAATCCCTACACCATTTAGTACGTCTTTGAATACACATCGCAACGAACAGTTACTTGCAGACTAAGTTGATTCTGATAGATGAATTGGCTAAAATTCCTTTGAATCTCCTGTTCATGATGCTTTTCAACTGAACACAATGCACAAAATCTGCTTTCTTACAAAAAACGCAAACGCTCACAATTCATGTCGCATGTATATGGAATAAAGAAAACGCGGAAAAGTCACTGTCTCATGTCAAATCACGTGGTGCCACCCTGGCTGCGAGTGCGCTAGTGTTGGACGGATACCAATGGGGTAATGCGAAAGTTCAAGTCAGCATAAATGAAGTTCGTTGTAATATGGAATACAGAGGGCCAAAACAGGGCGTAAATGAGTTGGTGGGCACTTAAAGGAGAGATGCGGGATGAGTGAAGTCAGGAATGAACATCGGGATGTAACATCCATTTACCAAGCCAGTTTAAATTTGCCAACTATTTGTTATCCTCTGTACAAAAGGATTTTAAAAGATTGCTGACAACAGCTTTCGCAATTTAAAGAATAAAACACTACTTGGAAGTGAAAAATCTTTCAAAGGTATTCAAGGGTTTTTACTATGGCCTTTACCCACCACTTGTTTCGCTGTTGCACTCCAAGGGGTTATCAGTTCGTGAGTTCTGGAGTCACTTGAGGATATGTTTGGCAATACGAGTCCCGAGACGCCTCGTGGTTTAGCCAATGTGACTGAATCGACAGACACAATAAACGACTTTAGTTTCTGTGAGCAGAGACTATAGACTTTTTCAGACCTTGTTGGCAAGCACGTGGTTCCATCGGCAAACGATTCGGGTAACCCTATGTAGCCCTTTGGAGGCAGCATTCTAAAAGCGTTTGATAGAAGAGGACACGTCATCACCTTCTCTAAAGGTCGGTGAAAGTAATCCATCCTCGAAAAACTATATAATGGTTCAGCGAAATACACTCATCTGCACACCAATTTGGTTTTGATGGGAGGCTCACATGGAACCCAGCTGAAGCTTTCGTTGATGATGTTTTCAAACATGGCTTATTCTGGGTCTCAATACTCCTCAATAAATCTGGGTGAGTACACATTTCCAATTAGGAGATCTTTGAGTGGACAAATATTCCACTCCTTTTTCTGGATCTGACACGCCTTACTACATAATGACATAATCAATGACCATTTCAGGCACACTGGTAAAAAAAACCTTTGAGACGAAAATATGGTCCGGACCATTCTGTAGACATAGACCACATATTTGACTGTGGTCGTTTCTGTTGTGAGGGAAAATTTCGTCGCATTTCTGGGGCCAAAGACAGACTGTGACCTTTATTTGCACCAATAACTAAAAAAACGTTTCGTACTGGGCCCAAACGTCAAGCGTTCTGCATGTATTTTGTAGAATTCTCTCAAAATCACACATTTTGAGTAAAAGCGGACCAAACAATCCAGTGTAATGAATGTTTGAATAAAAAATGACAGCACAAAACGAAGGTTGCCTATAAAGCTGCAAACATTTTGCGGACACTATCAAAACCAAAAAATATATATGTCCAATGATGACGAACAATGTCATAGAGAATCTGGTACAAAGACTGCAAAAAACGGTAAAAAGGACAAGCACGAAGGAAGCCCTCCATGAGAATACACGAACACAAGCTCGCTACTAAAGACAATCAATTTTAGCTCATCTCCGCGCACGAAGATCAGGAAGGATACGAGTTCGATTGGAGCGACATTCGCATATTGGCTCAGGCAAGAAAGAATAAAGACCCTGAATTTATTGATTGTTGGTCTGTTCGCCGAGCTTGGAAGTTGGATTGCGAACGTTTTATCACCAATCTAGGTGACATCATCAGTGCGGGGTTGAGTGGGTGAATTCCTCCTCTTCTGCCTGTGCTTATATGGCTCCTAAAACAGCATCTGGTAATTCTGAAGGGGGTCTTCGCCTAGTTTGATTGGACCCTTGTGAATCTGACCTGGTGTCAATCTCTTGTGTCTGTTTGGTTCATTGGGCGTATTCAATTCAACAGTTTTGTGGGTGATTGTTCTGTTGTGATTCGGTCGTTTTCTTCTTGCTTTGAGGTCTGGATTGGTTTCCTTCATTGGTTGATTCAGTGGTCTTGTTTTTCGTGGGTTTCTTCCTTTGGGGCCATTTGTCCGCTGGTTGTCGTTAGGTTTCTTGATTGTCCATGTGGCCCAGAGTCCCGTGACCGTGTAGTTCTTTTGCTCGTAACGGCTGATAGACGGGGTCAATGTCGATGTGTTTATTGATCGACTTTTGTGTGGAGTACCACGCCTCGGCAAACTCTCGCTCCCGTTTTGTTCTTGCGTGAGCAAGTATTTGAACGTTGTTCCAATTGAACTTGTGTCCTTCTCTGTCTTCGTGGATTGACACAAGTGACATTGGGTCATGCCTTCTGCTGGCAAGCTTGTGTTCGTGTATTCTGGTAGCCAGTTTTCTTCCAGTTTGGCCAACATAGTGTTTGTCGCAGTCGTTGCACTTAAGTCTGTAGACCACGTTCGTTTTCTTCATTGCATCCAAACTTCCCTTTGGTTTCGAGAGAGTTCTTCTCAACGTGTTTGCAGGCTTGAAGGCGACTGTAATCCCATATTGCCGTAGATGTCGTGCAGTCATCTCCGCGACGTTTCTGATGTATGGCAGCGTAACCTTCTTCTGTTCTGATTGTGTTGGCAAATCCGTTTGGTGGTGGTTTCGTAAGCACCTCCGTATGAAATTCTTCGGGTAGCCGTTATTTCGGAATGTCTCGTAGAGTCTTTGTTCTTCTTTTTCCTTCGCTTCTGTTGTGTTGCAATGAGTCTCGATCCGCTTGAATAGGGTTCGAACACAGCTCCGTTTGTGGCAGTTCGGATGGTTGCTGTAGTAGTTCAGAATCTGGTCTGTATGCGTTTCTTTCCTGTATACTTCAGTCTGCAGTTGGCCGTTTGTTTTCCTCGTAACGAACACATCTAGGAACGCCGATTTGTTGTTTTCTTCCGTTTCCATTTCCTGAATTTATAAAACTTGGTACTCCACCGAAAGAGCTATCAAAAAACATGTCGAGATTGATCCAAGTTCAACCACTAAGAGCAAGCTAACTCCAGAACCACAGAGAGCTGAGCTGCAAAGGTGACCAGACGAGGAACTCATAAGGAAACCGGGGAAGCCCGGTACAGAAGGACACATAAATTTAATTGGAGAAGACGCGCAGCCAATAAACCAAAGTGACAAATTAACCGGTGGAAGCAGGAACGCTAGCTGTTCGACGGAGAGAATACGACGCTGCAGCCAACCAATCGCTACCGAGAAGGCCATACCAGATAACCAAGGAACTCAACGTAACGTGGACAACAACGCAACAAAGGACACAAACGGACCAAGAGATTCAAACAAACGCCGTCCCCTAAATAGCCAACCACGCTAGAAGATAACATAACAACATATAGTCTTCAAATGCCATACAAACGCACGCAGGCAAAGAGGAAGTACCCACCCAACTACGCACTGACGTCTCCCCGTATGGCGACCAAACGTTTGCGAGTCAGTTGCCAAACCCGGTGAACAGATCAAGTGCCACCTAATCAACGACCAATAATAACCCCACCTTACGGGGCTAGATCAGTATGTTGGCGCGGAGTTTAACAGTGCTGAGCCTATAGAGATCCTAGCTAAATAGAGAAGAGAGGAAGCTATCGGATTAGGAAAAGTGTAGAATGAATCAAGCTATAAGTTCCATAAAATGACAAAATTTAATTGGTGATATTGAATTAGTTGCGCCGAATCAAGATGAGTTGGTGGTTAACTTGTAGAAAGTTCAGTACTGGTGAGTTTCTACTTCCAAATAAAAGAGTGAGAACACACAGGCAAAGAATGGGAATGAACATTTGAGGTGTCGCGTTGTACACAACAGCTGATAAAAACACATGAATAAAATTCCATGTCCCGAACTACCTCCATGACTCGCAATTGAGTTTTGAAGGCCCTAATTCCCGGAGAATGTTTTCGTCGCAGTCAACGCGCATTTTCCTCAGTGGATTCCAAAGTACACATTTTCAGATCTTGGACATTCTTCATTTGCTAACAATCTGATGCCAATATCCATGCTACAAACAGGTCGATCTCATTAGCTGTTATTTTTGTGTTTGTTGCTCACCAACAGAGCGAAATGGATGGCAGGTTTTCCTGGGAATAGTCTCTTATTAACGGATCTTATGCTAAATCACATCTAATGAGGAACGCTTCGACTTACTTCTCAGGAGGATGGTCGCATTTTGAAGGCAGAACGATATTTGCTGATCATTTAATATGCATGTAAAGATACGAAGGTAGACGTATATCGAATATATATCGAATATCGTAGCAATTGGAACATGAGGCGGCCTGGTGCAGCACATTCAGTTGCCTGGAAACATCACAAACGGAGATTCAGCTGGGTTCCAGGCGAGTCTCTCGCAAAACCAAATTGATTTGCAAATGAGTGTATTTATCCAACTCAGTCCAATTTGGGTTCAAGTAGGACATTAGGTTGACGGAAGCTCGGGGACTGCGCCTACCTGATGAGTCCCAAGGAGGGTGAAACCGGTCGTGGGCTGTCGAAGAATTTTCAGCAACCTTACGAGTAGTGCATAATAAAAGTAAGATCTTTGATGCTTCTTGGAATGTAGATATTCTTCGGGAAGGTCGTAAATTACTCTGTTACTGACCAGAAGAGTGGTTTGGTGGTTCTTTTGTGAGATAGCAACAATAATGCAGTTGTTTCCTTCATGTGTTTCAAATGGTTGGATATTTCAGCAGAAGAAATCGTAATCTATATGATATATGGGCGCTTGATCTGAACTCGGAATATTAAATTTATACAGAATATACAGTGTACCCAAAATGTCAATTCATCATAAGAAACACAATGAAGTAACTGAATGACTACGGGCCATCATAACTTCAAGGCGCGCAGCAGTTCCCTTTGCACACAACGGGTGTACGCGGATTTCAATCGCCTCAACTAGAGATGCCAGCAGGATTCTCACCGACTAATACCAAGTTGTATTCGATATATGGTGTAAAAGGTCCGATTGTTTTCTGACATGTGAGTGGTTACGGTTAGGTTCAAAGAAAGTGTGTTTGAGCTGGCGCAGGAGTGGTTACGGTTAGGTTCAAAGAAAGTGTTTGTTTGAGCTGGCGCAGCAGTTTCCGCAAGTTACCGAAGGGGAACGTTATTCCTGTGTCCTGTTGGACGAGAGTCACAATATACGACCTGTTGGTGAATCGTTCATCTGTTGTGACTGGTTTAGCCACTGGACAAGGCTAAGGAAGGTGTGCACTGATAGATTTTGAGGAAGAAAAGTCAAGTTCATTTGGTCCGAGTTTACTTGAAACGTTGTAAGTTTGCGTTAACAAGACTAACAATTAACTTCGTCGGCAGATTACTCGAACGGAAGCGACTAGATTCCGGCCGTATGTACAACACATTTTATGTGTGTGCGAGTGTTTCTAGAGCATCCATTTGACCGCGATCAAATTTAACCAAGTTTGTAGATTATGGATAGGCTACTAGTGACCTTCTTGTGAAGTTAATTAACATAACACTAGTAAAACGTTGTACATTGCTAAAAATATTCATGAGCAGGCAAAACTTTTAGAAAAAATAGTTTCTTCATTCAACTTGAACCCCATGTCAGTTGTTCGCGAATGACTTATACTACAGTAACACATCGGGATCACCAAAATCGTTCATACTCTAGGGCATAATTGGCAATTGTTCCGGCCCAAACAGGCCGTTGAAAATACCAAAAGCCGCGACAAGAAAGCATTCTAAAATCATTTTTATTTCCCGGTTGAAACTGTCCAAGTGAAACGTAAAGTAACAAAGATCTTGGGAGTAAGTAAAGTCGACGCTCAACCTTGAGTGAGATTTCAGACAACGACGAAATTTCGCCCTCAAGGTTTGCAACTACAATAACGAGGTTGTCAGCTTTACCTTCAAATTATTTTTTCCAATGCTGGGCATCGGCAATCCCAATATCAGCTTTAATATGCATGCACACTTCATTCAGCAGAGAAGCAACATAGTCATAAAAAGTCGAAGATGGCTAAATGATTTTATTAAGATCGAATCCGATACAGACTAACAGAATTTGTTTGCGTCTAACCCGTTTCGTGGCCTCGTCTCATGATGTGGTGGAGACTGAAGTCTGATTATGTGACCTAACTGCTCGCTTTGTGAATACCGAATTCACTAGTTAATTAATTACTGGACTATATGCAAAAAAGATTAATTTGGAAGTCTCCCCACCACTGACTTCACGTAATTGTGTCCACAATTCAGTAGACTTCTAGATATAATAAATAAATAAATAAATAAATAAAGTTATATATTTATTACATCAAATTTCAGCTTACTGTGGGACTCGATTAGTTTTTGTGCAGCTACAGTTGCCTCAGAGCAGTTTCTTGAATTGAAATTATGGAAAAACTTGCCGGTCGTAATCATTCGGATTTTTCTGAAGTTAGTAAGAGTGATTATCTGAAGACAAATGATATGTCTTCCCAGTAGGTAATGAATGGCATTTCGCCAAGTTATCCTGCATATCATAAAATGCTTAGTATTAGTCTGATAACTAGGTTTGTCTTGATTCATGGCCGGCGACACGGGATGACGACAAAAACAGTAGGAGAGAAACGGTAAGTCCAATGTTATTGCACGCGTGCCTTCGGCACGGCACACTTGCGTGCGTGAGTTTGTATGCGTGAGGGGTCACGACAAACCTGTACTGTGGCTTACGAAGGGGTACGGTACATTACACAGCAGAAGAAAAGGTCCTTTCCACCTGGGACTGACACTAAGTAAGCAAACAATCCACTGTGACTGTATCCCCTTACTTCACTAGAAAAAATTCCACCGGTTCAAAGTTTGATTTCCATGTTAGTGGACGAGAATATGTCTAATCGAGTATACCCGTGTATCCTCATATATTTGCCCACAGCTTTGATAGAAATAACCACAAAGTCGGTCACAGTGGCGGCCGAATCCCTTGAATTATGATTAGAAATGCAGATCGAAAAGTGCGGAAGGTGCGCAGAGGACTTGGTGGAATTTCCTATTTTAGCTTACTAATGGAACTGTTGACGGTCAAGTGCATTTCTTGCCAACAAGCACTGTAAGTTAAACCCATTACCCGATGTCTATTAAAACGGTCATTCGACAGCAGCACACCAAAACCGACCAGTGTACAAGAAACGTTAAGAAACACATCCGTCTTCGGTAAAGTTTATTGAGAATGAAACCGTTTATTTCCAGGATGTTTGTCTACGGTGAGCAGATGCTGGAACGGTGGACAATGATAGATGGTCGAGATATTCATGTAATCTCTATTGATCCAGTCAGACCATTTGGACTTTTGATCAATTGAGTAGATCGACACGGATTTCTGCTAGAGATCTGTGCCATAATCAATAAACTGTGAGCACTGGTTATCCGGACAAATGAAGTATCTGAGAGACATGATGAAGCCCTCTGTAAATCCTTTATTAGAACACGGATAATGGAACTGCCTGCTGTAAGTAGAAAAGATGCAACCCGATGTTTGAGAGGACTACCTTTTTATCAGCCTTGGACTTAGGTCTTGACTACGTGACTCTGCGAATAAGGTCTTCTGGAGTGTCTTAGTTTTGCGCATACTCTTCAGAAGTTCAGCGAGGTGTAAAGAGATTCCTGCTGGTATGACTTGGGTTCTTGTGTTCAACGTGCCAAGCCCTGGCCATTTCCCTCTTAACTCACTTATTGGCCGTATGTGAAGCCGAAAATAAGTCACATCAAACATACGATTTGAATTCTCATCATTCAAATTTCGACAACCTTGGAGGTCTTGATGGATCACTATTGGCGGTGCAGCTATGAGCTGCCCTGACCTTGCCTTTATTCGCTCAAAATGAACCGAATTCGGAGGCCACTAGGCAAGCAGGACTGAAAATTAGATACTGCAGCACACTAACACAGAGTATTTTCCTCACTGGGATTATGTAACGGAACAACTGAAAAATGCCGCCCACATCACGACTAAATATATCTTGATGAATTAAGCTAATACGCAGTCGTATCTGGGGGGTTTCAATGTGTTGAACTCAGTTTCAACCAAACCCATCCATCACTACGCTCCACCACGCTCCCTAACAACGCACTGAAGATGTCGCCTATATTGGTGATGAAAAGTTTGCAATCAAATTGTCCAGCTCAGCGAACAAACTAACGACCATCTATACTACCTGAGCTACCAACATTCTCCTCTATAGCAAATCAGTTTTAAGCAGCCACTGACCTACCAGATAGTCTCGCTGCTTGTAGGTATTTTGTATACTGATCGATCCTGTCGCAGGAACTGATACTTAGCAAGTCGGCCAAAATGACAGCCAGGTGATTTAAGACGCACACGGAGAATAAGCAAGTAAGAAGCTCGTACGCATCGCAGAGGGATTTGCTGGTACGAAACCAGTTGTGGGCAATTGTACAACCCAAGGTGATTGGATGACAGAAAATGAAAGAAACATGCAAAATACTTATAATAGCAAAGCTTCACAACCAAAAATTACGTTTTACATCCGAGTGATATAATCGTATCTTAGTGAATGGGATTTTGTTAGTTCAACCATCCTGAAAGACAGCGCCTTTCCGCAAATCCTACTCTCCCACCGATCCTGTCGAAAACTGTGAAGAGGTCCTGCAAGATTACATTACCGAGGATCCAGTATGGGTGATCAGCATGTGGAATGAAAGCGAACGGGCTCACGCACATATTTTCTTCTCCTTCTCTGTACTTGAACAAACGAGAAAAATTTCTATTATCTGTGTTTGTTTCACTGCAACATACTGCCACTAAAAGTAACAGAGGAAACATATGGGACATTTGGAATGACTATTTAAATTTCCAATAAGTGCTATCCAGTAGGAGCTGATTAAGATAATTTTGCTAACCACGACGCCTACTTCTAGATTCGCCATTCATCTGCGCTCACATTTAGTACTAACAAATCTGGTTGTGTTGACGCCCTTGAAGTATTTTGCGTGTTCGCCTTGTTATTGATACGGTCGAATGTTTTTGACGATCACTCGGATAGCTAATGAGGAGCTTTAAGGCAGCAACAGAAGCCAAACTGGCTAAAGGCAAACATTCAAACTGGTCGATTTTGTTTTGAAACTATAGTGCTTTGTTCGCCAGGCAAATGAATTTGGTTGGTGGTGCAATTACGCGAGTTTTTTTTTCAGATTTGAATGAAACTGGGCAAACAGTGCATGATTCCGTCAAACTTAATGTTCAAAACCTTCTCAGGGAGAGTGGCACACAATAGAGTCAGCTTTAGAGTTTTTCACCATACTTCAAGGTCTCTGACAAGTGTTGTTGAGAAGCTCCTTGGCTGTAACCCAGTAAAATGTTAGGAAAGGATATAATCATTGACTAGATATTCGTACAGTCAACTTTCTCGGACGTCATTTCTGTCATTCCTGGCCCTCTCTGAGTAAGCAGTTAATAAGTGAAATTGTTACTTTTATAATCTCTCACTTATCGTTTTTCCAAAGAGTTGCAGGACACATAAAGACACCGTAAAGCGAAGCATGCACAAACTAGACAAACTGACTACTTAATCAGAGTGCAAGGCATCATTTTAGTTCACATAATGTCCTGAGGCTGTTCTAGACGTGTGGTTACTCTCAGACATAATATTTATCCTACTCTCTTTCATGCGGCTTTTACCATGATTTGTTGAACTACTTCCACGTACTTCCAAAATTTTTTCCTTAAACTTACGTACAAAACGTCATTACATTATGAGGTCAGAGATTTGGTTGATCACTGCTGGTAATCAAAGTCAGTCTACCATGTCGTACTGCCAGAACTGAGAAAGATAGTGGAATCAGACAATTCCTTATACAGATATTCCAAACTCTTCATTAAAGGAAACTTACCTGCCGCATGTAAAATTCTGATGAGGTCGGCAGCGCAAAATTTGAAAACACCAATACTAGGTCTCTTTGTTCGTGGACTAGCCAGCAAGGCTTCGCGTATATTCCCCGTTCATTGTTATGAAAACCGAGGCCAATGTTAATTTTTTGTACCTGTTCTATCGGTCCCATAATCGCTGGCATTTTCGTATCAATCTCGAGAAGAACATTTGTGAGAAGTGGGATGTCGCCAATGTCCAACCTGAAGGCATGAAAATGGTTTTCTCCAGAGTCATTAGTTTAATGTCAGAAATTTCTTACAAGCCCTAGTTTTATTCTGTGCAGGAAACTGCTTTTCGGGTGGAAAACAAGAGAGGACAATAAGGGTAGTGCGTAACGGTCGGAACCTTCGCTCAAACCAGACAACAGTATTTGTCAGTAAGTAAATTAACTGTGGTGAAAATCAGCCCATACTGCATTCTTTTCATTCTCCATACACATTTTGTGTTGATGAAGATTCAAAAGCTAGTTAGTTCAGGGGGCAGGAGAGGCGTTCTTGTTAGTCTAAACTTCACTCTTGGAAGGATTTACATCATCCTCACTTTCGATTCTATCAGGTGCCCTCCATAAAAACATACTTGAAGTTCACTCCAAAAAATTACCTTATTTTACAGCGCTTCTACTTTGTGATGTCCTGAAAGATGGAAGAGTATTCCAAAAAACGAAAATTATGTTTCAGCATTCTGAAAATAATTATTGTTATACAGTTAGACCGATCCAGAGCTTATCCGAAATTGAGCATTTTATTGTGTAACCACAAGGTTACATACCTGGTACCCTGGATTACAGAAGTGTTCTACAAATTGAGGCCTGTTATATGATACATAGTTCTAACCATGATCTTGCGAGGTGGTTGTGGGTAAATTGCTTCAAAATACATACATTAATTTCTGCGCTATCTAAATGACGTTTAGCTTCCTACTGTTAGTTGCACTCAACAGGGGAGTTACTGTCAGGTCGCAAGTTTTGGTTTACTGGTTTTTTATTCGAAAAATTCCCTAGGAATTTTCTTCAGCGCACAGAGTTGAATGATAACGTTGGTGGATCAAGCATAGTCCAAAACTTCCAACAGCAGAAATTAGCAGCACCAGGCTCGTGGAGTGCAAGAAAAACTCATCTTAAAGGTGTCACCCCAAACAGTTTGCTTCTGTGTCGTCACCACTCGCTACCTTAGCAGAACTATCACTGCCGACCGTGGGGAAAGACAGTAGGAAGGCTTGCGCAGGCTTGAATTACAGCCCGACCTAAAAGGTCGAGGAAGGTTTCACTAAATATGTTTCTATCAGTAAAAGGCTATCAGTGAAAAGCTATGAACGATCTCTGGGTAGCCAGCAGTTCAGTAGTACAGCAAGAGAAAAAAGATGTACTGAAAGCATTGTTAACCGTAGCCAAACCAAATGCTCTTGGTGAATGTGTACTTGGTGAGGTAATCTGTGGTGGCCACACAACAACTTGCCCCCTATAGCGGCCGTTCGAGTAGTACGTTCAGTATCCATTAGTAGAACTCACTGACTGAATTGGTTAGACTTTTCATTCACCGAAGTTCTTATATTTTTAGTCGTGTGTGGTTGCGGTTTTCGTAATGCACGCTCACTTCAACCTCGTTTGAGCAGTTGCCCTCCAGGCCCAAATCAATCAGTCTGGTGAGTCCACACTTTTATTAAAGCTTAAGTAATGTGCATTTGCACGCTAGATAACGCAAGTGGTTAGAGTCTACTGTGCACCGTACAGGCTTCATGATTTACCCCGATATTACCTCAGATAGGCAATATATCAACCAAACACATAGTGACTTTGGAATAACTAGTAGGAAAAAAAGTACACTTTTTAAGCAGGAACGGGTTGCAGTAACCTTCTAGCCTACTAACAAATAGATAAAATTAGTGTTCAGCATTCCCGTGAGAAAAGCTCACCGACCTTCCTAAGTACCGACAAGAGGTTATGGTCAAACAACCAGGGAATTGCACACCAGAATCGGTGAGCATAAGCGATCCAATAATAGACCACCGAGAAACATAGATGAATATCAGGCGATAGTCAAAGATTCGGCAATGGCAGGACATGCCCTAGACACTGGCACAGGATAGATTTGGAAAATTTGGACATTCCGAGACCGGGGTTAAAATTCACACCACAGCGACTGGTGGCCGAGGCGGTGAAAATCGCCAAGCATCCCAGCGTAGAACTGGCAAGGGTGTGGGGAGCGGCTTTAGATCAGCCGAGATGACATGAGGTGGTGTGCAGTTATCAGCACAATTGGTCTGTGTCTAAGAGTACAAAAATTCAAGCAGAGTACGATAAAATTAACCACCACCAACCGCCAAACCCCAAACCAATTGTCCCTCACCCTTCGACGAATACAGGCGAACAAAATCTGTGGACAACCCCAAGAGGAATTCCATTAAGGCGTCTTAGACAGAAAAATAAACGCCGCAAAAATCGGGGTTCAACATGAAGACAACTCCCCCCCTAACCAACCTATCGTAGATGTTAGTCTTTCCCACTAGCCGAAAAACGGGAACATCAGACTGATACCAAGCAGTGATCAAGTCAGCTGGGCATACGAAGTCTCACGGACTGGTTCCATGACTGCCTGAAAACCCATTCAACCTGCCTACTTACTCACTTGGCCTGACGAAGCTTTCGTCTCAAAAGCGAAACGTTTACCAAACCTCTCTGAAACGAGATTATGTTCAAATTTATTTTCTAGAAAATACTGTAGTCATTAAAGTTTTGACTCCTCAGATAGAAAGCGACGAGAGCGTGGTCTTTTGCCACTTCATTTGCTTCTTGCAACCGCGCGGTTTTCGACAAGATTTAGCATTCTCACTGCTCGATAAATGGATAAAAAATTGGGACAAATAGTCTGATTTAATCCAACAACATGTCATCACAAGCTGTCCGTTAAAAAGTCTTCACAAACCTTTGCAGCATAATTTGCCATTTAAATGATGGGACCAACTGCACGTAGCTTATTGGTTCGTTGTATAGGTTGGGGTCAATCTCGCCAAAGTTAACCTGGGCATCTGGTCCTCCGGGAGCACAGTCCCTGTGGCTAAAAAAGGCAATATCATAATGGATGAGATGAATCAGTCTAAATTTGAAACTCACGCGTTTCATTTCCTGTATTACTGGTAATAATATGTAGTTCCCTGTGCTTTGCCTCTGCAAGTTCACCTTCATTTAAGTGCCAGCCAAATTTGTTTGATATATCCGACATTCAAAGTAGTATTTATTCACCTAATCCAAAGCTCGTATGTTCGACTGTTATCATGGTTTTGGGGTGTCTGATTGACCTTGGTGCCCCCGCATCTGATGATCCTCTGGAGAAATCAACTACTCCGCCTAACTCTGAAAGGTCCACGCACAAGGTCACTTGCGAAACCATCTTTTGGAGATGGCAACTTGAACGGCTGGCAAGCTTTTAAATTCCTGCATAGCACAACTTTCTGGATCCCTTGTTTCCTTTGTCCCCCTAATCAGGAGTATATAAATGGATCATGACACTTAATTCTCTCTCTTTAGCAATGATAATTCATTGTTTCAGATCAGTGGTCTTCGAAGTAAGTAACCAGTCTATCTTCGGGCGAGCTGTAGACCACAAGCGTGGCTACGCGATGGTGCCATTCAGGGATTCACACATTAACTTGTGGAATGGGGCGAACAACAAGGGTTTGAAAGTTTTTGTCACGTTTAGGTGATATTCCTGTCACAGAAAACAAGATTTAATGACCACGACCGCCCTAGGAGTTGAGCTGTTATGTTGCAGATCGCTAATCGCTGTCAAGTGTCACAGTATCCTTCAGTCTGCGACCTGTGCACATTTTGAGAACTATGCTAAATTCACTCCTTTCCCATAGGAAGCAAACCTATCTGCAAACGAACAGGCATGTAAAACTGAATAACGGTAATTAGCCACACTGTACCGAAAAATCCAGCAAGTGAAGGAGGGTTTCCTTAGATTTTTTCATCAGTCTGGACAAAATAGCAATAAAATCTACTTTTGAATTGGAAGACCCACTTTTTATAATTTCCCGATCATTTGTTTTTGTTTTCCGTTGACTAATGTTTCTTTAAATGTCAGTGTGAGGTTAACCTCCTTTTGGAGGGTGCTTTGGGTTCCAACACATTGTCAACCGTTAAAGCCCAATAAAGAAACGCCAAAAATTTTCACGCATTATCATAAGATCATTTTCATGAGTTCCCTCGTGCTCTGAACTTTGAAATAAGTTTGTGTTTGCCTTTCAATTCCAATTCCCTGCCTTTTTTCTAAGGTAGTCAATGGTGCAGTTTGTTACAAAGGAAATCCATGAAATTCCTCATTGTGGAGCTTGCTTTGATGTATTTTTGTTGAGATAAAACCTACCTTTGGTTTCACTTCTAGCCAAAGACGACATTTCAAAATGCTCACTCAACAGGAATATCTTCGTAGGATTACTCTTCAATAAGCAAGGACTTATTAAAAAAAAGGAGGGTATTAATCTAGTCGAAGCTCAAACACTTTTACCCTGTCTCACTACTAGCGCGAATTTGTCAGAAATGGCCTAATGCGAGACACTAGTGGCTCTTGGCTGGTCCGAAGTGGTGCATTTTTTCTGGGTATTTGGGACTGTCATCTTTCTGTTTAACAAGTGTTATTTCTCAAGAAGCTATACAAGCTCTTTTATGAATAGTCATTCTCCTCGTTAATTTTTCTGCCGGGTAGGTGCACCGAGCTGTCGATATACACAGGAAATTCCGACTTTAACTTGTGGTTTGAACCATCGTGGTTAAGAACCTTATGGACACTTTGTAGATGTTGTATGTTAACGGTCTTAGGTAAGATCGGCTGTTAGCATGTGATACAAAAAGTCCATTGGTTCCCAGGAAGTTGTCAATACTGATTTGTAGCAGTGTTCTGAAGTCGAAATGTCTGAGGTTTAGTTGAAAATACTGACGAAATTAGACCTTTTAATACTGAATGCTAGATAAACGGTAAATCTAGGTCCTGTAAGCGGATACCAGAGAACCCAAGTACCTCTAGACGTTCGCTGAAGATGAATGTCATCCGAAGCCATAGTTGCACTATCGCGAGTTCCAGCGCCCTGAATAAAATGGTGCTACATTGTAGTTACAATGGAGGACAACAGTTAGAACACTGTTTACTTTTCCTTCATTTTAAGAAAAATATTGTAAGTAGGATATGATTGTCGTAGACATTGTTAATAAAAATCATGTCGCATTATCACCCAAATAAATTGGCTATTCGGTCGAGGGATTTACGCATTTAAGGAGCATCAAAAGCGAATTTCAAATGGACATTTAGATTTAGACTCTAAAAGGCAGAATGATAACTTCTCACCACAAGCGTGGCTTGTGACGGCCGTGCTGATCACGCAATCGACTGAATCAAATCCGACTCTGGTTTTTCGGCTGTCCTTTTCTAGGCTTAGGAGACCTAACCTTACTTCAGCCCAATTGCTGCACTCGGTTTGCCTGACTGGTGCGTCCCAAATGGAAGATTCATCTTGGTTTAAAGAGCATTGGGCGCCTGCTGAACGGCTTCTATTGACTTGAGCTTGTCACTCCTGTACTAAACAGCCACCTATACATTAAGTGAGTGAGTGGTCAGATAGTTTCACCTAAAACCCCATAGATCCTCTGGAATATCTGAAAGTTATTAAAGGATATATGGTGTTCAAGTTTTGCGGGCGTCTCTAATACACGTGTAGTGGAACCCCGAAAAGCTAAGCTGCACCACTATTGAGAATAAGTTTTTTCTGAGGCTTCCGCCGTGAGGCACGCGGCGGTTGTAAAGCCGTCGGATACGTCAAGCTGTCAACAAAAGGGTCACCTGTATTGATAGGTCTGTATAAGTACAAAATCCCCAATGTCGCAGAGACTTGTCCGTTTCAACCGCACCTACACTCAAAACACACAGTGAAATTTCCAACCCATGGTTTGTTAAATGTCGAATCCTTCACAAGGACTACGCAACATTCGATGAATTCATTGTGACTGCTCACCATAATCAAATGGCCTGAATCAACAAATCTGTTTAAGCACTAGATATATAAAGGATATTTTATGTTTACAATCACAAATGGTTGACCATCGATGGTACAATAGCAGCCTTGCCAATTCGAGCCACAGCTTATCCTTGATACGTTGAATATCTATAATTAAACTAATACCACAGACAAAGACCACTTTCCTGTTACCAGGTACTTACATAGAAAGTACAGTTGATCGATAGGATTCACACATTTGCTTACAATTAGGTCATCGTAGGATAACGGAAGCTCCCATTAACGAGAATCTGCACGGATTATCTTGCGCCGGATTAGAATTTGAAATTTTTTCAGGGTCGAAGCAAGCGTTATGTGTGATCTGGGAATCTGTGATGTCAGTGCTATCCGAAAAGCCATGGTGATCGAAAGACGATAATATGGTGGGTTTGCTTGATAACACTTAAAATTACCACTTAGTGTGCCATAAGGTGTTGTGTGAAATTTGAGGCGAAACCTGATAGTTCTCGTGATATCATTCGGGTTAGTTTATCCCAGTGATCGGTTGAAAGATACAGAAATATCGGATAAACCTTTGATATTGAGCAACACATTTAAGTAGTCACATCAGTAGTAACTGGCAGGTGCATAAACAATTTGCGTATGAATTTGTCGTTATGTTTTGAGAAACTTGTGTTTTATCATTCCGAATGGTGAAAATGCATAGTGGTTTGCTTCAGAGCACGGGAAATTCACAGGTTATCTAGACTGCGCGGAGCAGTCTCGACTGCCGATGTACTGATCGAGTTTGTTGATTTTTCGTAGTTCTGGCCCCGTCCAAGCACTGCTGAACCTTTGAAATTGTGGGTGGGTTAGAGCCAGCCTGTTTTACATGGCTATGTCATCACACCGTATTATACCATTTGACGGTTTGGCCAAGGCGAAATAATAACTCCATTATGGGCGTTATTTATATCCGAGAGTTTTCAGCTTACACATGCTTACCTGACTAAATGAGAAACGATTCATTCATGATTGCTCACCTCATCCCTCAAGCGGTCTTTTGGCGTAGGGATGAAGATATGCCAAAAATTGATCAAATTATCTAGTCAAGCAATTGATCATCTATATCACCAGATCTAGGTATCAAATGTACTGAGTTTGTTTTTGGAGGACAGTGCTGTTCGTTACGTGTAGAAACTTCACTCAGCTTTAGCGAGTCGGAATAAAGATGAATCCGAGATGTTTGGGATCGGAGTCATGGCTAAGGAAGGGAGTAGAAAATGCACTACAATTCGGATGTTTCGGCGGCTTAAGCCATCGTTTTAATGACTACTTCGTCCATCAACGATGAATGATCGTAAAATTAGAACCTTCATGAAAAAGACAAATAATGGTCACAGAAACGCCAGACTATATCACTCATGTAATTCGATGTTACATCAAAGTAAGCTTGTATTATAGATTAACCATGTTTATCCAGTAAAAATGAACAACAACAGTGAGACTTTGTGAGGTTCCAAATCCAGTTTCAGTTCCAAATCAGCTTTGGTGCCAGACACAGAAAATGAAGGACTCACCATGTGAAGTAAAGTGTAAAAATCGAAGTCTCGATAGCTTTATTTGCAAGCATAACGTCCAAGATCGTCGGAATGTCAGGCTGTTCGCTCATTTTTGCTAAAGCAAGAGCTCCGCTTATTTCAGAACCCTCTTTTGGAGGTGGTGCATTCTCAGCCACTCCGAAAGGGACTATTCCAATCGGGGTTCCATCTATCTAAAAAGGTTCGCTAGGATCGATTCTCAGTCTATCATTCTCACTTACCGACATGTGGTCCTTGACCACTTTGCCCGTAACAAGGCTTCCATGGTACATGATCGTGAAGGGCGCATTTAGCTGCGTGGAACTTCCGTCTGGATCAAGAAAGTAAGTGTAGGTGTGGGGCAACCCCCAGTTCGGAACCCAAGATAAGGCGATCGTAGTATCCAAAGAAACACTGAATTCCTGGGCCAGAGTTCCAAGAGAGATTCTACCATAAAGCGTAGTCTAGCAGAGAGATTGTGAATTCCCAATCAAGCACTTACATCATCAGAACTATAAAGTTTATGAACGAATGATCTTTTCTTAATATGTTTCGGACCAGAGCGGTTATAATAGAGGTTGATTCTGGAGTGAATAGTTTTGTGTATTTTATAATGATGAACAAACTTCAGTGCATCGATCGCACAAATAATCCAAATGATTGTAATATTCAATGAAGGTTGCATTTTCACGTAGGTGTAGCGATGAGAAACTTGGACAACGAAACAGCTCCCTGGCTTGGGACCGACCTATTTAAGTACAGTTTGCAATTCGTTTCTGATTTATGGTTGGTTGCGAACTAAATAAAAAATAAATCAATTAAACTGGAGTGCCCAAATATACTTGAGGAATGTTGGTACTGTGTTGAAGTATTGGTAACTCGGGTGAGTTTATTGGTTGTTGATCAAGTGGCTGTTGATCTGTTCGCCGAGCTTGGCAATTGGCTTACAACCGTTTCGTCACCATACGGGGAGACATCATCAGTGCGCACTTGGGTGGATCCCCCCAGATCAACAACCAGTAACCAATACCTGAAGAATATCGAAGATCACACGACTCTGTGCTAGTGCCTCACATAGTAAGGCTGGGAAGCCCTCGCCTGAAAAGAAGTAATGTATCACCTTTCCTTCAACCAAACTAAGACAATTGTCCTTAAATAATTACTCAACGTTGCGCACAAAACCCCACCTGCTCAACACAATGACTTAGAATGCAAATATAAACACTGCCAAGTCATATGGGCTTATGATGGCGGATCGGACATCTAAATGCCATTACTGTCCCAAAAAGTATTTTACGGTAGGTTGAAGTAGGAAAGTCGAAATGCTTTTGTGATGGTACTCAGAATTCCATTGCCTTGACCAATCGAGCAGAATAAGGCAGTCCAAGATTTAACTTAAAATAAGCTATCATATGCAGTTATGGGGAGTGAGTGAACTAAAAGTATTTCTATGCTATCGACACCCTTATCACAGGAAGATATTATTTCATCCGCATACTAGGCAAAGGAGTATGTTCAAATAAAACCTAAACATGTATAGATTTTACGTTTACTCGTAGTATCGATTAGTTAGCTGGCTGTATACGGCTCATGATCTACTAGTTGAAAGCTAGCCATACTCCTCTCATTTCAGGTGACGTATAATCGTAAATCACGGTGCGCTTGTTTTCCCGGGTTTTCTCTGAGCTTGCTCAACTGAGTATGTCCAGATTCTCAGAAAATCAGTTCTTACGGATGCTCACTTACTTTATTATCAATTTCTATCTCATCGCAGTGAAAATATCAGAGACTGTGTTGCATATTGGACGGTGTGAAGGTCTCCTAAGACCAGTTCATTGATTCAACTGATTACTGCCACTGATCTCCATAGGACTCGCGCTTCAACATGGATATTCGAAGCTTAGACTGCAACGCTCATCGTTGTGATCAACACTCGGTACTGAGTCATGCTCCCAGATGAGCAGCGTAATACAGAACTCTATCCTTCACGTAAGTGACACCTGTATGAAGGCGACAATTCACTGCACCAGTTTTTTAAATATGGCTTTCTTTGCGCACGGCACATATCTTTGTTCTTGACAATACCCCAAGTCTTTTTCAGTTTGGGCCGAGATAAACTATAAACACGGGTAAACTGCACGAAACCCGCTGTTTAAGAAAACGTTTCTTCAGTTGTTTCATCGAGCAAAATGGATGTACGAGCGAACACTTGTCAGCTCTCGAGTTAGGTTCAATAAGGGGCCAAGGATGGATGTAATCCTGGAAAATAGAGACCACTTCTAGAGTTAGCGCCATGTCATAATGTTTTGGTGGTGGCTGTGCACATCATACGCCTCGAAAACAGCTATCTTGACTGATAGCTCACAACAACAGAGCCTATCCTTTACTTGACCGTAGAAACAACAGGTTGAGACTAGTTCTTGACTGGGGATGTGTGCAATTCCCTTATGTTCGTTTCACCAAAGATTCGAAATGAAATGCAAGATAGGTCACAAGAAAGCTTGGATTTTAGAGTTCAAAATGTGTTGCAGAATTGCATAGATGGTAGTTGTTTTTCTTTGTATATCGATTGGTTTTGAGAATTCAAACAATAAAACGGAAGTGTTGAGATGGCTTATTCATCCATTGAAATACGAATGCAATCATAAAACATCAAGCCGCGGCTAAACACTCCACCTATTAGCGGGTTCCACTATTGGATTGGATCCACTAGCTGCTTCCGTGAGAAAAGAGTTATACGAGTCTACCTATAACTAACTAACACAACAGAGTAGTCAACCGAATTCAAGGAGCGTCTTCTGGCACGTTTGAATACCATTTCACCACATTTGATTCATCACGCGCACAAAAATCCAACGCTGAATTGGACAGTTTGACTGGCTCGATGCAGTCTAGCTGATGTAGAAAGAGCACATGCAATCCGAAACCTGACAGACTGGCGAGTGAGTTGTTCTTTAGGTGAGGTTTTCCAGGATATGTTAAGCGACCGAGTGAGTGTCCATCCTTTGAACGGATGCGGATAATGAAACAGGAGAGCATCAATGTCGCTGAATGAAGCGGAGGGGCTTGCTGTTATATTCTGTGGAGGGACCTTTATTCACTTTGCTGTTCAGGAAGTCGGCTTCCCGATCAGAGACCTCATGGAGAGGGTAGTTTTTGTAATCTTCTGAGTTTTATGTGGATAAATTCTTGGAGAACCAAGTGTGGGGCAAACGAACAGTATTTGTAGAGACTTTTCCAGCCGCTCAGACCCACCGGTTTGGTAATCTAGTTTGGTCGTCTAAGCATCTAATGCATAGTTCATAGGATTTAGACAAGATATTTTGGATAAGATCTCCAGTAGATTTATCCGGGTTCTGCAACTTTGACGGTATTCTAACCCGCCATACGAGTAAGCCAATTAGGTTCAGATATGCAGATTTTGATTTTTTAATCCCCTAACAAAGTTTTGTGCATTTAAGCGCTAAGTTGCATCCAATGTGGTCCTTGGATGAACACGAGCAGTTTAGTGGCTTGTTTTTTGTTGTCCAGAAGGTGTTTGACTGTTATCATTCAAGCAGTGAATTATTATTTGGTGCGTGGTTCAACCAGACGTTGAGTAACTGCTGTGAAGCCACGCACGAACGTCTATTTTCCAAATCACCTATCCAAACATATTGCTGATTCACTCTGACATGCCGTGAGATGACGTATTTTGGATGATCCGCAAGCATGTTTACTTGTTACTGTATGAATACAAGAACAATCGAGAGTGAATTTACGAGATCTGCAATGCTTCCAGTTTCAGCCCACAATTTGGAAATTACTTGTAACAAATTAGTTTTAAATCTAGTAATCTTCAGATTTCCATGATAACACCTTTTTATTCCTTGAAGAATACCGGGCCAAAGTAACATTGGTCACGGTGATCTTCCAAGAAGTTCGTCGATTTGCAGCTTGTCGGAATGTCCCTCTTGCTGGGGTATCCGTGTTCGGGAAGATCGGCTAGTCCTTAGTACCATGTGGTAACTTAGAGGTCCTTCGTTCAAGTTGTTAACAAGTAAAGAGGTTCATTATCTGTTTTCATGTGATCCGGTTTGTGATATAATTCTCGCACGCTGGGAGATCAACGTAAGTTCTTGTTGCTGACAAAGTTCTTATTTGTCAACAATAACCCAAAAAAATTATCATGTATTGTGAGTCTAGTTTGAAATGTTGCTACGAGTCTACCGTATTTTGTCGCGCGCTGCCTAACTTTCATCCACACTGCTTGATTTGGCAAAACCTCTGTCATATACCGAAGTTAACTCATTGTTTACTGTCTAACTCATGAAACTTCCTAATATTTGTCTTTTAGACCCATGAACTGTCCATTGGGGATTACATTTTGATGGAGAAGAGAAGGGCTGTCGGCAACTTGATAGTTTCGCGCTCATTAGCCGCCAAGATTGTCGACGTGAGCTTAGTAAAGGGAGGAGACGTGGTAGTTAAGCCGTTCAAAAGTTGTGTTGGTTTCTAATTAGAAATATTTTGTCCATACAAAACTTTTGTGATGTAAGTCATATCTGTATGGTATAATGAAGCCTGTAGTAGCGTCTGAATGTAGAATAAGCCACTTTGTGTTAGAGCCACAGAAACACAAATTACTAATACAACATTATCGGATCACCAAAACATTGTTTTCACTTATTTGCGCTCGTCCAAGCCGTCATTTTGAAAAGCTGGCCCTGGGAAAATTTCCGAAAGGATCATAAACGCTTGATGAATATTTTTGTCCACCACAGGAAGAAGTCGGCGGTGGGCTGTCAGACTGCACTCAACAATCTTAGAATTACTGGCTTTATCGACAAAACAGTGATCCCTTTTGAATGTCAACCCGGTTGCAAGTTCAGCTTTAAGGATTACACTGAGTTCATTTCAATCCAAGCTTCCTCAGAAACACTTTTTAGCTTTTTAGTACGGATACATGTTGGGATCCCTCTGTGTAGGAATGGCAGCATCTTCCATTCGGTTGTAACCTAGCTGAACAGTGTTAAATGAGGTCGTTTCTACGGCACTCAGTGGTCTGCATTCTGGTAACTGTTGACGATACAGTTTCTCTTAATATGATGTGAAAATTAAAAAAACTGTGTCATTAGAACGAAACCAACACAAACAAATGGAACATACCATAACCATTTGTTTTGGCAGCAAATGACTTGTTTTATCAATTGCGATACTGTAGATACCAAGATGTGTGTGTGTGTTAACTCTGTGGCTTGTTCTGTTTTACGTTACACTTGTGTGTGTGTGTTAACTCTGTGGCTTGTTGTTTTACGTTACACCGAACAGTTATCTTGTGTGGATTAAACAGACTGAAATCTGAATAACATAGTCTGCACATCAGTGTTCGTAACTTAATCAAGTGGACACCGTAAAAAAGTCCACTCCGAAGTTTTTTGGGTTCATTTGTGGTCCGCCTATGCTCGTACTCAGTGCTAATGCTCACACCCACGCAACGTGCTCATTAACGTGAACTGTATGAAAGCGCATTCCTTTGGGGGTCTAAGATGCACTCACGATTTAGCTCCAACAATCAGAGATAAAGCAGTATATTGTATCATATTATATACTATGGTGTAGTAGGATATGGTACTGAATAGCATATTACAGTGTAGCACAGTATGGCACAGTGTAATGGTATATTATGATGAAGTATGGTGCAGTGCAGCATATTATAGCACAGTAAAATAGCATAGTACATAAAATCCGTCCAGACCATGCTGTTTAGGGAAAACACCAGCGCCAAGCATCACTACTAACCGATCATGGGACATTCAATTCATTGATTTTTGGGATTTGGCCCCGTTTCTGCATAATTTTTGCTATAATAATTCTAATGGATCCGTGCCATAAAATCTCTGAATTTCCCTGTATTTCTCCATTGTATTTTACTGCCGTCCAACCATTCCACTATCTGACGGCATCTTCTCATTGCGCATGACAAGCAACACGTTATAGGTAGATTGAAATTGTTCAAGGATATCTGTCTAACTACTAAGCACTCTTTCCCTGTAAAATTTACGTCAACAACCAAGTGAATCTCAGTAAAATGGCACGTGATCAATAGTGATGATTGCAGATATACTCGAGTTTTCGTGACGTTAGCCTCCTAAAATGCACTCAACTCATTATTACTCTCCGTCTGGATTTTATATTTCTTACCCAAAAGAAGTTGGCCTTCTCAATAGTACCTAGTTTTGTTTTTGCTGTTTCAAAATACGTTTATAATTTCGTGTCTAGCTGCGTCTAGCTGGATACTAGTATGCTGTGCACCTCAAATGAAACTTCTGCTAAGTCGTCACTTGGAGGTTACCACTCTTATGTCAATACAGATCCGGTTCACTGCTTTTCGTCACGTTACAAGTGAACCTCAATAGTTAACACGAATTCTCTCAGGCAGGTTTCGAACGTGACACACGTTTTGTTCAATGTGCTCACCGTTCATGTAATCTCATGTACCAGCGCATCAGCATAGGTTGAGCCGTTCCACCGAAACGTTTGTCTGCCATTTGGTTGGCTACATTGTGTTAATTTGGGGTCACACAGATGTGTACATCACCAAACGTCATAGATGGATTGTCATTTTGTAAATGCTGGTGATGTCGGCCAGCACGATTTTGAAAGAGGACAACAAAACTGCGCAGACTTCTCAAATTTCCATTGGTTAGTTCACATCACCAATATCGCCACTGTCTCATCAGATTAACGTAGGATAAAATTGCCTTTTTCTTTCTACACGCCGATATACTGATACTAATACTTTTCGGATTACCGTAATGTTGGACACGAATAAACCGACTATGGCGAAAAGCGGCCGATTTGATACTGGAGCGGGTAAGCATAGAATTCTTTTCACTGCTCAATGTTGTCCAAGCTCTACGTCTGGAACAGGATACTGGTGCTGTTGTTGTGGAAGGAATGGAACCCAGCACACCAGACGTTGCGTACTGCACAGATCACTTCAACTATCAAATGTTCAGTGGCACAACTGCCACTGAAAATGGATTGAAGAATAGGACTGCCTTATTTGCACGCCCTGGCATGATCATCCGACAACTGGTTTATAAGCTTCGATCAATCAATTGGAATTCCGCTAAGCAGCAGCTGTGCAGCAAGCAACACTCCATAATTCATTTGATCCTAAAATGTGTCGTTATCTTACTGTTTATCCTTGTCATCACCATGTTATTCGTTGACCGAAAAACTATTAGTAATGAGCGCTGGCTTCGCAATCACCAGTGTCAGTCCCACCGCTGTCTCAAGGCGGCTGGCTTATTACGTGAAAAAATGAATACCTCGGTTTCACCGTGTGACAACTTCTATCGGTACGCATGCGGGCATTATTTCCGGCCACATCAACCGACCGCTCAGCCGGATACACCAACTGCTCAAGGAAGCCAAGTCTACCACTCAGGTTTCAAACATGGAACAGTAATGCATTTGAATAAGGAAAAAGCGGGTCGACTTTTACGAGTTCACCGACCGGCCATAGATCACTTGACTCAGATTAACCTACGTGCAATTATTTCTGCTCTTGACCACATTTATTCTACTCAGTACGCAAAACGAGGTTCTGCAAAATTTAAGGTCGCCCAGTGGTACCAATCGTGCACTCATCGGACAATGAGGGACTGGCTTGGAACGCGCTCGTTTATTTCCACCGTCGCACCAGCCATTGGGGGAATATGGATATTGGACAGGAATGCAACGAAAGAAACCGGGGCAAGCGGAAACACCAACAGAACAGCGAAATGGCCAAACCAAATGTTTCAAAGTTACGATATCTCCACAAGCATACCAATGAAACCCGACTGGTCATGGATGGACGCATCCAAAAAATTACAGGCGATTCTTCACGTGCCAGTTTTTGTCGACTTTAATGTGCAAGCTACTCCGGGATCGGAGCCGCAAGTTTTTGTAAGTGAATATTTTTCGTGTACCTGATTTTCAATCTAACAAGTGTGAGTTCACATAGATGTGTGATCGCACGCTTACGTGAAGTGGATACATTGTAGTCACTGAGCTCAAAATGATTTTCATACTCCAATTAAATCTAAATCAACGGTTTCTTTTGATTACTTTAAGCGAGCAAAGTTTTGACGGAATTAGTTGAGCTCGTGTAACTGTGTCACTTAACGGACTGCCCCGATCACAATAAATGCGAAGGCGAGAAACAGCCGCGCAGCACAGGACTGTGTCTAGCGAACGAGTGAACACTTGATATTAGGGACACTGGAAGACAATGTGTAAAATGTCACTGGATTTCGTGGAATTGAGTGAAAACTGTGGGCCCACGCTGGACAGAGGAAGGAATATTGAGTACCAGCGGGGGAAACCATATTGGTGGGACACTTCATAGGTTAAGAAACGAGCTAGGACGGTCCCCTTATACCGTTTTTCCTCTTTCTGTCTGTTCCAAAATGAAATCGGTCCCCAGAATTTTTTGTTGACTTGCTTTCTTTGTCCAAAGTTTCTGGTTGCAAGCACTGCGCGTGGTCCCACTTGCAGATGATCCCGATGTGATGGTGAACGTGTGAGGGGTGTGGGGGAAGGATAATCGAGTTTGCTTTTCCCAGTGTGACTTAAGGGCTTAGAAACTTAGACAAATACGATAAACAGAAGTGCCCTCAAGAACCAGCCTCCTTCCGTGACCTCAACTGCTTCTGATGATAATAATAACGTCGTGGCTAGCGGTTTCACATTGGATTGTAAGCGTCCAGAAATTTGATTTCGATTGCACTGTGAAGTGCGGGGACTTGCTATTTCTCATGTCCCAGTAGTCCGAGAACCGGAACTATTCAGTTAGATTACCAGCTGCATAATTGAACTTTTACTAGTTCCGATTTTTTGCAAAATTGACTAGATAACCTAGCCTAACTACCATGGGAAGCAGCTCCTAGTTGCATTTCACTACTTACCATTTTGAACATAGAAAATAAGTGAGGAGCAGTACTCGGATTTTGAACTTCTTGGCCCACAATATTAAAACTCGATGTGAGGCGCAGTGGTGTTCAAATTTTACAGTTCGTCGAAAAGTTTGTCAGTGTTGGAGAAGAGTAGAGCCAGTAGTGTTAAACATTTTCGGCTTGCTCAGAAGTGAGTTGAATCTCCACCAGTTAGTTCAGTGGTGATGTTCGTGGGACTGGAAAAGTGTAACTTCTATAGGCAGAGAGTTCCATAACGCGGCAGAGCGAGCTGCGGATCATGGGATTAGGACACGTCGCCTTTGCCGGGTAAAACAAGTGTGTGAAGCGTCAGGATCTAACGAACAATGAAAGGTTATGTAAATACTAAGATAATCGGGCCTGTCGTCTCTAAAGCAGTGAACGAATCCACTTTTTAAACCGGCCATTTTTAGATGAATATTGGTAAATCTAATTTTAGGAGACCACTAGACAATACAGAAAGAAAGCCAAATGGTGATTTCAAAAATATACGAAATGTAACTATTCACATTTTGTATTTTCCACTCGTTTTTTATTCTTTTCTTTTGTTTCGGATGTGACGATCGAGTTCATACGCTGATATCTTGGATTCGTGTCCCAAAAACCTAAGATTGTCACTTGAAAGAGGTTTTATCTTCAGTCCGGAGGATAAACCGTACCCGCTTCAAGAAACTCGGGCTTGCTTGTATGCCCTTCATTCACATCTTTGACCGATATCCAAGTGGCTGAAGACCCCTGGAATCAGCCAGTCGAACTAATTGTATCCGTGGAATTAGCTATGCCATGTCATATGTTACGCTAAGTGTGGGGTGCACTGATGACAAGTAGCACCTCCCAGTTGGTTTGTAGGCACACGCAACGTGCACAATGTGAATCTGATTTAGTAGAGAGTTATCAGTTGGTGTGATCCGAATCCCGGATCAGAACACATCTGTATAAGTGCACTACACGCGCTGAATACTATTAAATTTAGTTATGATCATTTTGATTTAAAGGTGGAAAAATTCTCCGGGAAAAATCTTTTTGTTAAACACAATTCAGTGGAATTCTCTTTTGCTCCTCAGTTCAACTTGTGCTTGTGCTTGCGTGTTCATCGATGGTGGGCATCCTATGCGCATTTTTAGTGAATATGATAATCGAAGTTCGGAACCAGTCCTGAATGGAATTCATGTGAAATTTTTTTGATATTGGGATTTGAGAGCGATTGTTTCGAATAAACTGACCTTAATTCCTCGGTGCTTATTCCACAAATGCAATCGGATTAATTAAGGTGATAATTTCAAATATGCTCTTGACAGAACGCGATACTCGTTAAAAAGGTTATCATAAATGGTAGATTCTGGTGAGATTTTCCTGGGTCTCCTGTTGACACCGACATAATTTGAAAACAAGTGCATTCCACCGAATGAAAGTGATTTTTTACGGAAGTTTGAAATAATCATTTTCCTTCTACTATTTATAGTTTGTCCCAGATAGCGCCTCATGGATGACAGCAGGCTACTTTTCTTATGTAAGTTTGGTGAAAGTTATTTTTCCTTATAAACACAAGCAGGCTTGTCGGCCGGTTTTTGATGGTCAGTTTATAATTTTGGTGACAAATTTGGCATACTGTGAATACCCGCGCTCTTTTTGGTAGCACATTTGGAAAGGATTCGATAGTACTCGAAACTCGCTGGATTGAGTAAATGTAGCCTAAGTACGCTGGAATGCGACAGCCTGGGTTCAGTAGGGTTTATCTCTTATTATGCCCAAAGTTATACAGTTCACTTCATTCCACTTAGTGCTCGGACAATCTCTGGACGATATCAAAGTTATTTACTGGTAGGTGCTGCAGGGTTACCGCCTAGACTGCGCTTGAAGAGCAATGGCTCCAACATTAATTTGATGGACTATTTGCTTTTAGAACTATATATACCATAAGATTGCTAGAGCTAGAGTCTCTTTAGGGTCCCTTATTATCGTTTATTTTTGAAGAGCATGGTCACAGACATAAAAAGTGAATGCAAGCGATGAATGCGAAAGGGTTACAGGAGAATATGAGATAAAAGAAAGAAATGTCTCATTCGAAGTCATGCAACCAACAGTTCCAGTCAGATAAGATGAATCCCAACGTACGTAAGAATTTTGGTAAGGAAACATGCGTGTAAAGTCTAACAACCGAAGAAAGGACAAACAATGCTGAGTGCTCTTCAAGGCGCGGTAAGCGCTAGCACAGTCAAGACTCGCACATCAGGCACAAAGTGTCCGTCATACTGGGTCTGGTGTGAGATTCAATGGCAAGAATGTACATTCAACGCCATGTGCCACGCATAAAAGTGTCGTACGTACGCAGAGAACCCACAATGGCGAGCAAACACAAGTCACTGACTGTGACTTTAGAAAGTCCCAGTCCGATAACAGCTTTGGCGGATTGAGGAAAGCAGATCCCTCGATAAGAGATGATCATCGGTTGGTGGACCAAAAAGTCCACATCACAACCAATAGCACGTAGAGCTGAGATTATGGCGAGGGAAAATTCATCAGCACCATACTTCTGCTTTTTCTCATTCCACACAGTCACTCCGCGCCCATCCGAGACTATGCTGACGTCTATTACAGTCGCTCGGCGCTCCCGAACGGCGATCAGGTCAGGCTTGATGAAGGACGTCGAAGTTGGTGCTCTCAACTCCTCAAAGACGGTGTATCCCAGGCGACGGAGGCGTTTTGCGAGTTCCCTTGCAACCCGATTATGACGAGCACATCTGGCGTCATGCGTGATCCAGCAGGACTGCAAAATATGCACCAAACTCTCTGGTTGGCCACAGTTTCCACGACATAAGATCGTCTGGCCACCGTGACCATGTCGAGCGCTTCTAACTCTTGTCCTGAGCAGGTTGCATCGGAGCTGGATACCGCGGATAAATATCCGAGGAAACACTCTTTCTGGAAATACGAGCCATCGATTAGAAAGAGACGAAGCGACCAACTCTCGTAAACCGCGACCGTCAACGCTGTTGTGCAGGCTATCACCCCAAGCAGCCACCAGTTCTTCCTTGGTGTTTACGCATGAACCATGGACACGGATCGGAAGGCTGAGATCCCGAACAACCTTGCCAAATGCGGAATCGTTGACCACATTGCGTAGTACACGGCACTGAGTAGAAAGCAGCTTTTCCATACGCACTCTCCGCTGCATCGGGATTGTTGCACTCAGACTTGGGATACCAAGTCCCCCATGTTGTTTACCGGCATGGATGTAGCTGATCGGGGTATCCTTCGGTAGACGTAGCCAGCCGCGAATAGATTGCCTGATGTAGTTGTCCAACCTTTTGAGCGTGTTTCGGTGGACTTGGCCAAGCACGAGCGAATATGTCAGCCTCGGTATCAGGTAGTTCCTTGTGATCTCCATTCTTTGATGCGGCTTCAACGGGGCACGCGTCACCTCGTCGAGCAGTTTGAGCAGATGCTGTCGATGGTTGAAGACTCCTTTCCCCTTGAAAGTAAAGGGGATGCCCAAATATGTTACTGTGTCTGTCGGACCCAGAGGAGTGATGAGTTCCTCGGCGAAGCAAAATGGTTCGACTGAGACTGCTGTCGCCCGATGTTTCCTGTCCCCACAGATCACCATCGCTTTCGTCTTCCGGGCGTTTATCTTCATACCAGCTCTTCCCAACTCAACCGCGGCAGCTTCAAGCTTCTCTTTGAGGCGAGCTTGACTTTCTGCACACACGACCCAGTCGTCAGCGAAGGCAAAACCATCTACTAGGGTGTCATGGAACTGGTATCCCAGTTGCGGCATCGACAATCCAAGAACCTCATCCATTGCCATGATGAACAATAATGGGGAGAGTGGATCTCCTTGCCTCACACCTCTGTGGCAGTGAACCTCGGAACTGGGGAAAACTGCTACAGCATTCTCATAGGACTGTGCGATGTATCGAACTAGAGGTGACGGTGCTCCAAACGCCTCGGCAGATCTGACGATTGTGTCATGCGAAACCGAATCAAATGCTTTCGAGATATCGACGAACGCCAAGCTGAGGTTAGAAGCAGTCGCTGAAGAGTGACGAAGCAGGGCATGTAACAGCGATGTAGCTTCCAAACAGCCGTCCCGATGTAGAAATGCAAACTGGAGTGAAGGCAGTTGCAATCTACGACTCCAGCGATCAGCAAGCACCTTGTGAAAGCATCGGACAAGAATGGATGATACGGAGATCGGTCTCAGTTGATCCGGTGAAGTCGGATTAGGGACCTTCGGAACTAGAGTAATACGAGCACGACACAGGTGTGGGGGACAACCCCCAGCTAGTAAGAGTAAGTTGAAGTACCCAGCAAGTACGTTCGCATTGAACCGGCGGAGCATCCTGGGTGTGAGCTTGTCCAGGCCTGGGGACGAATTGCCCATTGAACGGACCGTACGGCCGACTTCCTCTCCTGTGATGGGCTCAATCAAGCTCCAATCGGATGGTACTATTACGCGACTGGGCCGGCTGTCCACGTGTTTTGGGGCTGAGAGCACCTGTTTCCAGTACTGCTCGGCGTCTGGAGGTAGGCCGCAGTTGCCTTTGTACAGATCTTTCCATGACCCATCGAGCACAGCAGACGCTGCATCTTTCCGTCTTTGGTGGTATAGGGTCTGGATGGCGGCGTAGTTGGCTCGGCGGATCTGCTTTCGGTTGACCGGCATCCGATGGGCTAACTGACGACGGCGTCGGGATACGGTTTTCCAGGTGTGTGGAAATGTCCTGGAGGCGTGGAGGTCCAGAAGCGAGAGGACTTGTTCCGGTGTCATGATGCCAGACTGCAACCCTCGGGCAAATGCCAGAAGGTCAACACTAGCAAGTGAACTGTCAGCATGGGATTCTAAGAGTGACACGGCGCAATCCACGGTTTGTTTAAACCAGACGCTATAGTCATCGGCTTCTGACGAGTGGGTCGCCATTTGACCGATAGTTTGGTCAGGGCCTCCAGATGATGATTCGTCCTGTTGTGCTTGCCAGTTAAGCACCCGTAACCTGGTTTTGGTGCTGATAGCCGATCGACCAGGAAAATACTGCTCCATTCTCGCGAACAGCGCGGTTTGCGTTTCACAAGACGGATATAAATTGTTAGCCAGGCGCAAGAGCGATTGTGACTCTTGTTGGGACCAGCGGGCACCGGAATGCTTCACTCGGCTGAGCTTATCTGCATTATGCTGGGTGGGGTGTGCGTGCCGGCGATGTTGACTCAGGCCAATCTTCTTCGGAAAAAGGCGGGAACAATCAGCACAGGCCAATTGGGTGACCATGTTCGTACCAACACTATCATTGTCGTGAACTCGATGGTGGGCTACCAAGCCAGCTTTCGATTTACACCATTTGCCACGTTCCTCACACGTGAGCCCTACGAGTCTCTCCTGTGTACTGGTTGGAACTGGTGCGGAGGCGCCAGATGTTTTGTAGTGTACATTGTCGAAAGTAACCAGCACATTGAAACCAAACAGGGTGGTTAGCCCTGTCTGGAGTTGCTGAACTCTTAGCTCACTCAGACTGGCGTCCAGGCTACCCAGTCGGCACCACGAGGAGGTGGTTCAGCTCGCCGCCAAATCTGGATTGGTTTACTCCTTCTTTGCCTGCAGAATGTCCACTCAGGGACATGCGCAGCTGTCTATCCACAAAGTGGATTGGCCTGTCAACGGTGCACTAACTTAAACTCAGTTGTCGAATGATGCAATTGTGATGCAGGGTCTGTGGCATCTGCGTTTGAACGGAAACATTCAAATTATAAAATACCGCTCTTATGAGTGTGTGAGTCGAATGCTTGTAACCTTGTCTATGTGGGTAAGATCGTGTTCTCTACCCAGAGGTAATGAAACCTCCTTTCGTGGAAAGGCAGCCTAGGTATCAAAGAACCGGATGTGTGAGCTGCCGAATGTTCTGATTGATGCAAAACTTGTCCATAGCCTAGCTCAATAATTGTTCCAACAGTTAATGGCCCTCAGTAAGGCGCATATTTTCACACTTTCTGGTGCAAGTTGGTGATATGAACGCAAATCAATCGGGCAGACTGTTTCATGGATCAGCAGAAATGGTCTAAAATGTACCAGATTGTTACTTTTTTTAGCAATCTCGTACGATATTGTCTAGTAGTCTGAGATCTACGAGATCCACCTTTCTGAGACTAAAATGTGTGTAGTTATCACTTACGTCCAAAGACAATATTCCATTATTTGGTCCAAAACGATTACAAGAAGGGGGATTTCATGAAAGCTTCTCACAACAAGAATCCTGTTAAGCTCACTATATCAAGGGGCTATGAGGTGCGCTTAAGTGGATTTCTGTGGTTTCTTTTGTGTCTGTATGGTTGAATTTATTCACTAAGTTCTGTTTGCGGACGCCAGCTAACCTGAGCAACCAAAGGACCGACTTCTAAAATCCTTATGAATGATTTCTGTCGTTAGCCGCTTCAGTAGATACAGGAAATACGGTATATTCCCTCGATTCCTGTTTGCTCGTCCAGAGTTACGTGTAGCGACCAGTTCAGGCCAGCTATGCTAACTGGCCAGTGCAGGAGTAACGCAAAACCCACAATCAGGTGATTTTACATTGACTATTTCGTACACAGACTCCGAATGATCATACCACTGCTGCCACGAGAGAACCTCGTTCAGCAGTCGTGTTTTTCGAATTCGTGAGTTGATACCGTACACACTAATTTCGTATGCAATCCCGCATGCATGTCATGCTAAGGTCATCGACTACCTGCACAAATGAATATGAACAGCGTCAACCAACGATATTATGCGAAACACCATACACAATCTATACAATGTTCTGCTGAAACCGTTTTTATTTTGACTACAAGCTGCTTTTGGCTCTGAAGGTTCTGATATCTATCACAATGGGACTGATGTGATAGCATAGATGTTTGAAACACAAACCTAAAGGAGCTATCTATCATTTTGTGGTCATAACAAAAACACCCATAAAACGAAAGAAACCACTGGATAAAACTGTTAAATTTTAGGATTATCTACATGTCTTTTAACTTAAAGTTGCTGAAGGATTTTGGGAAAAGGTCGATGTACATACAATGTTGGACAATTTCCAGTTAACGGATGGACAAACCTCTCGTGTATCTTTGCTCCTGCAAAGAGTTGTCGAGAGGACATTTTGGCAAATGGATATCCGTCAACTAATGTAGCTCTCTAAATCATAAGCAAACTTTGTACGACAAAGATTTTAATAAAAACAATCCAAGTAGCAGAAAACTATTAAGTAAAACGAGAAATACGTCGGTATATGGAAGCTGGAAGAAACGCAATCAAAGAATATCAATAAAAAATATCAGACAATTGACTGGCTAGGTCTACTGGTTCGGAATATACTTGTAATGATTCATACGTGCTCTGGACGACAAATATTTTGCAAAATAATACAGAATGGAGCCCTTAATTATCCTTATATCTCCACATTTCTGGTACTCAAACCTTTTCGCGTTAAAAACAACAATATACAACAATATAAAACTATGATTTAGAGTCAGCGTTAACGTGTTACTGATGTGAAAATGCTGGCTGTTTGCAGTACATAGTTTCTGCTTTTCAAACACACGATACAGATTACCAAAGCAATAATTACTGTACATTGAACTATTCTGTTTCCATGTTAGAGCCTAGTAATAGTACAAAGGGTATAGTGTTTTGTCGAAGACAGTATTGTTTGGGTAATTCCATTCCAAATTAGTCAATACAATGATCTTTAGCCAGAGGGTTGAAAAATCTTGATTACACTCACTCACGCTTAAGGATTAAATTTTTGTATTGATTTTCTGTGTACCTAACCTAGTACTTATTTCGTCTTATCTCTTCTGATAGTATGAACAGTATATCAGCAAACTATTCCAGCAGCTGGGGTTAGAAGCTGGCATTCCGTTCGGTGATTCGGAATTGAGTGAGCGCATCAAACAGGCTGTTAGCGACATTAGGCTCGTTGGCACGGAAATCTATCGGGTGAGTTGCTTTTTTCCTTGTTTACCTTAAACCGATGTGCTAAACTGAAAGCTTTCTTACATTACTGCAACTCCGAACGTTTCCACCGCTTTATAAGTGTATACAACAGAAATCCAAAAAACAAAGGTTTGAGCATATATGAACGTTTACTGCGGCTCTCAACTAATCATCCCAAAAAAGTCTCGGTGAAGATGCACGCATCGTTGAAACACCAAAAGTTGAAAACCTGCTATTGATTCTGGAATATCCGGCGTTCTGTTAAGCAACTCATTCAGTAGACTAAACACATCCTAACGGCAGTGCTAACTATAAATAACTCTAAGCGTTGACGTTTTTCGTGACGTTACAAAACTACCGATGAGATGATACCCCATAAAGGGTCTTCCAAATTGAGGTGAGCCGCTGAAGCCAAAACTGTCACTAAGTGATTCGCACCGGCCATTTTACGATCGGTTATAAAAGCACATGAACACCGGAGGTGAGGGCTGATTTTTGCTTCGTCTCGTAAACAGAGAGGCTTACGAATGGTGTAAATTTCGGATTGGGCTTTGAGATGACCATTTTGAATTCCGGTCGCGTCTCCAGTGACTGATTCCTGTGATCCTGCTTAAGTTGAACTGAAAATTTTTTGTGCACGGATGTTTATTTAAATGTAACAATACAAGAGCTTTATGAGCATATGGCTCCTTGAAACGCTTTAAACTAAGAACTAGTCGATTTTTGCTCTGTATATTTTTTCGTCATTGACGTTTAATCTGCCACAAAATTTTCGACTTATGTAGTATACAAATATAACCACAAAATGTTGTAGTAGTGGGAAAACAGGCCAAATGGCCAATTTGGGCTCTGCTCCGGAAATTTTCCCCAGTAAAAACCTTGAGAAAGATAAGCAAATCCTGCTAAAATGGTCAATATTTTGTTTCACTGTGTGGAGTGGGAAATTATCCTTGGACGGATACGACACGGCCATCGATGATGTCCCCACTAAAAGACGAAGGAATACTTCTACAGTGTTTTCCAATATTTTCATCAAGGTTTTCTACATTATTGGCACGCAACCTAAGGTACAGTTAATTTTATTGGGCCTAAAATGTCATCCCTCAATACTACTCACTGCAGATTTAAGTTTCTCGGGGTAGTTACCAGTTCGCCACGTGTACGCAAAAAGAAAAGTCTGAACTTACACACAAGTATTGAGTATATATATATACATGTTATTTGCACGAACCTCTTAACCAGTTTAAAAACGTGCATGGCTGTGACTTGCCGGGCATAGAGCTCAAGAGTACTCTTCTCACAGGTAACAGCAAAACCTGAGCTCAGATCTGTCAGTTGACTGAGCCGACGTTGCTTAAGGCGCCTGACATCATTCGAGTTGTTTGAAAATTCAACTTTTTGGTCCTTCATGCTTGTCCGTTGCCACAGTCTGTTTGGTGAAAATTTGCGCTGTGTGACTGCTGTAAGTTCCGTGCAGCCCCCTTAGCAGTTCTAACACTCGGCTGGAGAATTAAAAAATCCGTGTTTGGTGACTAAACTTTGTGAAATGCAGTCTGGGTTTGAATGATCGGTTGCAGCATATGTTTGCTTTGCTGTATCAGTCTGATGGCTATGTAAATAGAAATTCCGAGCCGACTAGCTTGACTGGGTCGCAGGAAAATCTGTGAATTTTTCAATATCTGATATTCAATCCCGTAGGATTATGACGCTCATATCCATGTGCATCTTTGAGCAAACGGACTAAGTCGTCGTTTACCTGAGTCCGAGTTTTTGAAGGTCACTCATACACATCAAGAGTCAGAAAAAGTAAACCTTTCTTAGAACTGAACGAGAACATATGTGACTTTAAGATGAGTAGATAATAAGCGTTGTAGAAGCATTGTGAATGTAGCATTTCGTACGTAATATTTATTCCCTTCAGAAACGCTAAAATGGATTATAAATGCTACAAAACTGATAATAAAAAGAGTACTTTGGAGATAGCTACTTGCATAAATTGCTAGCTGCCGATAGCATTAACCGGAGTCGAATCTACTCGTGTTTGTTGGGTAGCCGCCTTTTGTGCGCAAACAAATTTTGGTATTTGAGGAAACCTGTACAATGTTTTTTTTCTTCGTAATTGTTCAAATTCTGCATATTATTATCTCTGACTGCTATGGCAATAAACAATATCAGGTCACTGGGTGCTTATTCGTTACTTAGCACCCATAGACTGCACAGATGCAAACTCACCAGAATCCCTGGGAGCCGTTGAGAAAATACCTCCCCTACATGTTGCTTTTATTTACCCTTACTAAGGCACATGGAATAGCACGTTTATATATCGGAAGGATCCTTTGCCTATCTTAGCGATGAATTTTAGTTTGATGTAAGCTACTCGTTCACCTCCAAAATGTACTGTTCTGCATGTTAGCATCGTTTCGTTTCCACATCTAGATGAGACAGAACGCCTATTCGAAAAATCTAGAGAGGGTTTCTCTTGGTCAACTGAACAAAGGTGAATTGGCGTTTGATTGGAAAGGATTGCTGTCCCAGTATTTCGACGAAGTCGACTTGTTATTTGACGATGGGTACTTCGTATATTCACACTATGTGAATTACCTTAAGCAAGTTCCGGAACTGATAATGAAACTTCAAAAAGACTATTCAACACCAACATTCAATAGGTGAGTAACGAGTCTCGTCAGTTTTCTCTTTCTTCTCATGCAAGAGAAAGAGGATATACGTGTTTCTTATTTGTCAGGGTTATTAGTCTTTCCGATATATTCCTAAAGTCTTCAAGACCTTTAAATTTTGTAGATAAACGCAGACTTTTTGTGAATACATGGAAGGCTTGAAATCTTGTGAAAGCAACTAGTCTATCTGGCAAAAACTGCCATCTCCTACTCAAGCATCGTGACTCAGAATAGCATATAAATCTTAAAACTGAAAAACAAGCGCCGAAAGGTGCCAACATATACAACAACATGCTGGATACTACTGAGGTAAAATAACAGTGCGAGTGCCTCACTACATAGCTGTATAAGTCAGCTCAGATAGCACTTGGATAGAGCTCACTAAGCTGATATCGAAAGTTCCTGCAATCATCACTCTACTTTCGTCGGGTGTTTACTTCTACAAATGCACTACAAAAAATAAGCCCCGAATGTCCACACTTTCCGTGAGCACGTATCTTTGGTGGGATTTCAGACTCTGAACTGAGGGCTATTTAAACCGAGTGCTGTATACTCGTGTGTGATGAGCTCATCAACCCATCCTAAAAGGGAATACATCACATGAATATCAAGAGTTTTCCCAGTGCTTAAGAGAGTTTTGGAAAGAGTGACTGTGGAAAACCTGTATAGATTGCGGTGGTTTGCTATAAGACCTATGGCACAAAAGGGCTTCGGAGAGTTATGTTGACAAAAAGGATACCGCCGCTCTCACGACCAAGGAAGTCTTTCAGGATATACGGGTGCTGTGTTTATAGGAAATTGCGCTGATTGTTTCAGACTGAAGCTGTCGTGGGAGTTTTTTCTACTCACGTCAACGAAGTATATATATATATATAATCTAGCCAGATACCCAATTGGCCATGACCTACGGCTTGTTTTCACTCACAGGATTATTTCAGCAGTGGCATGTTTACTGCAAAATGTATAAACTGCGAGCCCTGGTGCAATGCTTTTGTAGCTACCAAGGTGACTTTATCCTGTATGGATGATTCAGGACCTTGCCGAAAGTAGTATCATTGCGGTTACTGTGGTAAAACTCAATAAGAAATTGGTAAGCCGAAAATGAGTTTAAGAATAAAGCAATACTTCTCAGTTGTTTGACTACCGGGAATTGCGAGTCCTAAAGCGAGTTTATTTAACTATATTGGAGTTTCTTGTATTGCAGTAAAACCTTTCCTTTGTTTTTTTATTCTTTACTCTACCCAAATTGTCATCATCGCGATTTATTCTAGGCACAATAGACGGTAGTCCCTCACAACGACTCATTTAGCTTCAAGCAGGATTTCGAAAGTTGATGTGGTTAGTTTTACAAGCAGGGCAGATTTACGTCGTGCATTGGAACGGAAAATGTTGCTTTTTATTCCTACAGAATTATGAACAACTACATGCTTTGGAATACCATGGATGCTTATGCATGGCACTTGTCCTACGAAATGGCTGCGATTCAACACTGGCACTACACCAACCTGGACTCGGATCTGCAAACAGACTGCCTAATTTTAACCCACGAAATGTTCGGCACAGTTTTAGGTGCTATTTTTGTGGAAAATCACTTACATGATGATGCGGCTAACCATGTAAGTCGTTCAAACTTGACGCGCACCTACTGATAATATGTTGTCTGCAAATAGTAGCTGAATAACACTTTAGATGAAATGTTATAGAAGAGTATGGGATGCCTGGTCAGCCATTCAGCTGCGCCTTATAATCCCAGCTGAGGAATACAAACAGCAAAGCGCACTTTTGGCCAGAGGCTGCTAACGCACTGTTTACTCCCCTCTAGCTTCTCGCAATCAGTCGCATAGTGCATGAAATCACCGAAACGCGATAAACTCATTCCAAGTCTACTGGAATGAAAAACTATGTATGATATTTGTGAGAATATTCGTGTTAGTTTGGATTTGTCAAATTTACCCACGCCAAAAAATGGGAGTAAGGTCATTTTTAAGTAGGAAATAATACACAGGTGACGGCTGTAGTTTTCCTCGCACACATTAACTCAGTGATATTCCGTCCAATAGAAAAATATTTGGTATATCCTTTTTAGTTGGATGTATCCAAAGTTAGGCTTTGGTAATGTGGTGCCATAACAATCCTTAGTTTTGTTTGAACTACTCCGACCAATACTTGATTTATGGAAGCATACCAAAACGTGCAGAGAAGAGCAAATTTTTTGCTGAAAATGACTTCCAGGAAGCCTACAATGCTGCGTATATACTGACTAGGTTTTTGGTGGAAATGCACATTAGTGTTTTTTTCTTTTGATTGTCATATGAAGTGAAATACTGGTATTGGAAATGAAAAACTGCGAAATTCATTTCTGCTTTCTCTGAAACAACTTTGCTTGCAGTCAGCCAGTGCCAGGCCGCGCGATAGGAACCACGTGAATCAGGTATCAGTATCGTTAAATCACTGTGAGTGATCTGGTCAGATGTCTGTAGCTAAGTTGCCTCCTATGAGGCGTCAACAGTGTTTCCGGTTTCAAATCATTCAAGTGATCTAGGAGTCTCTAAGATTGCCAAAGCCACCATATTCCGCTCCTCGGCTTAAATTTCTTATTGAGTTCGTTTGCTGACTTAAACCTGTTTGTTCACGGTTCACCTGAAGGACTTTGGAAAAAAACTCTCCTTAAAACCGCATATCTTGAATCTCAGGTGATTTCCCAGTGAGTTGGTTCATGGTACAACGGATAATAAATTTGTAACTCACAATACTGTGGGGATATTTTTTCGACATTTGATACGCGATAATTTTGAACTCAAAACTATTTTTGATTTTTCATTTTATCATTATATGTTTTGTAACTATGCTCTATTTTCCCCAAACAGAACGCCAAAAGGGAGCTTTGTCCTTCTCTCATTCTTGTACAGTGGCCTAGGTTTTGCAGCAATTTCCATCGTTACTCGCGAGAGTTGAATAATGTGTCTCCTCGGGAGTCTATCTCCGGCAGAGTTATTGTTTCTCGAGCATGGGAAGCTGTGTCAAATTTTGCGGGTCACTTAGCTGACCTGTATTCAAATAAAAGAGTATTTGCTATAGGCTATTGTGCGTCCTATCAACAAGTGCATTTACGTAAAAAAATCTAAAATCTCATAAGTAAACGCTGCTGCGATCGTCAACCACTTGGGGTGTTTTGGGCACAGACCTGTGAATTTCCTTGGAATGTTTAGGAAGTCGGTGACGTTGCAAGGCGTGACGTGATTGTTAACTTTTCGAGACAACCAAGAAACTTATTAGGTCATTATCAGTGTGATGGGGCCTTGTTTATTCGACCATTCACGGGGTAATGTTTTTGATTCCACGGGTGATCATGGCAACAGTCCTTAATCAAGTTAAATGAATAAACAGGTGCGTGTTTACAGACCAGTCATGTCACCCAGTAGGTGCAAACATGCTCGCCTGTTCAGATGGAATAAGTCGAATACCCCCAGTCTGCTTTTGTAGTGTGGCTTCACTTGTCCTGGCGAAGCTACATCTATATACCACTTACAGGCCTTAAGATTCAAGCTGGGACCATTGATTCCCTGTTTCTTGTTAGAATCGGAATCCATAAAATAAATCAGCTTTCTCGCTTCAAGAGATTACTGCGAAATGGAGACAGTAGGTGTAGAAGTGGTGTAGGTAACTTTAGCCTCAAATGCAAAATTTACCTTTGTTAGTTATTAGTCAAGTGGTACATCTGCACACTCGTTCAAGTAAAAAGACGTTTGTATTTCACTTAAAGGTGTTCTTCGTTACATCACTATGGGCAAGACTCTGTCTTCTATAACTTCAACCCGATCAGAATGCAGTATAGTTGGGTTGAGGTAAAAAAAACCCGGATCAATCTCATCCGGTTTTGTACACTGCCGAACAAATTGGGACGGTAGCTGGAAACTTAACCAGTGTAGAAACCCTGAACAAATGTGGCCCATAGGACACGGTTACTTACGGGTGATATGATATATACTTTCCCATTCCCTTGCAGACCAAAACGATGCTGAAATACCTAAAGTCAAGTGCAAGTGAACAAATTGAGAAAACCAAATGGTTGGATTATGACACAAGGAAAAAGCTCGAGAGACGTGTGAGTGTTTTGTAACTCCAAGATTCTTGACCGTAGTAAAGGAAATAAAAGAATGAAAGCGGAGGGCAGCTTCTGAAAATTAAGGAAAAATCTAGTGGGAAACGCTGAATTTCCTCCTCTGATTAACCTGTCATTTTATAGAGTATAGTGTTTGATTAAAGTAAACATTATGTGTGAATACGTATCCGGGTAGGTGTTGCCAAAACTTAAGGTATGTAGGTCAAGTTGTATTGATCGACAGCACATTTTGGAAACTACAGCATGTACTCGATTTTGCAAGATTTCGAAAAAATATTCTTCCCTAAGTCTCTCATAATACATCAGCAGGTAGCCATCATCAAGACTTTATCCTGACCGAGACTTTTTCAGGAAAATCTGAAATTCTGTCAATTAATTAACCGCTGGTTACTCTCGTTAAATAATCTGTGGAGGAATTTGTGTCCAAAAAAGAACCGTGAACTTTTTTTCGAATGTTTTGCATCAGAGGACCAATAGGGAGAGTGCTATTTCTGGGATGAACAATCACAAATCCCACCATTAGATGGATACTAAGTTTAAGGCCGTACTGGTCAACGGGTTGAAGGATGGGTATATCGGAAGACAGCAACACCTTGTGAAGTAACAGTAAACAAAAGAGAGTCTGACTAGATGACTTTCGTGCGAGTTTTATTGATATTATATATTGCTGATTAGAACAACAGATAGCAATTTTTGTTCGTTTTAGTGTGCGTCGGTTTCATTTTGATGTGTCTACTCGAAGGCAGTCCTGATTCCCAGACAGTCCTTAAGAGGTGAATTACTTTGGTAGCTTTCGAGTGGGAAACATATTGAATTTAATTTCGGACTATACCATTGAGCCTAAGTATGTGCTTTTTAAAGATGGCTTCACCGTATAACATGGCTTACGTATAACATCTTCGCACAAACCAAAACTTCAGCCTTCCACAAAACGGAAAAGTCATCCAATGTTTCGTCTTTGGACTTTGGACTGAATTTGCCAGCTTTCACTTGCAGAAATTTTTGGGGTTTTGGATGATACATGGATATGAATATTAGCCGTTTGTCCGATATCTTATACTGAACGTCTTTGTTCGGCCGTCCACTCAGAGTATAATAATGCATCTGGGGACATTCTAACCGTAGTCTCACTAAAAAAATTTGTTTGTGATTAAATCGAAGTCAACTGGTAGGACACTCGTTCCATACAATCTTTGTAGATGCTTATCAGCTTGTCCAAGTAACGCTCCGTCCAACTTACCAAAACCCTTTACCGCTGACTGTATTCAACAGATTGAAAATATGGAGATCAAATACACCGTACCTGATATCATGACAAATGAAGCCAAACTGGATTATGCTTACAGAAAAGTAAGTCCCCTGTGGTTTTTACACAGATACACAATAATGATTGGCGTAATCAAGAGACGCGGCCTTGTTAACGCTAATGCACGGCTACATTGTGACACAATATATTGCGCTCGTTTTACTCATTGTTCGACATCTGGTACCGGGGACCTACACCTCAGTAGCTGGTAAAAACTATTCATTTGTTGCATTTGCCTGAAATTTATTTCTACTGGTGTGGAACGGATTTTTTATCTCCGAAGAGTGACAACTGTAGTTTGTTTCCTCCATGAATGATGTGACCGTCTGCTTAAAGTGAAACAAACAGTGCATAAACCATTCTATAAGAAAATGCACAGGAAAACTGCCGACACCATTTTCGCATTAGCTACGGTGACGAAGATTCCCCAGTGGTTGGTCATTCGGAATGTTGAAGACTGTATTCAGGTTGACAATAGCAAACATATTTCTGGGATCAAAATCAGTGAACACTTCTGCCCAATCTCGCCTTACCAGTCGTCCGCACTGTACCGGAAATAGCACACACACCCTGAAATCCAGTAAGTCATATGGGTAGGTATCACAAAAAGGCAGGTCTGAAGGCCTGCATATTTGAATTTCTCTAGTGTCAACAAACTTCCCAGCGAGGAATAACCAAGAAAGTATTTGAAGCCCGAAACTTCGGACTTGCAACTATGGAGATGACATATTCATTTAAAACAACCAATGTTGATACTGTTCTGGGTCAGATAGCAAAAATAGTAGTTTTGTGGTAAGTGGTCCACTTGGAATGACTTTACAGGATCAGCGGGTATGGTTTTTCTACCCATCAATGCAAATGAATGCAGTTTGCTTCACGGTATTACTTTGATCTGTTGGAGTGTGTGACAGACCTTGTTTCCAATGCATTACACACAGTAATCAGATTGCACATTTTGCCTGACAAGTAAGTTCGTAGTACTTTCTTACTAGATGTATAGATGACGTAAATAACAAGGTTTGGCTCCGATCTACACAAGAATTCATCAACTATTTTGTGATGAATGGTTCGTGCGACGTTTTCCACAAACGATGTCTAGTAGAACTCCATCAACGCACTTATTGGAGCCAGTGCATATAAATTAATCGCATAAGGCAAACAGCAGTCATCGATAGGTGTAACTTTAAACGGAATGCAAATTTTTGCATCCCAGTTGATTTTGAACAAGCAGAAACTTGGCAAACCAAGGGCCAGTTTTTATGGTTTTTTATGTTTTTTTGTGGTGGCCAAATACCTATATCGTATTATTTGCTTATTTCAGCGTAAATGATCTAAAGAGTTATCACCGAAGAGATGACTCTTAAACTCTAAGTGCAAACTGCCTTCAGGTGTTTGACGTACTCGTCTGCAAAGGCCTACTCTTATTTTGACTGATTACCCTTGAACAGAGCAGCTAAAACATTCATCAAGCTTCACGCATTATTTTATACTTGCTTAGGCATACGTTTTCACTTTCACAACCAAATATGGTGAGGCATTTGCGATTGGATCGGATGTTCTAAGCCTAGAATATGTACTACCCACGTTCTAACTAAATGTCATCTAACCTTTGTCATCTTAGTCGATATAATGGATCCCCAGAGGATTTTATGCCACACGGAATGGTCTCTGGATTTTTTAATAAATGCTTCCTTTCACTGGGACTAGCTGTGAACCATGGGTGATCTATTTTAGCAATTTTGGCATTTGACGATCACCAAGATGTGGGCTGTTAAATTGTAAACAAATAGGTAGGCTAGGTCAGGGTGTAGTTAAGGGAAAAATCACTGGGAGGCGCATATGGTGAGCAGTGAAGCATTTGAATCTGTTACGCAAAATTCAGAGGGAGGGTCCTTTTCCAATGAAAGCTCCGCCACTGCTGTTTCCCTTGTTTACTGTCACCTTTTCAGTAAGATAAAGTGTTTCAAGTAGGCTCACCCTGAAAGACTACATCCAAACCAAAGTCCTAAATCTTCTTTCCACAGCCGACAGCAAGTAGCACAAAACACATTAACCTGATAATTTATCCGAATGATTCTAACAGAGATTCTTTTCTAAAAAGCCAGCAGTTATATTTTTGCCCGTCTCTCATCTATTGGTCATTTAATCGATACGGGAAAAAGCCACCTTCACTTAGGTGGAACTGTAGGTGTAAGGGACGCATCTTTATCCCTTTTCTGACAGCAGTATACTTCAGACGAGTTGTTAGCGCTGGTGATCTCTATGTCCCTCAGTCCAATTGATGATATTTTCCTATCTTTAACCCGGCAATAGCTGAAGACATCATATGTCTACATGGAGAATCTCCTGTCAGCCGTAGCCTACATACGGACACTGAACAATCGTGTGCTAGCAGGTGTTGCTGATCAAATCGAGAATGATTGGCTCAGCTATGATGTCAATGTTTATGATGCGAAAATTGGTGTCCACCTCGTGGATGATCAGCTGTATGTACCACTCGGTGCACTACAACCACCAGTGTATCACCACAGTCTACCGGCGGCTTTGAACTTTGCCGGTTTTGGGTCGATGATTGGTACTGCTGTGGCACGTCTGCTGGGTGAAATGGGTGAGTGTCCTGACTGAAAGGTATCAATACCAGGTACTCTTGGAATGTGCAGGTTCTATAAACGGGGCGTCTTGGTACCATCTTTAAATTTGATGATTATGCTTAAAACTCGTAAAAGTGCAGTGTTTTCTTTAACATCCGGCTTGACACTTTATGACGTCAGTACTGGCAATTGCAGTATAAACAGCATCTGGAAGAATCGCCCTGTGTTTTGCGGTTTTCCGTCTAAAACAATAAAATTTGATTGCAACCAAAAACGTGTTCCTAGGAAGTAAAATATTACTAAAACTACCTTTGGACAATGGAAAACAAACAGCAAAACTACACAATGTTTTCAACAATACAGGCGTGCAACGTATGGGGTACCAAGGGAACCTCAAGTCACACAAGGCATTCAATCTGGCCAACAGAATTCTGTCAGAAGATTAAATTCCTGGCCAGTGAATGGTGGAACTAGTTCCGGACACCGTGAAGACTACTGTATGGTCAAGCCCATTCTGTCATATTGGCTAGTTCATTATAACGCGTGGATTCTGAACTTATGGGCAAACGCAACAGTTGTTTTACGCCAGTTGTGTGCGCGAACTTGGGTAAATAATCTATCACAGTTGGAGTTACTTACAAACGTGCTAGCTGTTTTTGGGGGTAGTCTCCAATTTTTAAAGCATACTCTCTGTCACACCTATTCATGGCGGTATTTTTTATCATTACTCGTGGTTTTCAGTGACCTGTAGGACCTTTATTTAAAAAAACATTTAGAAAGGTAAACGTGCTCGAAGGCATACAGGCCCACAGAGAGACATTTAGAACTACAAAGTAATCACGTTTATATCATATGGCAATGTAGGACTGGACAGGTAAGAGTTAACTCAACCGTTGATTAACCAGAGGTTATCCATAAATGGGAAAATAGTTAACTGAGAATATCCCATTTTCGTGCTGTCTTGAGAGAGTCATGTGTGACAATGTTGGAATATCACCTGCTGGGCAAATGGCTTTAGACTTGAAATACAAGATGCAAGTACGTATAAACCAATGTCATGTCGGTGGTGACAGAATAAAGAGAAAAAAGTGTCAGGCGGGACGGTGGGAAATGGGTGGATGTTATCTGCCAGGTTAAGAGAAGTGATGAAGCGAACAAATCATCCTTGAAATCGGTTCAGCAAAAGGGAGGACCTGGCGTCGATCAGGAGAAACTGGGAAACAACTTTACAAAATGGAGCGATAGTTTAAGTTTTCCCGGAAGCTAGGGTTGAAGCCAATTCGGCATTAGACTAGCAAAAGTTCCTACTTTCGATGGCGGGTACGAATCAACGAATATGGTTAACGCGGTGTTTAGTTAAGATACTGTTGAGGTGGGACCACCGGGTGAACGAAGATTCCAGTCCTTTTGGTGGGTGTAATAAATTAAGTGCGACGTTCGAGGATAAATTAGGCCTGACTAAGCTGTTGAGGTATGAATGAGGATTGACAGAGAGAGATATTGGGATGTGTTACTGTAGTTGGAAGGCCCGCAAACCAAGGAAGGATATTTCTTTAATTTGTGTGACCGCCTGACCAACAAACATTGAAATTCTGATGTGCATGTGCCAAGGATTTCAGTCGGAAGACAGGAGGCACCAAATGGTTGTGATCTTAGACCCAATCAGTTGGTGGAAGCGGTGGTGGCCTTATATGTGTCTCACACTTGCCAAAAATGAAGCAATCATAAGGGTTATTGTCCTTCATCTGCCCTTTTACTTGGAAGAAAACGCATATTTGTCTCTGAATGCCATTTGATGTCTATTAAATGAGCGGTTGTTATCGTATTACGTGCACTTCAAAGTCGTGTTCACTATAAAAATGATATTCCTGGCGCACAATTCAAGTGGTTTGATTAGAAAACCGCAAATCACAGCCAAAAGTTATTGATGTCAAAAACTAATCGTGAAACTTGCTTTTAATAACCTGATATGTCCAGGACAAAAGGTGGCCGTACCAGCATTTAGGCCAATAGAAATTAGCTACAGAATAACGGGCCTCCGATCAAGCTGCTAAATGTGGACGTGAGGCAGTTCATGTGGGGTGACATAGGACACTAAAATATCTGCACTAATAAGGCGATTCAAGTTGCGCTTTCTTGATTTGATAAGTGAACTCTTAATGGCTATCCGTTCTTATGTTATCCAGTATTTCCCACTGAAATGTTTTGCGAGTTAAAAAGAAATGCAGTTGAGTTGTACACCGCAGTTTAACTCTTTTCTAAATATACTGAACCTACATCGTGAGCGTCACCTCTGGTGCTGATAAACCTGTTTAATTTCGGAATAACCACTTTTAGAACCAACTACAGTCTAGAGCGTCCATAGGTCAGCGATGCAGTGGTTGGAGTTTTAAGCGAACACTGCCGGAGTGAATACATCCTGCCCATAAACCTTTTAGCCTGAAAGATGACGACTGTTACGTGATATCGTCATTCACTCTAACTGTTCACAAAACATGTTCATAGCATGCTGCATTTTACTCCGTATATCGAGTACAGATAAGACAACAAGTTTTATCAAAAGTTCACTTGATGTGGTTTGTACCTCAATTGAAAATAGCTAGGCTTATTTGCTTCTTTAGAAAAGTGAGTCACTTGCGCGGAACAAACAGGATAGCAGAACTCGATTGTAAGACTAGATGTTGGATACTCTGAAAACAATAAAGCGATACAGTGTTCTTTTTTCATATCCTCATCTTATACACGTTTTGTTGTTTCACTGCAGGATCTTACAAGATAAAGCAAGACTTGGAATTGATCTGGTCGGATAAGAGCTGGGATGAATTTCTCGTGCATTGGCAGTGTGTTAGAAATCAGATAGGAAACGCCACACAGAAGATGTTAAACGGATCGTTCCTGGTAAGTGTACAAGTTCAAAGTACTCCCTTCGAATAAACATATGAAGTTCGCTATTCCTGATGATTTAGAGTGCCTGCATGTTCACACTTGAAGAATATGTTTGTTTTGCAAAGAAATAACTGTTTGGTCTGGTTAAAGCTGCTTACGAGCTTGTAGGCAATTCTCAAATCAGCTCACGGGGGACCAGAACGACAGAACCTTATCGCAAAACTAATTATGTTCCCCTGTGCACAGTGCACCTAAAGTTAGAATTGCACGAGTGAAGAGTTAATTCGGTGGCCTCATAACCTACCAAATTAGGTTAGACAGTTGGAAATCACTCAACACATGACTATTGGTTGTTACCATGATTTCAGATCTCCTTACCTGTATCGATTGCTACAACAAATATCATCAAGGCATACAGAACAAAGCGTGCAAGTCAACTCTGTTTAGCTTGTGGATTCTTTGATAATCTATTTTTTGGAAACTCCATGAGCCAGTATAATTACTGAGACCTCCATAATAAAACCGTATGAAACTATGAAATGTGTATTTTATGAAATCGGCATAACTACCTGATAGAAGTTGTCGCAACATCAGCCTAAGATATCAGGTTTAACTAAGTATGTTAACACCATATCCAGTGGCAAACATTTGCTGTGGATTCGACCTTTTTCCTTTTGCCCTGTGTTATTTGCTATATGTGGTCGCTTGAAGTTTGCGCTACCATTTTCTTACAGCTCACCTCACAGATATCGCAAGATCTGGATGCTGCCGCATCAGTGGTTATTGATGATTCAACTGGATTGATGATTTCTCAACGTGTAAGTTTGAGCCATTGTCGACGCAGGTGTCGTGTAGGGGATACAATGGATGATATCTTTTTTACGGACGTATCAACAGAGCCGATCTAAGTGTGAAATAACGTCATGCTAGCCAGTAGGCTGATGGACAGTCTATAAAAGGCTACATGGCTTAATCGACTCAGGTTAGATAATCATTGTAAAATGCGTGACTAGCCCGCCACCGGCTTCGACCTTCTAGGGGCTTGTTGAGTATGCTCGGACCTAGAGGTTCCGTCAAGCTTATGTTCCAGCTGAACTCCAACTTGCCAGCAATTCTTGAAACGCAATCGTTCACAGAATAAAGAAACACTTGAATAAATTCAGCTTAATATCTCGTCTATTGGTTTTCTTCGTCAACCAAAAATTTTATTGCCCTCAGGGAGGGAACAGCTCGGAAGGTGTACAGCAAAAGCTTCTCTTAGTGAGTTAGTTACACTGCATGTGGAGTGGCACAGTGGTGTATAGTCATTTTAATGTTGTAGGGTGCTCGTTCTACACGTGGTTTAGTGGGGGGAAATGTCGCTCTCCTTCTTTCCACGTTTGCTGAATATCGAACTGTATGGCAATAGTTTCATTTTGCTATAGTAACCCGGACCATTCAAGCATTGGGAATCGAACGACAAGGGCTGTAATTAACGCTTGAAATAACGACACAAGTAGCTTTTCTAAAATTTGCCTAGTACTTAGGTAGCGCAAATTATCTACCGTATTTTGAAGGCTAAAAGAAAAGGAAATGCGAATTTGTTTCGATTACAGAAGAAACAAAGTGAAACTATTACTGTTTGTACCATTTGCATTGTACGCCCGCTCTTTCCTCTGGTCTCACTTGGCAGGCGCTGGAACAATGGACAAATGTGGAGGGAAATTCACAGGTGGATACTTTGCTTCCAGGAGAATACATGACCAAACAGAAGCTTTTCTACACGTCGTACGCACAGGTGGGTTTTTCAAATATTACTCATATCGTCACATTCGCTATAAGCTGCACTAGGAATGCAATCGTGAAAAGTTTTCCGCTCAAGTACGACTGAGGTTTTAGGAATGGTGCATAGAGCGTCCACATCGATTGAGCCATTAGTTTTGTCGTTCCATGTGCGTTCAAATTTTCCACCTTTTCAGTGATTCTCGCTTGCCGGTCCATCTGGATACACCGCAGTCTACTGAAACAGCACACTATGACGTAGTCAGTCCAGCATCAATGGGCACCCGTATGCATGAGATTTGTGAAACGAATAAAGTTTTGGTGGTGGTGCAAGGAGATATAGTATTTTTCAATAGAGTTTTCAGCTCGTCATAGACGCCAACTTATGCTGAGAAACCGAGAAGCAGTGTGCACCTTAAGAAACTCAGAGACATTTGAATCCTCAATCTTCCTGCCAGTGGCTGAACACACCTCTTCGGCCACGAGCGGTTGATCAGCAGTGGCTGGTCAGCACAAGTCTGCCTCACTGGAAGTATGAAATCTCTCCTGATTAGAGCTATGTTTTGTACGCATTTGCATAAGTGCACACCAACAACCGTTGTTTGTGAGATGGAATACCCACACGTATATCAGACCGCCACCTTATTGGTTCGCATGCGTCAAGGAAAAAATCACATTTGTCAGAGTAAAAGATTCTGGACACTTGTCAGCATAAAAACGCGAAAGAACGAAGAAACTGGTCTACAAAGATTTGCCATCAAAGCAGCAACTGGTCGCCTAGCATTAGAATGTGTAGGAGTAGTGCGATGCTGTTAACACCCTGAAGTTTTATCATTCGGATCAAAAAAATATGAGAATGAAAGCCCTGTCATGCTACTTTTAGTGTCTAGCCGGGCACCTTATAAGATGGTGCACCGTTTGCTATAGCGGCATATATCCTAATATCCCAACCACACTTTTTTGCTCTTGTCAAGTCATGTCAACAGTGGTTGATGCTCACAGGGCGTAATTATCCAGTGGCCAATTTTTTAACAGGTACAAAGAATGTATGGGAATATACATCTAGAAAAATTTGACAAAGAAACTGCGAATTGGAGCAGATAACGAACCACTGATATCACCTTCCAGTAGATTGCCTTGACCAGTTTTTTCTACGAAATCTTAATCCAACCTAATAGGCTGCAATCTTCTTGAAGCCTGAATCACGGGAATTGTACTAATCAAAGCGTATCTTGACCATGACACTAGGACCGGTCAAAATGTCACGCAATTTTCCACGTGACACTAACTGAGAGGGAGATTTACTGGATAAAAACCCCATTGAAAACGTCCAATCCTTGATATATCAGCTTGTTTTGCGGTTAAATATAAGATAATGACCTGAGGATTTTCCGTTCACCAACCAAAAGGTTGCAAAGAGATCTAGAAAATATGTGAAGGTGACCAGTAAATAAAAAAAGTTTTCTTGTGGACTTAGAAAATTCCATGCACAATTGGAACCAAAAACATCAGGCTCGTAGCTTGGTCGATAATGGATAAGTAAGGACACGATCAAAATGGAGGTTTTCAGCGTAAATTTGCGGCATCTGAACACTAGACTAGAATTACTTTTTGTTGCTCTTTTTATTTACATGAAGGAAAGAAATATTGTTATATTTTGGTAGCTTCGCCGCATTGTCTACATCTGAACGTAAACTGACTTCAAAACATGTGAACGGGTCGACACACTGGCCACTGTTCAAGTAACGACTTGTGATAATTTTTTTAAAATATCGCTCCGAAGTCTCGGAAGCCGCTTGGCATATGGGTGGCATTAAGTGCTGTAGGTTGCTGTCAGAACTGGTAGAAACGAGTAACTCGGATACAGCTTCCTGTCACGCCTTGTGAAGTGCCTTAATGTTATTGCTTTCAATACTGCAAAATCGCTGTCACCAAAGGCCGACTTCTAGAATGGCCACCAAGAACACTTGCAAACCAGACCGGTTATGCCCAACAACTTGAAGTCTACAACGTTGAACCAGGGTTGATACATTTAGTTATCCTCTCACCAAGAGAATGGGTAGGCTTAATAGAGCTGTGAAAGATATATGGTTCACGTCTCAAGAACACTCTTAACAACTCAACTGGAGCTTTCTCTTGTAAGGTTTGAAGGCAAATCTATCGTTCATTATACTATACTACTACTACTACTACTACTACTACTACTACTACTACTACTACTACTACTACTACTACTACTACTACTACTACTACTACTACTACTACTACTACTACTACTACTACTACTACTACTACTACTACTACTACTACTACTACTACTACTACTACTACTACTATACCAGTAGCACACCAGCTTTAAAAACTGTCCATCAATCAATATTGGAGTTATCATTACGATGGTGTAGAATGGCCGTTGGAAAGTTTTCAAAGCTGCGTAACCTAAGGAAATTTCCTTAGCGGCGTCCAATTCTCCGAAGTTTATACAAGAGTACAACGATACTAATTATTTCTTATGTTAGAGGAGCGACTTATGGGTACCCGTGCGTTGCATTTCAAATTCACAATTATCTGCAAACCTTAGTTCTCACGTAGTTTGGACGAAAACTAGATCTATCGCACTCTGCAAGATAGTGTACCAGGGATTTGTGCTCAGAAGCAGTTGGCAAAAATCTCGGCAGTGTTTTGGTAAAGTTACCGGACTCAGTAACAGTTTCCTCTTTCTAGCAATTCCTTTTATTTTTTACGCGTTGCTCTCCGCTGCTCTCAGTCTGTCAAATACCATTATGTAGTTTATTAGCAAGTTATCCAACTTTGGCACCATCTCAAACCCTGAGCTCGGACACTTCGACCATTTCTTCGTATCACTCAATCCGTAGTTCGAATATGTTCACATAAGAATCTGGGTCTGGCGCGTGCATCATTTTGCGTCATTTTTACCTCAGGTTTGTGAGTACATCAGGCAAGCGCAGGTCACCAGCTCTGCACTGTTGTCCCCCAGGCACTATAATACATCGGTGCAATCAGGAGTGAATGCTCTTAGGAATCTCGGATGGAGAGACCTCTCCAGTTTCAACAGAGGGGAATCTGATTTAACGATGAGCGCTAGCAGTTAAGCATCCGTGGCCAAACCTATCGTTAACCGAACGATGGATAACTATCTGTCGCCTCCATTTTCACTGAGGTCAAGACAGCGAACTGCCAGTAGCAAAGGGTTGATCTGTGAACTGTAAGCGCCTGCAAGCAATACAAGTCCAACAAACCCGTCGGCGAGAGCTCCAGAAAAATCGTCAACCAAACGTGATTGGAAACTCGCTTATTTAACTGAATTATAAGAGGGCATTTTGATAAAGATTAATAAAGTAAAAATCATTGTCTTCAGTTTCTGCAGGCTTTCGTAACTCCATCAGACTGAGATTATAACCAAAATGGAAAACATATACCTCGGGTTAGTCGTCTGCAGCCATTCACGACATATTAGCTGGCGGTTACCACAATTTCAACCCAGCTCCGCTTGTGTGGCTGTCACTCCCTCAATTTCCCTTGAGACACTGTTTACTGCTAAATAACCAATTCAGAATAGAGATGAAAGCCATTGGCTTGCTGTTCGGCAGTGCGGCCCACGTAGAATTAGCGCGGTGAAAAATGAGTGAGTCGATCTATGCTATTCTAGAGCACAAAGTACCTAGGTCGGATGAGGAATATCCCCATTTGTTTTCCGCCGAAATATAGAACAAGGCACCCAAATTCAGTTAATGAACGAGCCCTATGTTAGACAAGTTAAACTCGAGACTAGCGTTGATCTATCCAATTTTGGACAGTGTAAAGGACATTCTTCACATTCATCTATCTATCATCTATCTGTCATCTGACCTCAGTCGTCGTTCAGTTGTATCCTGTGGAGTACAAACCTGCTGAAGAGGCTCATATTTGTACGACCATTGATAACGCATATTAAGTAAAAGTTGGTGCAGCTGTTGCAGTCCATCTTGGCAGGTACCGTACTTCTGGTAACCATCCGAGCAATTTAATACGGTCCGTTTTCCGTCAAGTTCATGGCAATGTCCTTTTGGGCTATGTGACCAGAACCTCGCTGGAAACAACTAACAAGTTTCTGAATAATGTCGAGTTACAATAAGCATCAGAACGCCCATCTCTGCTCCCCTGTGTTGAGCTTATTCCGTGGCTCCACTGTTTGATGAGCCAGGGGTGGGAGGAGTATAAAGTGCGACAGGAACACTATTTGAATTCTAGAAAAAAACGACTTACTTCCTGATCATCTGAACTCGTAGTCGCGAGGATACTGGACCATACTGTGTAGCGACTATTCACGCAACTTATCAACAAACTGAACTTACATTGGAGGATTTCAACGCATCCGGCTGATGGTGATTTGATAATCACGGCCAGGGGTGAAGTTTACGGCAAGTTGACTATTAATGGACCGAATGATCTGGAAACCACCGCTGCTCTGTGACCATGTGTTTGAGCGAAATAATCAAGACTGGAACCACAGCCATTCTTCCTCGTAGTGTGGATGCCATACATAGAGATCAGCCTTCACATAACTGTAAAATATACCAAATTGACCAGCGCGTGACGCGCTCGTGGCTGAACAGAAGTTGCTTTTCCGTGTTTTCTACTAGTGTGACGCTACCAATGATGTTTATGTAGACACTGGCGACCTAAACTCGCGAGGACTGTCCACAGGTTGGTACTAAGGTCTTTTCTAAGAGACGACCATGGATCATATTAATACGGCCACTTCTGAAAGCTTTGGACCATTCCACCTAAACCACTTTTATGCACGATATTTAATTAGAAGCAAAGCTTTCAGTTCAGGATAAATCCGATGTTTTTTCACCGCAGTATTCTTAGTCGTAAGAAATGTTTTGCGGCGCAGATTTCAGCGGGGACTGGATGCACCAGATTTTACACAACGTTTAGCAGACGTATCATAGGCTACCCCATTTACTTGTGTTCAGGTTGCCTAAAACTCGAACCCAGTGTTTTTTGCCACCAGTGGCGTTATCGGTTTTTTATACATATTAACTTTTGGTATGAGCTTGACACGATAAAAACAGAAAACAATAGTGGACGGCTGATTGGCACATATGCAATATCTGTTGGTTTATGTTCGCAAACTACGATTTAAAAGTACATGCTGTCCGGCCTGAAAGTGTGGCACAGTATTACCACCAATGCGATTCCTTGAAATAAAGAACCGGATACATGACCAGTTTTCTGTGCGAATATCCAAGTCACTTGGATTTACGTGAGAAGGGCTTATGCCCCATTTATAACGACTAGTTCACATTCATAACGATGCATGACCAATCATTGTGGCCACATGATTACGATTCAAACACAGGCTGCGGTTTGCTCGACAAGATAGAACAATATACACACAGCATCCGCAATAGTTCTTTTATTTGTTTGCAGACATTTTGTGACGCAACGAATGAAGAGGAACAATCTGTCCAACTACTTTATGGAGGCCAGGGTGTTCCATTCGAAATAATGTGAGTTCCAGCAGTTTATTTCTATTGGTATTTCTTCACAGGCTTCTTAAGGTTTTTGATTTTGAAAATTTATACCATTCTTACTTTACTGGGAAGTGCCTTCCCGAGCAGAAATGGACTCAGGGATGACCACAAAAGATATTTTCATGACTCTTCTTTACGGCGGATTTCAAATTACCGAAGCCTCTCTAAAACAATTCACTTATTGACTAGTTTTTACTGTCCACTATGGAGAATAGCCTACGACAGTCGGATGTTGGGAAACACACCCTATGGGTATAGTTTTATTAGGTACGAAAAAATGCTGACTTATTAGACTTCTGTCCAAACGAATAAACGACGGCATTACTAATCATGACAAATCCGTTTTGGTTGGTGGCTATGTGGTGCGAACCTTCAGGTGCCAAGCCCAATGTGGTGGCTTGGTTTCGTAGACTGCATAGTACTTGCTTTTTCCATTACGGACAAACTAGACTGAATATTTTAGCACCGTGTATTGCACTAGGTTAACTTTAACAGGCTCTGCAAGATTTTTTTTATTTTTCAGGTATCAGCAGTTATTTTACTACGTAAGGTACGCATAAGACGGGCCATGGGAAATCCATGGATAGGAGCGTAAGCTCTGTTGTATATGTGCACCGTGTTTACACCGATGAGAATGCACATGATGAAGCAAACGATGTGATATCGGCCCGCTCCGTATCATGTCGAAGAATTATCCGATTGCCTATCTAGGACAGTACGTTTTAGTCCTTTCGTTTTTTCTTTACACCGCACTACTCAACCGAGCGGCAGTAGTGCGGTTAGGTAGTAAATACAATTGTCCCAAACGGTCGTCGATCTCTCCACTAGCCGAACACACAAACTGCTCGGAGGTGGCAGAAGATCCAATACCGACCAGTATCAGCTTGCGTCCCCCGATGCGAAACTATGAAAATTGCTATGGGATAAAAAGATGTACTCCGGAAAGTGCTAGTAGAGTAGCTAAGGGAAATGTTTTTGAAGCAACCAGAGATGATTCACTTTTGAACATAAGACACATCTCACTAAACATGGTGTCCTAAAACAATCTGGGTAGTGTAGAACAAACATTTAGGAAGCGGTTTCAATTTTTTAATGAGAGAATTATGTCTTTGATGACGGTGTCATCATGGGGTCCAAGTAATGTTGTTAGAAGGTTCAGCGCAGTATTTTGAGGAAAACAAAAACTGAAGAAGTTGATACCTAGGTGGCTGTAAGTCTGCACATGTTGGTTTTCAACTCCATCGAAGCTTCTGAATTTGACGATTTCAGAGTAGCCTTTTTCAGTGCAAATCCATAAGCATGTTCCAATCAACCACAGTTTAGGAACAGATTTTTAATTAATTAAGCAATATGATAGGCTTCAGTGTTTAAGCACAACAACCCGCTACCGACAGCTGAATTTCACTTTGGCCTAACAAATCAAATTCCGTTTTGCTCAGCTTTATCTCCGGTATACAAAAGTTGTATCCAACAAATCAATTCGAATAGTATCTTCTTAAAAATAGTTGCATAACTCACTTACACAATTCCACAACTTTTTTCACGTTTCCAGAGTCAATAACATTATTTCTGAAACTACCGAATTCGCTACTGCGTTTAATTGTCCGGTTGGATCAAGGATGAATCCAAGAGACCGCTGTTCGGCTCCTCTGTAAATCAGCGCATTTTGCTCACCTTTTCGTCCACTTCTATAAAAGCTATTCTTACCGTATTCTTTAGGTTACATCATGGACATCGATCAAACTACGCATGATTCAGGGCAAAATGATTTGTAAAAACTGTTTATCCTGATGAATAAATTACGAACTATGCTTACGCAACCTGTTTTTATCCCCCATCTTGTGTTATACTTAGCTGAATAAGACGGTCCTTTTAAAGAAAATGAAAAACGTTACGTTCGAAAATTCTCCAAACAAACAACTGTTCTTCAACTGCATGTAACCTGAATGAAGAACAACTGAAGCGTGTTATGTGGCATAGTATATATATATATATATATACTTCAGTGCATTGCTTGACTATGCCGATAAACAAGAAACCTGAAACCACTTTAGGCTTCACCTGACACTATCCGAAAGGCATATTTGTCTTTCCAATCTCCTGGAAGACAGAACAGAGTCTACCGTAAAGATGTTTAGACAACACTTCCTGAAGAATAAATTAGTGAATAGAAAACAAGTCTTCTATGAGAGTAATATCTGCCAAGCGTCACTCGGTTTGCAACTTGGGTGTACGAACAACTAAAATGGAGTGCTGTTTGGCATTTTTGACTTTGTTTGCTTTTAGAAATATCCTAATCGTCAGAGCATATTTAGAACTTAGTCAAAACCGGCATGACGAAAAGTGAGCGTCTGAGCAGAAAGAATGTGCACAACTGCTTTCCGCGCTCTTAAATTTGACAGTCATCTACGGTGTACACTGAACGTTTGCACAAACTGAGCCTTCATGTACACAGTAACTAGAGCAGCTTGTGCGTAGCACACTTCACGTCTTTTAGATAGATATTTCCGACCCTGATTTTCGTGAATAGAATGGCTTTTAATACAGAATAATGATGTCTTTTGCTTTGTGGATGGCCTTGCGGAATGGCACCCGTATTGACTAAATGCAAGTGTCACAATCGACTGACTACTTTGGAGGTCCAGCACTCTTTGGAACTTCGGATTAGGTGGTGTTTGCTTACGCCTGGTAACACAATCTCTCAGTTAGCTCTAGATGACTGGCATGGTAAATGCTTCATTTTACAATGGCTTGCACGAAAATAGCATTTTGGAGTTGCTACCGCTGTTTCACTCCTTAGTATAAAAATGCGGTATTAAACAGCGGAATCCATTAGAGGCATATCAACCCTGTCTGCTCACGAAACTCAAACATTGATACAGAAAGTTTAGTACTATTGGTAACTAAGACTCATAGGTGGTAGGGGCTGTTCTCTGGTGTATGTTGTGACGACAAGCTGGCACTTATTGGAATATGCGCAACTCATATTGCTTGGTTGTGCAAATTTCAGCAATAGTCCGCTACAAGGAATGTCCAATAAAGTTGTTTCTTTTTATGCTGGCATGAATGAATCTCTCCTGTTTTTGTCTTTCCTTTCCTTGACTTGCGAGGACACGCCTCGCGAACAAAAATATATAAACAAGAAAGGAGCATGAGACAGCATGGGTGGTCGTGACGTCACAGCTAGTAGGAATACACTGTCAACACTGGCGACAGGGTTACGTGTCAAACTTAGGAGAAAATAATTGAGCAAAGAAAGGCGGAATATAGATTTTTTCGGGGATTTTCGGGGATAAAATATTTGGAAGTTTGTCTGTTGTTGAATAACAACAGAGCAAATTCAAATATGCGTGAAATTCCACGTTTCTTTCAAGTATCACTTTATTTTCTAGTTGCAGCCGTTTGACGCAGACAACAGACGCAAACAAGTGAACTGCCATATGCAAAGATTATAACTAGCACCCCAGGAAGGGAAATGGCTATTCAAACGCCGTTTTCTCGGAATCACTACTTTGGGATTTATTTTTGTTAATTAAGCTGGTCACGAATACGCCCCGAACCTCAATAAAATGAACAGTTGTCTTTTGTGCTGGCAGACAAAGTTAAGTTTCTACAAATATAGTTTCATAATTACTGACTAAACATATATTTGTTAGATGGTCGTTGGTTTGTTCGCTGAGCTGGGCAATTTGATTGCGAAAGTTTCATCACCAATCGAGGTGACATCATCAGTGCGTTGGCAGGGAGTCTAGTGAAGCGTAGAGATGGGTTGGTGGTTGTGCGTTGAGTAGTGTTGTGTGTGTGTTAATATGCATGTTATTAGCCGGGGTTGATCTTCGGTCACGATTGGTTGTTCGGTCGGTCGGTTCCATTGGTTGTTCTGTTATCCCGTGTCCTGATTGATCGATGACCACGTGAATTGTGAGCCTGGCCTCTCGTGCCCTCGTGTTCTGATCGATGCTGGGTTGACCCCTGTTGTTGACCTCTCTGGGTTCCAGCATGTGATCTTTGTTGATCCGACTCCCAGCAGTTCCTTGCTTCTTGATTTGTGAATCCGATATTTGGCTCCCCTCGAGTATTCCGATGGAGGAGTTGATCCTTTGCACGTAGTGGTGCGTAAATTTGGTCCAGTTCAATGCATCGATTGATCAAATCAGCCGTGGAGTACCATGCCTCCAGAAATTCTCTTCCGTGCTTCATGTCTCCGTATGCCAAAATTTTCACGTTTTCCATATTGAATTTGTGGCCTTTTTGGTCTTCGTGTATGGATATCAAAGATAGGGGGTCATGTCTCCTGACGGCCGCGTTGTGTTCCTTTATTCGTGCATTAGATTTGTCAGTTTGAGACGCCTAAATTTTCAACTATGGTTTTGTTCTGTCATTTATGCTACAAGAACAGTTCCTTGAAGATCGAGTACGGAGGATATTAGGTGATATTTGGGAAAACATTTTTCCTCAGCTGCTAGCACACTGCCGAGAGCTCTGCTTCTAACTGTACAAGTAAATATCATTTTCGACTTGAGGTTCGAAAATCAGCAGCTTAAATCACATGAAAGCGCAGTGTTGGATGATTGGATGCAACTGGCTGGTCTTACATAAAAAAAATTATAGTACCATGATGAACCCAGAAGCTACTGTTTTTACTTTCATTTGAATGTTGGTAGACATGTCCAGTCTATTTAAACACTCCGCAGCTGTCCACCATTTACTTTTTCACCCTTTCTGGAGCATGGTATTATTTGTTGACTTTGCATACTCAGGTTAGAAATTATAGTGGACAACTGGTTAAACGTGCTTTGCTGGTATCCTTGGTTACCGTTTGAAAATTGAACTGTGCCATTATGACGGGGTAGTTTTTGGCTTGTAAGATACATTATACAGTAGACATGCCTAGCTTACATTGCAGGGACAGTAACTACCCAAATTATGAAGTTTTGCGCAGCGTTAAAATCAGTACAACGGTTCAGCTCAATGAGAGTGCATCAAAGCAAAATTATTGGTGACGCATTGTGCACCGCACGGATGACCTGCCAAATATGAATTCTTGTTCGTGTGCACAAAGAGCCTGAATTCAGTCGTCCAAAAATGAATGGATTGCAAGAACACATGAGCCGATATTTCCTAACTGCACGTGTGTCAAACAAGCGTCAACTTAAATTCGTGACTCTTATATATACTCCAACTTGTCGTAGAAGTCAGTTTCCAGGTTAACTGTGAAGATGCTACTTCCTGCAGTTTTTCGTTTCATGTTATTCAGTAAGTTGACGCGTGAATGCCTTCGTACTGTTAAACCATGCTCTGGGTCGACAATACACACTTTGCGCCATACCTTATCTATACATGTGCGTATTTGGCTTCGAATGTGGTGAGGACTTATCGAAGTCAGCATACCTCACCCGGATTATCACTGACTACCAGACCAGACGCATCGGGACTGTAACATCAATATGCACCAGCCGGTGACATTTAGTATAACGATTCAATAACAGTATTGGCATGCGTTTTACCTAACACACCAGAAGATTCCCTTCCGAAGAGAAGGTTGTTTTCTGAAAGGCTCACAATAGCGATCAACTTGTGAGTCACGAACTTGCAAAAATAGGCCGTGAAGTGGTCTATCTTAGGAGTGAGTATCGTATACGGTCGTTTTCAAAACCACACCATCATTATTAATATTAGAAGTGAAATAACAACGCCGTAACGATAACGTAATAGCAAAACTATTTCGCCTATTACCAGCTCACATCGCAATGGCAAACCCAGCTAGACCAGCTGAAAGTAAGTGGAATATTTTCAAGACGGCATAAATAATGAAATTGTATGCATTCTATTATCCCATGCCTTCATAAAACCTGTAAACTAATCAATGCTTCCATTTTTTGCAATTGAGAGCAATATCCACTTATAAGTTGTAAGTTTATCACTGTTTTATTGTTATTGGAGGTTCTGGTGGTTAAAACGGATTTTACGCACAGGAGACTGAGTGGTGAGACGCCTACACATTATTTGGTTGCACGAGAAATTTCGTCGTTGTAAGTGAAAACGGCCCAGATAGTCGTGGCAGAGTATGCTGAACGGACACGACTAGTTGCTTACGTGACTACAGTAAATGGGGTCAGACCTGTCAGTACACATTGCGGTGTCTAGTTACCTGCCGGCAATCAGCCCTGAAACAGCCTTTTCGGTGGGCTTTCACGGAGCATTTGTGCAGCTGTTATACCGAAAACTGAGCCTTCGAAATGGATTTTCGTCAAAACGGAAATGACAGCTAGGCTATAATCAGTTCATTTGGGTCTTACCTCAAACAGACAAACAGCCAAAATTGTCCTCAAAGATTATGCTAGGTGTGTTGGGTGAAAGTGATTACAATTATTGGACCCTGAATAAACGTGCAAAACATTTTACGACATCAGATAATATTATGTACAATTCGAAGACTGCTATGAAAGACTACTAAATAGACAGGGTTTTGCAACAGTTTCTGTCTCGTCAACCTTGCTTTTTGCAGGGCGGACAACTTTCCTGATGGAAAGATGGAAAAGTAAATTCTTTCTGACGTCGGAACTTGTTTTCAGTGGATAAAAATCGAGTGTAGGAGATTTTAGCTCACGACTATAAGGTAGAAACCACAAACATGACTGTGTGACCGCTTTAGAATAGTCTAGATTCCAGTCACTTTGGCGTTAATGTCGATCGTGTTTCACCGAGAAGTGTTGCGTTTGACGAGTAATATCCGCTATTTGGCCTGAAACTGGCCACTCTTGATATTACTTGTAGTCGATGATTGCGCCGCATCCTTTCGTCTATCGATGGATGGGCATGAAAATAACGTATCACGAACCAGCTTCTTCTTAGTTGATATGGATGAATTTGTCAGAAATCATATCGCAGTAAACCAATTTGTGCAGGCACTCTTAGTTGTCCCTAGTTTTACCTTATTGGATCTGTTGTTCGGCGAAGATAATGGCATTTTGAAGATAGCTATCTGATCAGGTAACCGCATCTTCTGGACTACAAAATCAAAATAGGAGTAAAATGTAGGGCGTGGTGAATGGCGTTCACAACCTCATTACTGTCACTGGTATCTGTGAACAAACATCCTGCTGGTTTCGTGTAGTACCCACATAACCCGGCGGCAACGCACTCGTTAGCTCACTGCAATGCAGATGTGACTCGTAGATTCCTCAGTGAAGGTAAACGGAATTAAGTGATAAAAGTCCGTTCGTTAAAGATAGACTTCCTCGGGTTTTCAAGTGGTTCCTTGTAGCAGTAACTCATTTGGATTTCATGCATCATGTCCACCAAATTCTTTGACTCGAACAAGAAGCATGTTGACTAAATATCGCTCTCGTGCCACAACAATCCAAGGAATTTAGTTAACAACTGAAGTACGCATCCCGATACCATTTAGGTGCTCTTTACATTGCTGTATTCACCAATCTCAGTAGTAGTTAATTCCTCAGTCGAGTGACCTGTGCGATGGACACTAAGGAATGAGTAATGTAAATAGCCTTCAACTACTTTACTCCATATATGAATCCAGAGTGCAGTGTACCCATTTCAGGCTAGCTTTTTTTGGACGATTACTGGAAACTAAAGTTGTAAGGTTAGACGGCTGAAACTGGAATTCTACGGAATGCCAGCATTATATCAAAGAATCATCAGGGTAAACGTTAAACAGCTGTTTATAACATTTAGGGGCAATTGGCACAGTCCAACCCTTGTGATGTTATTGGAAATCTTAGGGCAAAGCAATGAAGTCCACATGGGTGATCCCTCTTCAGATGGGTCATGGACGAAACCAGGCACTAAAAGTAAGGTTTATGGACTCTTCTTAGTAGCGGAATCACTGTATGGAACTCTCTTCGTAGAGTAAGATATCAATTTGTTTTAGGCTTCTTGATTTTTCGGATTACTTAGCCTTCATGCTATGATCGTATGGACCAAAATTATACTGGGTAAGATGAAGAAAGAATGCTCATTTGAAGAATTGAGTGTCAGCACTGTAAGCAGACATGGACAGTGGTTATAGTTCACCATTAACAATCACGGCAGTTTCACTGAGTACGAAAGAATCACAAATTCTCAGTCAAGACTAATGCCAAGGAAGCTGCTAGGCGAATGCAATCCTGGTAATACCAAACAAATAGTTATTATCTGCTTAGTGGAAACTTCGTCTTGGTATTTGATACCGTGAGTTTTGGGACTGAGGCCAGCGATTTCTAAACTTGTTTACCGAAGGATCACATAATTGCATGAAAATTCGGTTTGGAAACGACCAAACAACACAATATGGAACCAAGCCTTTTGAGGACATCAAAACAGGAGTAACCAGTTACCCGCAGTTTGTCCAGTAAAACTATCCATAATTTGTCGATTTAAGTTTCGTACAATATTCAGCGGGGCATCACTTTCATTTTTTTTATACTTAGACACGTCCATCATCACGAAATGAACCTCGCTCTGGACTGCCCAAAGACCTTTCATTTTTTCGCATTTCACGGTCGCCCGGGGGCATATTCTTTAACAAGCAAATTTGCAGAAAATTATATAAATTAATCGTTTCTGGGCCACTTGAGGAGACTATGTAAAACGTACAAGTGAAACAAGGTAACTGAAATAGATGAACTGGATTGGGAGATTCGGGAGAAACTTAAAACGGTTGGGTGTACAGCTTTTCCAAAATCTCCTTCAAATACTCGACGAAATATGGATACTAGAACAGCCACACGTGCGTGTCATTTGGAAGTTTGAGAGAAGTGATTGTACTCTTTGAACTCTTTGTTAGAGTTGACATCCATGCATGTGTGATGTTAAAAACCATTCTTTCAGCTGATACCACGAACATACTCAGAAAGGCAAACCCACTTTCTGGTGTATATTTGGTGAGATGAGCATAAAAGGACGGTGAACAAATTAGACACGGCTCTACTATATTTGAGTACTTTTTACTGCAGCCTGACTATGAGTTCTGAAGTTGCTTCAAGGCCTTAAACCTAAACCAAGACAAGCCTGGTAAATGTGGCTCTTAGGGCAGAGATTTCCGCATTCATAGATCCGGCCTGGTTTTGGTCTTCTATAACAAAGACGTGACTATCTTTGAATATGTCAAATACGATTTAATTAGTCTTAAGTTTTGGGGCCATAAAAACTTACGGATGGTATTGGCTTATTAATAAAGGAAAGGAGCTTGCTAGTTGTTCTTGGTTTCGTGAGGCGGCGTAGGCTTTCCATCACTCGATTTCCGGAGTTATGTGGTTCACTGGGTGGGATTTTTCAGTTTTCAAGAAGTGGCTGCAGGATTGTTCATTATGCCAGAGCAGTCATTCTTTGGTAAAGCTTTTACCTACAGGAAGGTTGAAGATTCAACCAAGAAACTATCATTGACAACAGCAAGTGAGTTTTTGTTTGGAGTCTGAAGAGAATGAAGATCTTCAATGAAGGTTTGGTCTTATAAATGAAACCAATCCGTGCTAAAAAGCCAAGAAGCGCTGTATAACAATTTCATCTTCATTAGAAACCCTCACGACTATTAATCTGACAGAATCGCCGTTTCGAAGACGTGACTTTCTGGCCAATATTCCGAACACGTTCGTCCACGGGCTGCAAGTCAGCAGTATGACGAACCCGAAATAAGACTGGATATAGAGCCAATGATCCCACAATCACGGGACCACATCACGTGATCAGGTTTTGACTGGCTGCTTGAGTTAACACACGGTTGAAAGTTTCACTCATCGGGTGAATTCCTTCTTCCTCTGAGTTGCTGGGAGTTTGTGGCTAGCGTGATCTAGGATAGTGTGACTCACAGGGAGAAACCTTCATTAAACCCTACGTGCTTTAAAACAGCAGATGCTGGAGCATTTTCTACAGGTGTATGATATTCTAACACATGGAAAATGCTTTGGCAACATCCGCTCTTTTGTTGTGTGCGGATTTTGTCCAGTAAGACGTAACCATATACCGTTGAGGCTGTAGAATACGGTGTCTTGTTGTCTGCATTTTCACACCTACTGCCCAGACATAGGCATACATATCGCGGTTTCAAATAACTCGTTCTCAGGCTAGACATTTTACAGTATTTTACGTTCAGGTAAAAAATACATTCAACCCAGTCAACTGCATTGGTCACACCTGATCTTGTTACCTTAGAGTTTAAACCCTTCCAATTTGTGCGACAAGTTGGGCAAGCCGATCTGAGCAGATTTCACATTGCTTGCATGTTACCCTTGCAGGCTTTCAGACAAATAGGACAGAAGGCTCGGTCTATGTGCACATAGGTCATAAAAAGCGCTTGTAGAATCAACCAGTAAGCGTTACCCTAAAGTGGAGGTTCTAATAATAAGCGCTCGGGGGCAAAGCAAATATTTAAATGCTGTAAGAAGCCAGTGTCTTGCTGGAGTGCATAAATTGTTAAACCGACTCGGTAAAACTTCTTATTTGATGTTGAAACATAGATTTTGTAAAAAATTATGAGGCGCCCGGGAATTGGCCAAGTGCCCAATATCGAGCAACAGATGCCTACAGATTTTTCACTGAATAATTTGGAGATTTTAATAGTATGTGTCAACTAGATTCTTGATTGAAATGCTTACTTTCACACCTGGTTGTTATTTTTCGCTTTCTCCAAACCACCACCCGGAGGTAGCCGCATTAGCCCAATGGATGTCTACACATCCGTACAAGGATTTTATCACTATAAGTCCCAGTAACTTGTTGAAAAACACGACTATACTACCAGCATCCGGAAGTGTTTTCAATTTGTGTTCTGGTCCTTTTTGCTAACAAGATTTGCGTTTTTTGGGTAATTTTAGGGACCTGGAGAAAACCGTCGACCGGTAGGTTGGTGCTTCTTACGATTCACCCCACATTCCGACTTTTATATTGGTACCATATATGACCTATGCATTACGTACTAGTTCTGTCATTCCACTTATACAACCGTCCAAATTCCTGCAGTGCCTGATAAGATCCGAGCGTTCACCACTCCCAGTATTAGCACGTGAATATAAATGGGAAATTTTCCCATCTGGATTGAAATATACAAGGCAATGAAAGATACTGTCATAATTCAGTTTCCGGTTAAAAATCTAACTGACGCATGTTCTCTTCAATTTTGATGAACCAGAGTAAACTGGGGATTTTTATTCCGCGTTTATTACAATAATCAGAGATATTTGCGCATCCTGATTAATTTTTGCTTTCGAGGTCTTTCTTGAGCCCAGTTCTTTCTACAAACTCATCATATCACTACAAGTAACAAAACAGTGTTTTCAAACTAGAAAGCTTGTGAAGGAATAGAGTGATTCATTATGGCTGAGACGGAAATAGCAGATAAAGTTATTCTCGAAAAAAAGATGTGAATTATAGGTCTGAATGAACAATTGAGCCTGAAAAGTAATAGTGTTGGTTTAACTAACTGTTAGTGGTAACACGCTTTCCTCTCGTGTCAAATGTGCGTTGTTTAAACCCCGGCACAGCCACTGGATATGCAGTTCTGATGAGCCCTAATAGGAGCGAAGCTCGAGTTCACTGCTCCCCCTTGTGTCGTACTACTTCCTCCGAAAATGCAGAAAAATCAGGTAGCATCCGTTTTACTCTACACTCCAGTTTCCCCCAACATTTCAAACATGACTATTGAAGGTAAGCGCTGATGTATATTGGGTAAAATTTCAAAATTTGATATTATGCTAAGCCGTCTCTTAAAAGTAAAGGTGAAACATGAGAAAAATTATGCTGACGAATAAGATCTTAGCTGTGGGACAGGCTACTTGAACTCTCCTGCTAACAAGCAACGCACCGATAAATATACACTGACGATTGAAATTTAGCTAATCTTGTTTAACAGAATAAGAAGAAGCTACACAGTTTGTAATGCATTTACGGAAGCAGATCGGTCGGACAATCACATAGTGATCTCTAATTACCAGTGTACAATACCCATAAGCCATCACCTTTGAATTCGATCTATTTTTTCCTACCGTTGTACAACAAAGACAACAGCAATTTGCAAAAACAACTCACGTTTGGCCACTCCTAATGGACGAATCCAGCTAGATAGGTTTGGCGCGGAATTTTACTATCCTCCACCTGTATACGAGGCATCGTGCTCCTTGAAAATGTCACCGCATGAAGAATTATTTCAGCAGGGTGAATAATAGTAACTTTTTTGAATGTCACCATTTTAACTATATTTAGCTTCTACTGCCTCTACAGAAAACGGTAAGATTCTGTTTTCGATTTAAAATAAGGTTCTGATTTTCAGTTATGAGTCAGGTCGTGCGGTGAAGATTTGATACGGACACACAATTTACAATTCGCAGTTTCTGACCTTCAGTTGGAAAAAAGCTGACGCCTAGCAAACGCAAAGAATGGTTTGACTTGATATTCTACGTTCCTTAAGATGTACTGCAAGATAATTACCTTGTAATCTCCCACTTGAAATTTAAGGCAACCCGCACTAATATTGGTTTAGAATATTACCGGCTCTCCAATTACGACAATAACGTATACTTAGAGAACGATACTATTCCAAGGACCCAATCACAAACTAGAAATGTTGTTGTATTTTTTCCGTTCACAATCTACACGATGCCAAAGAAATTGGAAGTAAACGCTCCAACATTCTACTACATGGGTAGTATATTTAGGTGTGTAGAATGGGAAGCGTTTGCAGATAAACAGAAGCCGTTTTGAAATATGGTGTTTTAACATAGTAGAATGAAATTGTTCACAGAACCATTCGTAGAAATCCAACGGCAGTCACTGAGTAGCAGCAACCACATTTTAGCTTACAGTACGATGCCATTTCATTTTATTCGTGACTTAGCCGAACACTTCGCCATGATAGAATAACCCGTAGAGCAGTCGCCAAAACCCACTCGGTACACTACCTTTCAGACGTAACTTACTGGACCCTACGGCATGCCCATAACACCAAGTCACATTTGATCCTGCGCAGAGAAACTTGGAGTTTCGCCAATATTTTCAAATTTTCAATGACCGACCGATCCGATTGGCTGGTTTAGGCGTAAAATTCCGGGTGTGAACTTAATCAAAGCCCGTTCCAAGAAAGTTAATCAGCGGACATAACGAGCTGTCTTGAGCAGATTTACTTTTGCATAAATTCACAGCTGTGGCCTTCAAGCTCACTATTCATCAAACTGGACGGAACTATTCACACACTTCTTGGAAGTTTTTTTCCCTACAATGCTACCTTGAATGAGGTGATGGTTTTTAAATAATCACGATACTAATGTGTGACCACTGGTCTAACAAGCCATTAAGCAATCCGGGCCACTAAAACGTATCGGTAAATTGCCAGAATGTCTTTCTGGGTAACTGTGGAATTTGAAACTCAGTAGATATCACTGCTGTATTTTTGAGAAGGGCTGTACTGATGAGGATGCACCGCAAATTGTCTGCTATCCATTTAACAATTAATAGGCCTCCCGGAGTATAATTATGTCCCTTGGCCTACATGATTTATGACCAGGATAAATAGTACTGGATTTAAGTTTTGAAACATCGCGCACAGAAGTATCTAAGTGCCTTAATGAGAATATGTTTAGGAAGCAAACCGGCTTAATGGAGGGCGCACATGGGCAGTTCCAAAACGTATGAAACCAATGATTGAGTGTTTTATCTCCCATATAAGTGAATAAATTCATGACGGAAGATAGACAAAACCCAGTAGTCATTTTTCAGTCCGCAACCCATTATGTTATGTCATGTGGGGACCTTCAATTCAAAATTTGTTGGTGGTCCTCTGCGAACAAGTTTTTAAGGCGGTTTGTGCCCAGAAAAATGTTCATATGGCGTTGACAAACTTTTCATTTCTTCAATGGTGAAATTCTCGAAAATTTGGGACGATCCCTGTTTTACGGGCAAAAAATAAGAGGATAGTATATGCATTTCACCGTTTAGCTTTCTTGTCCGATAGAAGCGATCTCATTCCAGGAAAATTCACCCTATTCCACAAAAATTTTGTTTGGGCGGTTTTCAGCATTTGGCCTGTACGTCGGATCTCTATTCTACCAGTCTTACTTCCCCCGCCTTAGATCGGGTGTTGATAGGAATGCGATAGCATTTGACGTTAAATTGTGAGTGATCATAAACAAAACCCAGTGACCAGGGGAAAATGGCGTAACTGGCATGGTACCAAGACTGGAATGTAACGAATCTTTATTTCCAAAAATGCAATAAGTGATCCAGTGTCGGCAACTTTCGGTGGTCAATGCTTGAGTGGTTATTTTTGCATTTTGCTACTTCAAAATAATTAAGTAGTCCACAGAATGTACGCATTGGTTAGGAATTGTACTAGGCTAATGACAAGTACAATTGTGTCTTAAATAAAATGAGGCGGCCTGGTGCAGCACATTCAGTTGCCTGAAAACATCGCAAACGGGAGATTCAGCTTGGTTCCAGGTGAGTCTCTCGCAAAAACCAAATTGATATGCAAATGAGTGTATTTCTCGAAAACAGTGCAATTTGGGTTCAAGTAGAACATAAGGTTGACGGAAACTCGGGGACTGCGCCTACCTGATGAGCCCCAAGAAGGGCGAAACCGGTCGTGGGCTGTCGAAGAATTTTCAGCAAAATTCTGTTTCCTTCACCCACTTACAATTGATTTTTTAAGCCAATTTCAGACGAAACCCGCAGTGGGACTGACAGGGATTTACTTGTTTTGAATTAGGACGACCGCTATCTAGTTTCCATATCTTTCAAAAAAAAGCCCCAATTTTCTGAGTTACATGCATTATAACTGCGGGCGTTTGTTTCAGGTTTTATTATCCAAGTCTTACCTTCCAAGGTGAACAATTTTTCGTTGTAGCTACGGACTGTCATTCGTTTGAAACCAGTATATGTTTGAAAGTGAAGCCTTGGCCAATGAGTCATTTGAAAATTACGCCACATAAAGAGACATAGGGACACCTACGACGTCAAAGTGCCGCCAAATTGGGAGCTTTCAAGCTACACTGAAAAAATTAGGCCACGGGCAGCAAAAGTGTGGTGAAATGAGGATAGCGAGAAAACTGAAAATGACAGCTCAATAGTTAGTGGGGAAATTTAGTTTCCCGCAAATGGATGTACCCCATCTCATTATCCAGTATGCATGTCAAGGGTGTTCCTGTTCAAAATACAGGCTTTAATCATTTGAGAATTACGTTGCAAAAGGCCACTCAAAAGAACATTTTTGGCGGATTGGTCGAGGATTTATTAAATATTATCCTGTACTAGTTTCTCCCACAGAAGCTCTCGATGAGTCGGGTAAGTGTATACGTTGAACGAACCTACAACTTTTAGACTGTCAGGTTTATCATGCTTTTATTGTCCATTTGGGGCTTTTTAATTGATTTACAGAGATATGAGAGATGTGCCTCTAAATAAAACAAGCAAAACAACCCCTGAAATAACAGCAACGAAAACAGCGCAATTACGAAAACAGTGAGCTCTACGGAACTTTGAGCAAGTACCGTTTGCTGTGCCGCTCGTCCGCAAAGGTTTCAGTGATTAGGCGACCATCACGTATAAAAGGCCTTTTGAATAACAAAGTAATGCTAAGTGATGGAACACATTCGCTTTTTTTGTTTCGGTAGAACTAACGGCTTTCGTTAGATGATCGGTGCTAAAGCTGATAACTTACTTGAGCCGGACTAATCCATTGTAAATCATATGTCCAAATTTATCTTGACTGGTTTGGCCCATACTTCCTCCAGCAGCAAAAATCTGGGGCATTTTGGGATTTTTCAACATTGTTGGCATATGTGTGCCACTGCGATTGTTGTGTCAACTTTCCCGGGTACCTCATCGATTCGCATTGGTTACCGATGTTTCACAAACGTTATCATAACAGCCCCTTTATTCCATAACTACCAACAGCTGAGTGTGACATTGTTTCTGGTCATTACCTTCAAAGTTGGATCAATTTTTGACCCGGATTTTTGTCATAAGCACGTTCAAAATTTTAGCTTCTTCAGGAAAAGCTGACTAATTTTGAAACTATAGACAAACCAACTAATCCAGGTGATGTATTCTATCTTTGCTTCCTGTCGTGGAAAGAAGCGCTGGTTTTTCCATGCGAAAATGTCCACAATACTGTTGAAGACTCCCGAGTAGTGTGAATATATTTACGTGTATTTATTCTGACACTAAGCCGCAAGGGGTACGGCGAAAAGGTATATGACGTTCAGTGTTCTTATTTAGTATAATTTGTGCACTCTCCTAATAATTGCAGGCAATACCCTCAAACTACAAGGGAAAAACGTATCTGTTCCCCATTCTAAGCTACTGTGCGGATCACAGTTTTACTATCTAAGTTCAACGTGTGCATTCGGAATTGTTCGCCTAACATTTCATAATATCTAAGAATCTACCAAAATAGGGAATATACCTATTCAAACGTTTCTGTCAGTCACCAGATTCAGGCAACCGGCCGGGTAATCCGGTCATAATCATCATAATCACCATAATCCTTCGGCTGAAGCAACCCTTCGGTGCCTACCTGACGTGCCAATCGAAGAAACCATGCGGGCTGTGGTAACGCCAGTGTGCCGTAGTTTAGCGGAGGGCAGCCGAGATTCCAGGGTTAGATTAGAACTAACGAACTTGCGGTTGATAATTCAACCTGGTTCACTGAGCTATCTTGAGCTCACACAAACAGCTCCCGATTCCTGTTTACATACAGAAGCAGCTGGCGGAGAAAACCTTACATGTACTCCCACAATATTAGGTATATATCTCCGTTCGAGACCATGCGTGCCGGTCTTTCTATGCTTGCCAGCAGACCGATACAACGGGATGTCACTTGGTGCACGTGTGCAAGGGGCTGCAGTCAGGGTGTTCCGTTCACACGTTTTAAATACATGGAACAGATTTGACCATTCTCATGAGCGAGGAGTTTCGTCAGGATTATGCGCTGCACCATCCCGAAAGTCCTACAACCTGAAACGAGAGACAGACTTTGGACAACGAATTCAACTGAAGAATGTAATGAATAAAATATTTAGACAGGATTCATTTGCCTCTCCGGTTAAAACCAAGTTAGTGCTTAAATGAATTCACTCCAGCCTCCTTCCTAATTCTGGCATTTTTAACTTGTGACTGAAATGCCGCTCGAAGCCTGTTGCTTGGGCTTTTCACTAAGTCTTCATTAGTGAGAGCATTGCCCATCCAAAAGCCTTAGAGACTACGGAAATTCAAACTTCTAAAGACATTTCACCAAGAAGTACGTTCCAAAGCCCCGATGAGTTTGACCTTTGAGCTGCGCTCTTAATGCAAGAAATGTGGTAAGCTTACTAGTACAATATGCAATATGCAATAGAGGTATTACAAACATGCATCCCTTGTTGGATGACTGCTGGCCGAAAATTGGGCTACAGGATTGTTGCAGTTTAACATGGGGATAGATTCTATCTCAACAAACGCCCACATTTATTTGACAGCGGACATGAAGTTAGAAACCTAAGTTTTCAACAGTGCTTGATGCAAAAAACTACACTTCCAAGTAGATTTCTCACGGTTGGTGACCTGACAAGTTCGTGGTTGGACGGATCACACTCTACTGTTTTGTACATTCAAAGAATAAACGGTAGCTTCACTTGAATGAACAATGTGGAATTACTGCACTTTACATAAACTAGACAGAGGTAGTTTCCCATGTTTTGGCCCGTAGTAGAAACATTTGAAGAATAAAAGTAAATTCCTCTGTAAATATGGGCATTCAATTTTGTAAAACTAAATGCGTCTACCTGAAATTCATCCGGACTTTTTACAGCCTCTTCGATATGCAGGGCTGATAATCTAACAGTGACTACATAGCGCCCGACCAAGTATCCCAATTTAAAAACCCCTAACAGTTCTAACAGTGTTCCAGTACATTTTATTACTCAACCAGCTTAGTTTATTTACGTCACCGATATTTATTACACTAAAATAGTAAACAGTGCGTTGCGGGCATATTGAACCTAAAAAACCTGCACCTGGAGACCGGACGTTGTTCGTTCGGTGCGTTGCGGGCATATTGAACCTAAAAAAAACCTGCACCTGGAGACCGCACGTTGTTCGTCCTTTCGTAAACGTGCCACAAAATGAAGTATTTCAGACTCTGCAGCAAAACTAAGCTTTGGGTCACTGGATTTTCCGCAAAACATAGCGTTTCTGATGGCGCAAAACAACACGTTTAAAGATCAGACACGAGCAGGCACCATTCTAATTTTAGCCAGCCTGTAAGGGACAGCCACACAAAAACAGTATGTATTTTCAAAGCCTCGATTCATACGCTGTAAACTAACACAAGAAACATCAGTCTCCTTGTGTTACTGTTGTAAGAGGTAAAGCCCAACATCCCTACTTTGTTTACAGTATGCGGCGTAATCGCCAACAAAATGTATACATTGCATCACTAAGTTTGGCAACTGACTAAACTATCCAGCACATAACATCAAAAGGGCAAGCTTTAAATAGTGTTTATAAACATTTAATATTGACAAGATAAGTGGTACTATGATCTGGGAATTCATCACATGAGGGCCATCAAGAATTGTGGCCATGTATGTGGAATCCGTCGTTGAGGGGCGAGTGACACTATGTGCGAGTTAATAATACAGCTGATCAGCCACCTGTGGCCCCATGAACAGGTGACTAAACTGCTAACTGAGAGGATACTGTCTGGTGACTCACGGAGGTGTTTTGAGATGCTCACTGCTGAGGATTCCAAACAAGGAAGGTGTAAATTTCTTGGCTTTTTAGGATAGTTTTCCTCCTGTGAAAAAATGTCACTGCACACAGTAATCGAGTTTTTCCTTCACATTGCCTGTGGTGGAAGAAGTACACAGGATTATTAGGAAAGACTACCATTTCGTGAATGGAGTTGTCTTATATTACGGACTTATGTCTAATGCGTAATGTTTAATATTTTTTCCAGACAAGCCGGAAGACATCGGTAAGTCGGTATGTTATTTGATTAAAACTCCGCAAGGAGGTATGAGTTGTAAGATGGAAACAGCTCAGTTCACCTTGTTATAGTAGCCCAAACTTTAGATGTTGTTGTGGAGGGGAATGAATCGAGTAGCCGGATTCTCAAGAGAGGAGGGGGTGTTTGGTGGGGATAGCAACCTAGATTTTCACAACAGAAAATGATTCAAAATACGCCAGGCATCTGGGGTAAAACTAATGTGACAAGACTTCATTCATCATTTGATGATAATCGATTAGTGAATAAATGAACACGCCCAGGATTTTGTGTCTATACTATACTATACTATACTATACTATACTATACTATACTATACTATACTATACTATACTATACTATACTATACTATACTATACTATACTATACTATACTATACTATACTATACTATACTATACTATACTATACTATACTATACTATACTATACTATACTATGTTCGAGCGATTTGGGTTAAATACTTTCAATTAGGCGAAGCACATTTGGAAATACATGTATTCATTTCACACAAGCCATGTATGCATATGGAAGTAATAACATAACATATGATTGATTATTGATCCCATTAAGTTCCGCTAGCAGAACAGGGTGTATACGGTGAGTATCCTGTATTTGGATTGAGTGGTTCAGATGGTTCAATTCTAACGCGTTAGCGTAGTCTGCTCAAACACCAGTTCAACAGCTGACTTGAAATGTTATTGAAGGAAATTCATTAGATATCCTACCAGGAATCCCTCAGGAATTTCTGGAGACCAAGCTGACAAAATGTCAGCAAAATGCATTATGTATATCTAGAGGTTGCTGTAGGTTACCGCTCATGTTGCTCTTGACATACTGTGATGACATTTGTCGGTTTGTCTTGGAAAACTGGAAGTATCGCTGTATGAAAACTAAATATTAAATTGTTCTTTCACATTCTGCGAAGGCTAACACATGTAAGCTAAATCTTGTGTTGTAACAGGTTCGATGGTGCTTCTACCCGATAATGTAGGTGAGTCTGAGAAGCCGTGCATTTACGACAACTTTGATGGTCCTTATCGATATACTGAGATTCTTGAATTCCCCACCTACGATTTCATCTTTGGTACATGCGAAAAAGCAAAAAAAACGGTTTTTCGTTGTGAAATTGTCATCAGTTCGCGTCCAAGAAAGGCCCAGGGGAGTCCAACAATCAACCACATCTATTAGCTGAAGAGTCAAAATTTCGGCCATGAGTGGCAGACACGCAGTGTGGCTAGCAAGCACCTACATAGATTGGAATCTTGCTTATCCTCGGATCACACAATTCAAGCATAGTCTAGCGCTGATTGGTGCATAGTTTATCGTCTACTCCGTCTTGAGGTTCATTTGTCGGTTGAGATATGATATCTACTGGGTTGACTAAAGTATACTAACGGAATAAGGACATTGGAAAATTATTCTTTTAATTAAAATTTATAAAATGAGTATATTCAGGTAACACCTAAATCACTAAACTTATACGGGGCAATAAATTACTGGAATGAGCTGCATTTCGGGCACCAAAATATGACGCAGGTACATCAAATCCACTACTGGTGTTTTGAATATTCAAAACATAGTTTGATACAACCGCTTGGCCACCGCAGGGTTTTGGAACGCGACTTGAAAGCACAGTTCCTCTTTTGTTCTTGCTTTGCCACAACCTGTCGTACAAAAGTTCGTTCTCAGCAATTTTAGTTGAGGTGCTATGAGCATCACCAGATTGTTACGCACCAGATTGTTTCGCAAACGTTGAGAATATTTTCTTCAAGGACAATTCGGAAATGCTGCAGGGTGTTGTTGCTTGAGACTGTATGACTAATTTCGCATCTAAACAATAAAATGAGATGAAAGTAGGGGGATTTTTACCTGGGATTTGAAATCATCATTGGAGCAAAGCTGCCTATAGCGTGACCGTGTATATTATGTTTTCTGTGAAATCAAATTGCTGCTGGCGTACAGTTCAGAAATGGCTACTCAGCAGACTGTGGTGCACATTGTGGCGCACATTCTCATGTTTTCTGACTACTGTACGATCAGCATAGACTCACTATCGCCAGTAAAACGATTTGAGACGCATTCGGTTACTGTATCACAGACTGGTATGTGAATCAGTGCGAATGAAAAAAATTGCTTGGTAAGCATGCAAGAATTGGGCTTTAAATAAAGAAAGGACATGCCGTGGTTGCCGTTTTACAAAAGATGCAGGAGATATCGGGTTGCTTTGATCAAAACCGTGCCGTCAGAAAAAATGACAACTGGTCGAATTCGGCCGCTAACTGCTAGTACACTAGAAAAAACATACAGATATTATGAAGGGGGTGATACTGGTATGATAGCAAGGAGATTGTTATGTTCTGTCATCGTTGCATTAGGAAACTAAACGTCCTTCAAGTTGGTAGCAGGCGCCCTGCACAATCGCATCAATCGTGTGTTCGTCTTGCAAAGCCGTTTGCTTTTTATAAATCTTTAATTTAGGGGAAATCAGCCGATGGTTGAAATTAGGGTATACTGGCGATTTGTGCACACTCTGATTATTTGCTTTTTAAGGGGAACGACATAAGGCACGGATACATCGCAGATGTGGAGGATAGATTCCAATCGACTGATTTGGTAATAGGCGGTTTTCATTTAAGAAGTGAAGCCAGCCTATGCTAACTAATCAAGCAGTATTGTACAGACGCGTTATCCATAATGGGAAAGATCAGCAGTGCGGATCGCACAAAACTTCATGATATGTTGGACACGTGACTTTCCGACCAGCAATTTGATTAGCTAACTGTTTGGCTAATCGCAAGTGTGATTAACTTGCACTTTGGGGGTACAGAGTAACTCATTCTTCAGCCGCGGAATCCATATGACGTGGTCACGTGTTGACTAGCTCTATTTAAGACGATCTCTTCCTGGCTTTAATTTATGCGACAAATTATCAACTAAGGATTTCCAACTCTCATCCTATCAACCATTTATACTTACATGGGAGGGAGAATATATTGACAAGATAAGTGTTACTATCATCTGGGTATTCATCACAGGAGGGCCATCAACAATTGTGTCTATGTATGTGAAATCCGCCATTGAGGGATGAGTAACACTTTGTCGCATGCACGAGGTAATAATACAGCTGATCAGCCACTCTTGACCAAGAATAAAAGAGTAAACAGCTAGCTGAGAGGTTACTGTTCGGTGACTCCACGAAGCTTCTGGAGATGCGTACGGTCGGGGATTCCCAACAAGGATAGAACGCCTGTAAATTTCTTGGCTTTTTACATCGTTTCGCTCACTTGTGTGTCGAAATATTAGTTGGAAATTCCCCAATCGCCGCACACAGTAGTCGAGTTTCCCTTTCACATTGCCTGTGGTGGAACAAAGTGCAGAGCACTTGAGAAAGAAAACAAATAGTACTATTGTTTTGCAGGTCATTTGTACTTAAATTATACGAATCTATGTTGAATTACTGAAATGCACCAAAATGCTGGCAAAACATGCGCGGATCACAAATTCCACCAGATTCCTGAGTACTGTCTGCCACTTTTGCTGAATTTCTAAGAACAGTTGGTCTTGAAGTAGCAAGTGAGTTCCTCATTGACATTAATTGTGGAGTATTTTAGATTGATTAGTGTTGTTTGCTTGGGTAATCTATACTGTCAATTTGTAGCTACATTGAAATGGTCCCATACAGTTCTACACCGTTGGTATATATTAAATGTGTTCCGATCCATCTGTACCTATGACAAGCTGATCTCATTTAGTTTGAGGTTTGCCAAGAACGATTTTGTCTACGCACCAGTGCTGTACACATCAGGTGTGCGGTGAGAGCTCCGTAGAACACAGTTGAATAAAATAGGAAAATGATATCCACGCGTTTTTGTGAACAGAGAGGTTTATGACAACAGGGTGGGCTATAGCAGACCAGACAACATGGCTTTTGTGTGGAGATCATATACATTCAATCAGAGGACAGCTTGAAATGGACGTTAAATATCGTCTTCGGGTGTGTTCTACGTAGCATCTGCATTTTCAGCAACTGACCGTTCTTAATGCCGATGATATATTTAAGGTAACCGAAACTGCTCAGCAGTAGCAACATGTTGCAAATCCTGCCCACTAATGATTCCACGTATTAGCGAGTATGTACACTGTGCAAAAGGATAACATGAACGTCGATAAACGAAATAATTATTACAAAGTCCTAATATCCATTCGAGTATTGGTTATATAAAATTAAAGAAACATTTCGGTGGAAATTCAAACGATGCGCAATATGCGACCTTTGTCACTCCACTTGCCTTTTAAAATTATTAGGCACTGCGATTCACTCTGTAAAACCAGTAAACCTGTCTCATTTTTGAATGGGTTAGTTTTTCCTCTGACGTTACCGAGCGAACCAGGTGAGTCGATATTTTCATTAGCTATAACAAGACAAAAATACAGCCGCCGAAAATCTTAGTAAAATACAGTGATAGCCAATCGGTTGATTTTGACATAAAGTCGCGCTTAGACTGCATCTTAAATCACATTGTTTTCGCCAAAATTTGTCAAACATTCTAGCGTTTCCGCCGACTGAAGATCCTGACGAAACCGGTAAGTATGGCAATGCTCACCAACCGGTTGGTAACAGTAGTAAAGAATGAGAAGATAGGTAATCCGTGTTTAGTTGCGGTATATTTTCGGGAGGATTTAGGCAGGTGAGATGCTAGCATTACAGGAACTGATGTGGATAAATTTGTGGTAACATTGTTAACGCGGAAATAAACCCAAAGAATTTGTAAGTTGTTATTCTAACACTAAAAGTGCGTCAATGTTTTCCTCCCTGAATATTAAATGCACAGAATAAATGTGTAAATGTGTAAATGCACGGCAGTATTTCCAATACACGAATAGTCGCATTGAACTAAATATTTTATGCACTCCGGTTAGTGAGTATAGCTAGAATCACATATTGGGCTTTAATTCCATATTTGCACAGAATATCCTTCCATGTCTTTGCTAGACCAGCGTTCCGTTTACGTTCTAATATATATCCGATGCAGTATTTAGTGATGGGCTTAATTGAGGGAAAGTGCGCTAACTAGGGAAATAGAGAAAATAGTCCATGTTTGCATGCGAAGCGAATAAACTAAACAAAATCATGCTCGGGTTGCAGCCCAAAGTAAGGCAAGAACATAGCTTCCTACATCCGCTCGACCCCCGCTCGTTTGAGGAACGCAACTTGAAAGCACATTTCGTCCTTTGTTCGTGCGTTGCCACAACATGTCATAAAGTTCCTTCTCAAAAACTTTAGTTGAGGTGCTATGACCATCAACAGATTCCTACGATTCCTTTCACAAACGTTGAGAATGTTTTCTTCTGTGGCAAGGGAGAAGTGCTGCAGGGTGTTGTTGCTTGAGACTGTGTGCCTGCCTCGAAATCCAAACCCTGAAACGAGATGAAAGTAGGGTGATTCCTCTGGACTTTGAAATCACCATGGGAGCAAAGCTGTCTGTGGCGTGACTGTGTATAAATATGTTCCCTGTGAAATCCAATCCCGCTGCTGGTGGAGAGTTCGGATTTTTTCTTGGGGGATGGCTACTCGACAGACTGTTATTGTCTAATTTCCGGCGCACATTCTCATGTTTCCTGATTATTATACGATTTGCATAGACTTACTATCCCCAGGAAACAATCTGAGGGGTATTCGGTTACTGTATCACAGACTGGTATGTGAATCAGTGCGAATGAAATGGTAATTGATAGCAAGCCCGCACCCTTTGAGCCCTTTCTGCTACGCTTCATACGAAGACTCTAACAGCGTTTATACTCTGTTGTACCATCTTTATCTGCCTTATGACACATTGTACCTCGTTTAAATCCATGCACATAAGCCGGGATCCTTTGTTACGTCCACTAGCTTGGCGGTTATTAAAAAGCAGAAGCCCGAGACCAGAGACAAAATTTTAATCTTAGGAGGTAATGGGCACACCTGTCTTTTTGGAGCGCACTAAAGTGTCGAACATGTGTCTGAGAATACATGATACCGACGAATTTCTAATCTACGATGTCTGAAGTAGACGCTGGACATTAGCATGATGAGAAACGTTGTACAGAGACATTTTGCCCTAAGAGTATCTTGACGGGCTGTAAGCATCAATTCGTTGCACCCACTGTGTATCCTGCCATTTCCATCGCAAAACAAACTTTAAAGTGTATTCATAAACTCTACATTCACGTGTCCACATAAACTCTACATTCATGTGTCCATGTATGTGGAATCCGTCATAGAGAGATGAGAGACACTTTATCCTATGTGCAAGTAAATCGTACAATTGATCAACCGCTAGTGGCCAAACAAATGGGAGAATAAACTACTAAGTGAGAGGTCACTGTCCGGAGAGTGCATGGAATTTTTTTCAATGCTCATTGCTGATGATTCCCAACAAGGTTGAAACACGGGTAAATTTCTTGGCTTTTCAAGATGGGTATTCATCACTTATGTGGCGAAATATCAGTTGGAAATTTCCGAATCGCCGCAAACAGTAACTGAGTTCCTCGTTCACATAGCCTGTGGTGGAACAAAGTGCGCAGCATTTGAGATTACTAGTTGATGCCACAGGTGGCGCAGATCGGCAAAAGCAATCCAGGTCTTTGAGATCCGTGCGTTAACCTCGTCTGTCACAAAGCGCGCATAAGTGGGTGGTGTGCTTTTTACACCAGTGATGGCAAGTCTTTCAAAAGAAACGTGTTTGTCCCTCTAGTACCAACCAAATATCATACTGGTCCAGAATCCGTCTAATATCCTCATATTTACTTCTCCCGCAAAGTACAACCACCATCACATATATTATATAAGTATAAGTATATATAAGTATATTATATAAGTATATTTTATAAGTACCTAGCACAAGCTGATTCCAACTACTTTGAGGTGTGCCAAGAACGATTTTGTCTGCGCACAAATGCTGTAAACGTCAGGTTCGCCGTGAGAGCTACGTAGAACATGATTGAATAGAATATAAAAATGACATCCACATCACATCCACCAGTTTATATGACTAGTGAGGTTTATGACAACCGGGTGGGTTCTAGTAGACCTGACAAACCTGAATTCCGTGTGGAGACCATACACATTCAATCAGAGGACAGCTTGAAATGGACGTTTTTAGGTATGTTTACTACATGGCACCCGACTGTTCTGAAGGCCGATTTTATTAAACATAAGCGAAACTGCTCAGCAGTATCAATAAGCTGTATATCCTGCCCAGTGGTGATTCCACGTATTAGCGTTTATGTGTCATGTGGAGTGGATAACATGAACGTCGACAAACCTAATTGATATTATTACAAAAACTTAATGTCCAATCGAGTTTTGGTTATATATAATTAAAGCAAAACTTCAGCGGAGACTCAAACGGTGCGCAATATGTGAGCTTTGTTATGGATGACTCCACCTGTCTTTCAGACCTATTAAGCTCTGTGATTAACCCTGTAAAACAAGTAAATCCGTATCATCTTTGAATTTTTCAGTTTCTCCTCTGACGTTACCGAGCGACCCAGGTGAGTCGATAGTCTCGTTAGCTATCAGAAGTCAAAAGCGAATGTACCTATTTATGATGGTCATTACACTCTTTATGCTCAACAACATTTTACTGATAAATAACCTGTGACGCTTTAGGAAATAACACTGAAATTTCCAATAGGCCCCCAAAACATGGTGTGTCTCTGGGACCTCAAATTCACGTCAGGCGTTAGGATTAGACAGACTTTTGAGCTGATCACCAGGTGAAACATACTGAAACTCAGGTGCTAAATATTGCTTTTCAAAGACTTCGGCATCATCAATCATTTATTCGGAATGTGTAATTAACTTTAGTTAGATGCAAGGCAATGCTCTTGGCGGTGGTCCAGTTAGTCAGCAGTTGACATACCTGGAGTAGGATGGCAATCGCCTCTGTCTGGGTTAAATGTATAGTGTGCAGAACTGCCTTTTTTGTTTATTAACTATTTGATTCCAATTTAATCGGTATAGGAATCTATCGAATTGTGTGCAAAGATGCAACAGTTATGATGGTGGTTTCCGGTTTATGAGAAGCGACAAATTCTATTAACACCCTGCACTCCCCGCTGGAAGTGACTGTAGATTGTCCCTCAGGTCTGTGACAATGGAGGCGGTACTTTTAATCAGTTGCAGAAAATTTGCCGATCGGACTCCGTTAGCTGCGCCCGTAAATGCGCCATCCTGGTGCGCTGGTGTTTCAAGTACTTCCATGGTCTAATAAGAAGTGACTTGCAGATGTAATTATCTATTGAGCGGGAATCCAGATAACATAAAAGAATCCCCCTAACTTGTTTACCGTTAGTTTTATGCAAGACAGACTTAGGGCTGTTTAGCTGGTGATACGATTGCTGGCTTGCAGTTTTGCTCAGGAATTTACAGTCGGAACTGTTGTGCACGGTTCTGTAAAAATGCGACTGTGCTCTCACTTCAAATAGAATTGCTTTCAGCATAATGACCCAATCACGGCCACGTTTTCTGGAAACAGCCGTTCGGTTCCTCACGTCGCATTCATGAGTATAAACGCGCAGAGTTAGCTGATTTCTCAAGACATGTTAACGTCATCAACAAAACTGACAATGTTCGCTCCAGCTGGAAGAACATGCCTCAGAACGTGGTTGGTTTGCAACAGTCAGTATTGCACTCTTTTTGGAAATCGACAGTTTGAAGTGGTTTAATCATCTTCAAACTTTCAGTATTTATCACCACTGAGTCATGGTGATCTTGAAACCAAAGTGGCAAAGTGCGTAAATGAGTAATAGGTGTATGGCGATCGCCATGTTGGTGGATGCAAACGGGCTCACATTAAAAGCAGCAAATGATGCACGAGATTACGTCATCCACTGAAATCACTTCAGTCCTCTGCCTCTAATGAAATAGGTTTTGCAAACTATCAAGCGGCCCAAATAACAGACTGTCAGCGGTGCATCTGCTGCTTCCACAAACACTATAGCTAGTGTTATAAGGCAACCATTGATTGACTCGGTTCCCAAGGGTCGGAATAGAAATTGTGATACTTCTATTTGTACTTGGGATTGAACTGGAAAATTCGAACGGCCAAACAAGCTAAACAAATGTATCTTATCAGATATGTCGAATGCATGCTGCTACTGATCGAGGTCAAATGCGTAATGTGCACCAGCTCTCTACTTTATGGACAAATATTGTGGAAGCAAATGTAACCGTACCATACATCAGTTTTGATTGAGGAAAGCTTCTCCGCTGACCATCGCACAAGGGGCGATGACGATACAGCGGCGGAATTGTGATGCTTGAATCATCGCTGGCATGCTTTATAGACGTGTACGTGTCTGATGTCAAACTAAATTTGCTTCCGAAGAAGATGGATCGGCTACTCCCCATATGATATTCAAAAGGTGTGTCCAAAACCTCTTCGCGCGCGTTGCTCCTTCATTCGCGGTTGTACAAGTGTGGTTCACGCCACCCTTAGGGGAGGGCTCTTAACCTCCTCGAACCATTGTTTCTACGATTATGCTTGAGATTCTGCCGATTAACACTAGTGATAAAGTCGCCCTGAAGTTACCAATTTTGCGTCAAAAAATCCTCACCAGAGGTTTCCCGAACCAAAAACCCAAATGGAGAAGCCGGCCATTTCAAGACGTGTCTTAACTTGTCTCTTACTATTTGTTATCTAATCAAATGTCTCGGTAGAATTTGATACAAACAGCCGAGTGTTGATCAGTTGGTAATTAACTTTGAGTAATATGCTAAAACTAAATAATTGGCTCTTAGTTTGCATCAGAGTTGGCAGATGCTTTAACACTGTTTGAGGGTACAAACATTTGTGTGTGAACAAACGATCTGCCTCTAATCGAACAGGTCTTCTTTACTATGTGTCTAACATAAAAATGCAGAACAAGATACGGGCTGTACTGGAGTCAACATAGCCACCAGATAGCTTCCGCTAATTTACGGCTGCCGAAAATCTTAGTAAAATAGTGCGATATGCAATCGATGGATTTTGATATAACGTCGCGCTTACAATGCGTCCTAAATCATATTGTTTTCGCTAACATTTGTGAAACATTCCAGCATTTCCGCCGACTGAAGCTCCTGATCAACCCGGTAAGTATCGCAATACGCACCAGCCGGTTGGTAACAGTAGTAAAAAATGAGAAGACAGGTAATCCGAATGATTAAATGCGGTATATTTTCGGAGAGGAAGCCCCAGAAGGATAAAACACCTGTACATTTCTTGAAGTTTTTAGATGGTTTTTCTCACTTGTGTGAAGAAATATCAGTTGGGAATTTCCAAATCACCGCGCACGGTAGGCGAGTCTTTCTTTCACACTTCCTGCAGTGGAACAAAGTGCACATGGCTTAAGGAATACAATTATAGTGCAGCTGGTTTACATAAAAATTATCTATATATATATATGTTAAATATACCAACATGTTGAAAAAAGCTGAGCGAATATGAATAAATATGATCAAAATATCTAACCAGCAGTACCCCCCACAACTAAGCCCAAATAATTTGTAATTTGTTAGTTTAACGCTAAAACATACATATATATGATATAAAAATATATATACATGATCCAGTTGGCTGATAATGATTGAGCAAGTGAAAGTGATCCAGTAAACATCAAAAGGTTGATATTGCTGGCGCGTTAAGGGACAGGTAATTTCACAATCAGCACCATTAAAATAGAAGAGATCGTGGCATCCAAAGTCGTGATAAAACGTGTCTTATCTATGGTTGCCTTTAATACGATGATTTCTAGATGGAATACATGGTAGATACGCCTGAGGGACACTTTACTGTTGAGTAGGGAAACCATATATCTAGAAGGTTGGTTTTTATGTGTGTGTCAGAATTAAAGATGTCAGTCTGAAGTTATTAACGGAACAATTGGCTTCTTCGTTAAAATAATCCATCAATTTTATTGCAAGTAAATTTGCGTGAATGAAAAGTTAGAATGGCACAGTCAAACAAATCCCATCCGTTTTGACACTGGCTATTCTCCGCTGATTTACAGCGGCTGAAAATCTTAGTAAAATACAGTGATATCCATGCAATTTATTTTGATATAAACATGCCCTTAAAATGCATCGTAAAACACATTGTTTTCGCTAACATTTGTCAAACGTTCTAGTATTTCCGCCGACTGAAGCGCCTGATGAAGCCGGTAAGTGTCGCAATGCTCACCAACCGGTTTGTAACAGTAGTAAACAATGAGAAGACAGATAATCCAAATGTTTAGCGGCGGTATATTTTCGGGAGGCTCTAGCCTAGATCCAACATTTCAGGCGAGATGCTAGCACTACACTAACTGATGTGGATAAATTTGTGGCTTTCCTTCAAACAATCGGCTCAGTTGTACAATACTGAGGCACCGGTAAACAACGTTTAGGCGGACGATGTTTTGGGCAATATAAAAGTCCTGAGACGAAAAAAAGCATCTAGGAGAATGTAAAATCGTCCATGTGGTGAAGGGCTCTATCCTAGGGAGTCTAGTAATTAAGTTACTTTGTGGCAAGTTTGCTATACATTAGCTCTGAGGATAGTGTAACACTAAAGATCAACAAACGAATCTGAAAGACGGCGCCTTTGCCAATTTGCACCATTTGTGGCACCAAAATGGCGACACTATTAGGTCGTGAGGGTGTCAGGCGACCGTCTGCGGTCTATTGGACGGATACAAGAGCTGGCCAATTCGGGCGGAGATTACGACCACCGATATCTTAGAAGTATGATTGGAATCGGTTGGAACCAACGAATTCGGAGTGATGCTGCCCTTTACATGTAACACCAATACGTTTTGCCGGATAAGCCATCAGGGCTTCCCCGCCTTCTATAAAGGAATCTGGATGCAGACCGTCCCGTCGTTGTATCTTCTCTCGTTTCAGCAAGCATGTTTCGTATTTCATTTGCTCTTTTACTGGCAGTTAAGGTTTGCATTTTATTCGCTCGAATACGCTGTGTTGCAGCAGGCCAACCATCTAAGTGTGCGGTACGACTTCCCAGTGTTTTGGTAAGTCAATTGCTGAGCCGTCTATTTCACTAACAGTTGCTTTCTTTTGAACAGTCGGTCGTACAAGGTGGTATAGGGCACGGCTGTTTCTGGTAACAGAAACCTTTTCCACCTCCTGAGCTGGAGGTGGAAAAGGTTTCCTTGGTTTTCCTTGGACTCTTCACTATTTGACGTTTGAAGTATTTGCGTGCGCCGTCGTACTCGTTACCTGCTGGTGTGTATTTCCTGGCACCACTCATGGATAACGACCTTGGAGACATCCAGTGGTCTTGTGGTCGAATCGGTGCGGTCGGACAGACAGCACTGGACGCCGCTAACGTGGCTCCTTTCACATTTCGCCACACTTCATCCACATGCTTGCTGCCAGTGCAGTATTGGTTTACTATAGAGAGTGGCTGAGCTCGCTCAGAACGATACTGTTGAGCTATGGTCGATATTCGAAGACAATGGATTGGCATTTTTCTTCCCAATCTTCGAAGGCCTGAAGGGAAGCGAACTGTCAGGCGTGCACGCACCACGGCGTGATCGGAATCAAGTGGTGAGGCTCAGAAGGAAGGGCAGTCTTCAATCATGGCTCTCCACCGGTAGCTGATGTCCACGTGGTCCAACTGGTCCATGGTTGATTTGCAGTTGGTGGTCGCCAGGGTGCGCGATGCGAACGATTATGTTGAAAAATCTTAGTTGGCAGGAGCAGTCCATGATCAGCATACAACTGGCAAATTTGCCCTCCGGCGGCGGAAAGGCGGCTGCTCACTGGGACCCAGTCCAGCAAAGCGCGTTCAGCTCTGGATCTCGTGGATTTAGAGCGGTGTTATTTTTTACCGATAATAGGCAGCGAGGAGCATGAGGCCTTTTGGTCCGATAACTAGCAGTCAAGTGACCCAGTGACGTTTGCTTGTGTGGTGAGAAGGGGTTGGGTAGGAACATCTGTGGACACTGAACTGCGCCGGCAAATGATACTTCCCGGTTGCCCAGGCCGAGGAAGACGGTTTTGGTTGAGGTACACATTTTGAGCCTTTGACTCAAACGTCCGACCCACAAGGGAGTGGGGGAATGTAGGGTTTTGTTCGGAGACCCTACCCCTAGCCTCTGACTCAGTGGCCTGACCCACGAGGCAGCGGATTGTAGAGTTTTCATTTGGGTCCCAGCACGGAGCATACGATTCAATATTCTGACCTGCTCGGCTGCAGGGTTTTGGCTTAACCCGAGGACGCAGAGACTAAGGCATTACTATCTCATTCCTGATGCAACTGCGCACAGCAGGCGCATTTTGAGCAGCACCGAACACTTTGGTTTTAAAAGTATTTCGACGGTAGTGGATAATGCGCCGGTGGTCACGGTCAATCGTTGGGCTATCGGAGTGTGCGGATTTTGGGGCCGATCGTTTCCAACCCGTCCTTCCTCTGGGGAAGACTGCAACTCTGCTTCCATAAATATGGACATGCTGGTCGCCTGGGGTAACCGCCTATCTGCTTTCACATTCCTGTCGCAGTATGACGTTAACCCCAGACAGCCTCGTAGCACGATTACTCGTAGTAGGGGTCTCGCTGCTCTTGGTCTGACTGCCCACTTTTGGATTTCCTGGCATGGTTGCACCTTGTGGAGCGTCGTTCCAGCCAGTGTAACCCGCGGAATTATTGCAGCACTCAAGCCCGAAATCCGCTTCAAGGTGTCAGAATCAGGTCGGTTCATAGACGTGTACGTATCTGATGCCAAACTATACTTGCTTCCGACGCAGATTTCTCGGCTATTGCCCATCCAATAATCAAAAGGTCTGTCCAAGACCTCTTCGTGCACGTTTCCGATTCATTCGCGGTTTTACAATTTTGGTTCACGCCACCCTTGGAGAATGACCCCTAAATCCACCGCACCATTGTTTCTATGAGTATGCTTGGGATTCCGCTGATTAACACTAGTAGTAAGGTTGCACTGAAGTTACAAATTTTGTGTCTCAATGATGGTTAGACGCACAACCGCAAACACGAGAGCCGGACAATTAGAGATATGTTTGAACTTGTCGCTTATTATTTGTTATCGCAAAAAATGTCTCGGTAGAATTTGATACGAACGGTTGAGTGTTGAGCAGTTGGTAATTAGCTTTGAGTACTATGCTAAAACTAAGTAATTGGTTCCTAGTTTGCACCAAACTTTGCAGTTGCTTTAACGCTGTTTGAGGGTACGAAATTTCGCGTGTGAGCAATCGCTCTCCGTGAAATTGAACGCGTCTTCTTCACTATGTGGTTAACTTAAAAATGCAGAGCCATATACGGACTGTTCTGGAGTCAATATAGCAGTAAACAACTAAGTGATTCTACGTAATCTGTGGCAAATGTTAGCTTGACGAATAGACTGTGACTTATCCAATGAAGGCTACTCCTTCAATCTCCTATAGGAAGGAAATCCACAACTGGCTGGTTTCGAACGTCATGCATCTTTCATGACAAAATGTGTTGTTTTCTTGAAAGAAAACGTAGTTTAAACATGATGTGCTGCTCAGTAAAGTAAATGGTATAAATATATACATATATATAAATATATATATATACACAAATATATAGATATATATATAAATGATATAAAATTATGTAGGGTACAAATATACAGCGCCTGTAGTCTCAACGACATAAAGCCATTGGGCGTACCGCAAATCAGACGCACCTGTCCACAATGTGAGAAAGATTACCGGTAAAATATAGGGGGGTTTTGAAACAGAAACACTCAAGCCGTTTGCCGAGTTTGCTTCACTCCAAAGTGGTGAATATAATGTTGCAGTGTTGTCGATTATATTATCCAAATAGGGGAAATTTTGTGTGAACGACGAGGATAAGACAACGTTTCTCAGCATTTGAAAACTAGAGTTGCAACATAATAACATATGCAAATTCATTTGCTTTATTCCATACATGATGCAGTTAGCCCAAAACCTTAGTAGAATACAGTGATATCCATGCAATTTCTTTTGATATAAACACGCCCTTAGAATGCATCTTAAATCCCATTGTTTTCCTAACATTTGTGAAACATTCTAGCATTCCCACCGACTGAAACTCCTGATGAACCCGGTAAGTATCGCATTACTCACCAACCGGTTGGTAACAGTAGTAAAGTATGAGAAGACAGCTAGTGCGAATTTTCGGTTGCGGTATATTTTCCCAAAACGGATAAAACACCTGTAAATTTCTTGAAGTTTTAAGATGGATTTCCCATTTGTGTGACGAAATATCAGTTGGAAATTTCCAAATCGCCACACACACTAGTGGAGTTTCTCTTTCACATTTTCTGCAGTGGAACAAGGTGCACATGGCTTAAGGAATACAATCATACTGCAGCTCGTTTACATAAAAATTATACATATATATGTTGAATACACCAAAATGTTGACCAAAGCTGAGCGGTAAATTCCACCAGACTCCTGAGTACTGTCTGCTACCTTTGTTGTATGTCTACTTACAGTTGATCTTGATGTACCAAGTGAGTTCCTCATTGACAATAATTGTGGATTATTATGGAATGGTTAGGTAGCTTACCTGAGTAGTCTATACCACCAATTTGTAGCTACATGAAAAATTCCCACAAAGTTCTACATAATTTTAGGCATATTCGTATTCTGATTTACATATACCCATGACAAGCTGATCTCAACTAGATCGAGATGTGTCAAGAACGATTTTGTCTGCGCACAATACTGTATACATCACCTCAGGTGTGCGGTGAGAGCTACGTAAAACACAGTCGAATAAAATCGAAAAATGACATCCACGAGTTTATCTGACCGGTGAGGTATATGACAACCGTGTGGGTTCTAGTAGACCTGAGAAACCTGACTTCTGTGTGAGGACCATACACATACAATCAGAGGACAGCTTGAAACAGACGCTAAATATCGTTTTCAGATGTGCGTTTTCCATAGCATCTGCATTTTCAGCAACCGACCGTCTTTAATGTCGATGATATATTTAAGGCCCCCGAAACTGCTCAGCGGTATCAGTATGCTGTATAACATACCCACTGATGATTCCACGTATTTGCGAGTATAAGACACGTGGAGCGGATAATATGAACGTCGATAAACTTAATATATATTATTACAAAGTCCTAATTGGCATTCAAATACTAGTTATATAGCATTAAACCAAAGTTTGCGCGGAAACTCAAACGGTGCGCAATATGCCAGCTTTCGCATGGATGACTCCACCTGTCTTTTAGACTTATTAACCACTGTGCTTTACCCTGTAAGACAAGTACACCTCTCGCATCTTTGAATGGGTCGTTTTTCCTCTGACGTTACCGAGTGACCCAGGTGAGTCGTTATTTATCACAAGACAAAATGGGAATATACCTATTTGTGGTGGTCATTACATTCTTCAGCCCCAAAAGCCTTTTAATGATGAATAAAAAACACAGAATTTACCCATTTGTGATGGCTATTACAGTCTTGCGCGTTGAGACTCGATCCACGTCCCATACAAGAATCCTTTTCACTTGTTTACAGTTGGTTTTTTCCAAGATAGACTTAGGGCTCTTTAGCTGGTGATTCGATTAATGGTTGTATCCTATTTTGTTGCAGTTTCGCCTAAAAATATACCATCGGGCGGGCTATGCATAGTTTGGTAAATATGGGACTTTTATTCCCCCACAAATGGGATTGCTTTTAACATATTCAATCACGGCCTCATTCTCTTGAAGAAAAACTTAGTTCCCGACGATACATTTATTGACATTAAAGGACACATCACCTAATTGCGCAAGACGCCCTAGCCTCATTAGCATAACTGAGAATTTTCACTGCAGCTGGAAGAACATTCCTCAAAAGAGAGTCGGTTTGCAACAACAAGTGTTGATCTCTTTGTGATTATCAAACGTTTTAATTGGTCTAATCATCTTCAAACTTTCAGTATTTATCACCACTGAATCAACACAGCCTTCAATCAAGGTGTTAAAATATGTAAAAGTGTAATCGGTGTATGGCGATCGCCGTGTTGGTGGATGGAAACGGGCTCACATTAAAAGCAGCAAATGATGCAGGAGATTGCTGTATCCACTGAAATTATTTCAATTCTCCGCCTCTAATGAGAGATGGGTTTGCAACTCATCAAGAGGCCTAAATAACAGACTGCTTGAAATCTTCATGCTTTTTTGCAGTGGTGCTTCCAGTGATATCTCCAGAACTACTAGATTCCGTGTTGTAAGCGAACCATTAATTGGCTCAGTTTCCAAGAGCCGGAATGGAAATTGTGATGCTTCTATTTGCACTTAGAACGACCAAACATGCTGAACAAATCGATCTTGTCAGATATGTCAAATGCATGCCGTTACTCAGCGAGGTCAAATGCGTAAAGAGCGTCAACGCTCTGTTTCATGGACAAATACTGTGGAAGCAAATGTAACCGTACCATACATCGGACTACCAGGTTAGTGTTTTTCAGTTTTGCTTGAGAAAGCTCCTCCGCTGACGATCACACATGTGGCGAGGATGATACAGCGGCGGAATAGTGATGCTTGCATCGTGGCTGGCCTGGTTCATAGACGCGTGCGTTTCTGATGCCAAACTAAATTTGCTTCCGAAGAAGATTTATCAGCTATTTCCAATGTGAGATTCAAAAGGTCTCTCCAAAACCTCTCTGCCCGCGTTTTTTGCTTCAGTCGTGGTTTTAAAATTTTGGTTGGAAAATAGTCGTTAACGCCCCCGCACCATTGTTTCTACGACTATGCTTGAGATTATGCTGATTAACACTAGTGGTAAAGTCGTACTGAAGTTACTAATTTTGCGTCAAACAACCTCCACCAGAAGTTTACCCAAAGTGAAGTTACTAATTTTGCGTCAAACAACCTTCACCAGAGGTTTACCCAAACAAACATCACAATGCTGTTTAGACTGATAATCCCAAAGGCGAAATCCGACCATTTAAAGGCATGTTTGAACTTGTCTCCTATTATTTGTTGTCGGATCAAATATCTCGGTAGAATTTGATACGAACCGTCAAGTGTTGAGCAGTTGGTAATTAACTTTGACTAATGTCATAATATTCAACAATTGGCACTTAGTTTTCTTCAAAGTTTGCAGCTGCTTTCCCACTGATTGAGGGTACGAAATTTCGCGTGTGAAAAATCGGTCTGCTTCAAATTGAACGCGTCTTCTTCACCAAGTGTCTAACTTAAAAATGCAGTAAAAACTACGTGGTTCTACGTCATCTGGGGTAAATGTTAGGTTGTCGAATAGACTGTGACTTATCCAATGAAGTCTACCACATCAATGTCCTATAGTAACAAAATCTTGAAGTGGCTTGTTTCGAACGTCTTGCATCTTTCATGACAAGGCATGCTTTTCCCAGAAAGCAAACGAAGTTTAAGCATGGCGTGCTGTTCAGTAAAGTAAATTAATTCGGTTCCCGATAAAAAATATTTGGTGGGGTGCAAATATACGGTGCCTAGAGTCTCAACGAGATAAAAGCATGAGGTGTACCGCAAATCTAACGCACCTGTCCAACAATGTGAGAAAGATTGCCGACACAATACAAAAGGGTATTGAAACAGAAACTTTTAGGCCTTTTGCCGTGTTCGCTTCACTCCAAAGTGGTAACTATAGTGTTAAAGTATTACAATTTCCAGTCGGATGGCATTTTGTGTGAAATGCGAGGAAGAGACAACGTTTCTCAGCCTTTGAAAACTAAAGTTGTATTCGAATAATACATGCAATTCATTGCTTTATTCCCTATATATGATGCAGTTAACTGAAAATTCTCACCATTGAAATTCGTCCGCGGAAGAGATCGTGACATGCAAAGTCGTGATCTTATCTATTGTTGCCTTTGATAAGATGACTGCTAGATGGACTACATGGTAGGTACGCGTGATGGACCGTTTATCGTTGCGTGGGGAAACCATAAACCTAAATCGTTGGAGTTTATGTCGGTGTCAGAATTAATACAGCCCGTCTGAAGTTTTTTAAAGGATTACCTTACTTCTGTTAAAATAATTCATCTACTTCATTCAATGCAAGTGTGTCTATGTTGAATCCAACTTGACCTCATGATACTCCCCCCATTCATTTGCTTACTCCGCCTATGTACTTTTGATCTCCAGTTGTTTTGCTTATTCCTACCCGTCACTCACCTTGCCGCAGAGGCCGTCTCTTCCGACACTTGTGTATTGGCATGTGTGTCTGTGTGTGTATGCGCGCAACCGACCTACTTACCCATGCGCGTTAATGTCCCGTTTGCTGAGCCTGCCTTCACTTGTTTTCTCATGAGTTCCGTGTGATCGCACGTCCAATGAGGATCACGAGACTATCGTCCCAAGGAACGATCGCAACCCACCCGACTGAGCGATCATTCCGCTCGCCGTTGTTTGGTGTGCGGCCGTTGACACTGCACTGTGCCGGTCAGTGACAGACCTGTGAGCCTGTTGACGCTACGAACGTGAACAATTGAGGTTTGTTGTACACATTTGCTTACCCTTATGTAAAGAGTACCGTAGAATTACGAACCCAATTCTGCCTTTTGATATTCGGGATTGTCGAACCTACGCGTCACTCAAAGTTCCGCATCGGGAATCTTAACAGCCTAAATGTAGAGCTAGAATGACACGGAAACACACATCTTATCTGTTTTGCCACTGGCTACTCTCCGATAATTTACGGCTGCTGAAAATCTTAGTAAAATCTAGTGATATTCAGTCGATTGATTTTGATATAGAGTCGCCCTTAGACTGCGTCTTAAATCACATTGTTTTCGCTAACATTTGTCAAACATTCTAGCATTCCCGCCGACTGAAACACCTGAAGAACCCGGTAAGTATCGCAATGCTCACCAACCGGTTGGTAACAGTAGTAAAGAATGAGAAGACATATAATCCAAATGTTTAGTTGTGGTATATTTTCGGGGAGGATTCCCAAAAAAGATGAAACACCTGCAAGGTAATTGAAGTTTTAAGATGGTTTTTCTCACTTGTGTGACGAAATATCAGTTGGAAATTTTCAAATCGCCGCACACACTAGTGGAGTTTCTCTTTCACATTTCCTGCAGTGGAACAAAGTTTATATGGCTTAAGGAATACAATTATATTGCAGCTGGTTTACATAAAATTTATACATATATATGTTGAATACACCAAAATGTTGACAAAAGCTGAGCGGTGAATTCCACCAGACTCCTGAGTATTGTCTACCATCTTTGTTGCATTTCTACTAACAGACGCTTTTGAAGTCCCAAGTGAGTTTCACACTGACATTAATTGTGGAGTATTTTGAAACGTTTAGATGGACTACATGGTAGGTGCGCGTAGCCTAATAATATCTGCAAATTCATTTTCTTTATTCAGTGAGCTGTTAGCAGTTGGCTGAAAATGCTTGAGCAAACGTAAAGTGATTCAGTGAACGCCAAAATTTTGACATTTTTGCACATTAAGAAACTGAGATGATTTCAGCATCCTTTGAAATTCGTGACCGGTGGAGGTCGTTTCATGCAAATGTGTGAAAAAACGCATCCTATCTATGGTTGCCTTTGGTACGATAATTGCGGAATGGAATACATGGTAGATCCGCATGGTGGCTTCTTTACTGTTGAGTAGGAAATCCGTATGTCCAGGGGGTTGGGAATTTAGGTTGGTATCAGAATTAATGCAGCCAGTATAAAGTTTTTGATGGAATACTTGACTTATTGACTGAAAATGTGCATAAATGTAGAGCTAGAATGACACATATACACACATATGATCTCTTTTGCCACTGGCTAGTCCCCACTAGTTCACAGTTGTTTAAATTCTTGGTGAAATCCAGTGATTTTCAATCGATTTATTTTGATATACAGTCGCTCTTAGAATGCTTCCTAACTCACATTGTTTACGCTAACATTTGTGAAACATTCTAGCATTTCCGCCGACTGAAGCACCTGATGAATCCGGTAAGTGTCGCAATACCCACCATCCTATTGGTAACAGTAGTGAAGAATTACAGGACAAATTATCCGAATGTTCGGTTGCGGTATCTTTTCGTGGAGGTTTTAGGCTGGTTGCAACATGTCAGCCGAGATGCCAGCATTACGATGACGGGTGTGGGTAAATATCTGGCAACATTGTTAACGCGAAATAAATGACTGGGAAATAGTGACTGGCGAGTCAACCGACCGTCACAACGTGTACAGTTCGTGGGTCACCTGTCGATCTGGCCGGCACATTAATCTAATCGCTGAAGGGTGGGCAGTTTTGCCTGTTCAGACGTGAAAATTCCGATGCGTCCGATACGCACTGCTCGTTAGGTTAAATAAAAGCAAAACTCGGGGGCAGTGCTTCCCTTTGGTGTGGAGTCACCGGAATAATTACGCCACAGCAGGAGGACGATAGTTCAAACGAGAGTGGAGTGAATATGATCAAAATATCTGTCGAGCAATACCCCCACAACTAAGCTCAAATAATTTGTAATTTGTTATTCTAACGGTAAAAGGGCGTCAATCTTTTTGGTTCCTGGACATTGCATGCGCCGAATAACGATCTAAATGTGCAAATGCACAATAAAAATTCCAATACACGAATAGTCGCCGTCAACTAAATATTTTATGTACTTCGGTTACTGAGTATAGATGGAATCACATAATGGACTTCAATCCATATTTGCGCGGAATTTCCCTCCAGGTATTTTCTAGACCAGCGTTCCGTTTACGTTCCAACATATATCCGATGCAGTATTCAGTGATGGGATTAATTGAAGGAAAGTGGGTTTAATAGGGAAATAGAGAAAATAGTGCATGTTTGCATGCGAAGCGAATAAACTGAAGAAAATCATGCTCAGGGTGCAGTCCAAAAATAAGGCAAGAACATAGCTTCGTACATCCGCTTAACCCGCGCCGGTTTGAGGAACGCGACTTGAGAGCACATTTCGTCTCTCGCTCTAGCTTTGCCATAACAGGTCCTAAAAAACTTCGTACTCAACAACTTTAGTCGATGTGCTACGAGCATCACCACATTCCTACTATTCATTTCACAACCGTCCAAAATGCATTCTTCTGTGGCAATGAAGAAATGCTGTAGGTTGATGTTGCTTGAGACTGTGTGACTGATCTAGAGTCCAAAACCTTAAAAGAGATGAAAGTAGGGTGATTTTAGGCTGGATTTGAAATCATTATGGGAGCATAGCTCTCTATAGCGTGACTGTATATATTATGTTCTCTGTAAAATCAAATTCCGCTGCTGGTGTGCAATTCAGGTTATGGCTTGGGGGATAGCTACACAAGAGACTCTAGTTGTCTAATTTATGGCGCACATTCTCATGTTTTCCTACTAGTATACGATCTGCATAGATTCACCACCGCTCCGTTTCATAAATAGATCCTAAGAGCGTTTATGCTCAACTCTACCTTCTGTCCTGGTAACACATTATAACTCGTGTGAAAGCATGCACATAAGCGGGGTTGCGAACGTCAGCTCGGCGGGTGCATAAAAGCAGAAGCCTACGACCAGAGAGAATATTGTAACTTTACTAGATAAAGGACACACCTGTCTTATTCTAGACTATAAAATCGTCCAACATGTGTCGGAGAATACATGATACTAACGAATTTCTAATCTACGGTGTCTGAGGTGGACGCTGGATATCAGCAGGATCAGAACCGTTATAAAAAGGAATCGTGCACTGAGCGTTTCTAGATTGGCTGTAAGCATCAGTCAATTGCATCCGCAGTGCAAAGGCACCACGACCGATGATTGCAAAACTAGGTTATTAGGCTGTCTAGAACGGAGGAACCAGAGCGGCCGTGGAACATTCCATTCAGAAAATCAAAGTGCAAAATAAATAGCATAGCCTTTCTGATGGGACTGTGGTACGATATTCCAATAAAATTTATCTGTTGCTAAATTTAGGTGGTAAGATCCTGTGCTTGCACACATTTATTCTTGGATGTCTCAGGCCACTCTGTTTTTGTGAAGCAATGTTTATACTTTTGTTACGCTTTGATAGAATCTATCACCGACCAATCGAGGAATGGTTCACTCGATGCATACGCAGTTAACTAACACAAGAAACGTCAGTCTCCTTGTATTACTGTTGTAGGAGTTGTAGTCCAACGTGCCGGTTTGATTTATAATATGAGGCGTAATCGGCAAGGCAAAACAAACAGTACATACTGCACCACTAACCTTGGCATCTGACTAACTTATCCTGCAGTTTCCATCTCAAAAACAAGCTTTGAAGAGTATTCATAAACTCTACATTCATGTGTCCATGTATGTGGAATCCGTCATAGAGAGATGAGAGACACTTTATCCTATGTGCAAGTAAATCGTACAATTGATCAACCGCTAGTGGCCAAACAAATGGGAGAATAAACTACTAAGTGAGAGGTCACTGTCCGGAGAGTGCATGGAATTTTTTTCAATGCTCATTGCTGATGAATCCCAACAAGGTTGAAACACGTGTAAATTTCTTGGGTTTAAAATGGGTTGCTTCACTTATTTGGCGAAAAATTAGTTGGAAGTGTCCGAATCGCCACATACAGTAGTTGAGTTCCTCTTCCATATTGCCTGTGTTGGAACAAAGTGCACAGGATTTAAGAAAGAACACGAAGATTACTGTGTATTGCATCTGATTTCCGTGTACATTATGCCGAACTGTGTTGAATTACCGAAATGTGCCAGAAGCTTGATAAAACTGAGGGGTTTGCAGGTCCCACACGACTCCTGAGTACTGTCTGCCTACTTTGTTGAATTTCCACTAACAGATGATTTTGACGTACATAGTGAGTATTTTGAAATAATCACGATTGTTTGTCTAAGCTGTCAGTACCAACAATTTTGCGTTACGTGATAACTTCTCACAGATTTCCACGTATTTTATAAATATAATATATACATAATATAACAATAATGAAAATATAATATGTATTATATATACATTATATTATCTCATTTACAAGAACCTAGCGCAGCTGATCCTAAATACTTTGAGGTGTGCCAGGATCGATTTGGGCTGCGCACAAATGCTGTGAACGTCAGGTTCGCCATAAGGGATACCCAGCGCACGATTGAATAAATTCAAAAAGTGACATCCACGAGTTTAAATGGCTAGTGAGGTTTATGACAACCGGGTGGGTTCTAGTGGACCTGACGAACCCGATTTCTGTGTGGAGATCATACACATTCAATCAGATGACAGCTTGAAATGGACGCAAAATATCGTTGTTAGGTGTTTTATCTACATGGCACCGGGCCGTTCTCAAAGCCGATGATATCAAATGTAACCGAAACTGCTCAGCAGTTTCAATATATTGTATATCCTCTCCACTGATGAGTTCAAGTATTAGCGAGTATGTGCCATGTGGAACGGTTAATATGAACGTCGATAAACATAATGGATATAATTACAAAATCCTAATATCCATTCGAGCATTGGTTATATAGAATTAAATCAAAGTTTCCGTAGAAACACAAACGGTGCGCAATATCTGCGCTTTGATACGGATAACTCCACCTGTCTTTAAGACTTATTAAGCACTGTGATTTACCTTGTAAAACAAGTAAATCCGTTTCATCTTCGAATGTTTCAGTTTTTCCTCTGACGTTACCGAACGACCCAGGTGAGTCAATAATTTCTTTAGCTATCACAAGATAGAAAAGAATGTACCTATCTGTGGCGGTCGTTACATTCTTTAGGCTCAGCATCATTTTACTGATAAATAACCTGTGACGCGTCGGAAAATATAATCAATGCATTTGTTGAATTAGTAATGAAGATTTTCATTCGAATTTGATAAACACCCGGCTGTGCGTCGCCTTTATAGTTGCCATACCCGCACAATCATAGATCAAGTTATACACCACTGAAATCTCCTATAGGCCCCCAGAACATGTATATCTGGGACCCTCAAATTCATGTTAGGCGTTTGGACAGACTCGTTAACTGATCAGTAGTTGAAACATACAGAAACGCAGATGCTAACTATTGGTTTTCAAAGATTTCGGCATCATCAATCATTTACTCAGAATGCTTAATTAATTCGAGTTGGATGCAAAGCTAGTCTCTTGCCCGTGGTCCAGTTAGTCAGAACTTGACGTACCTGGAGTCGAATGGCAATCGCTTGTGGCTGGATTAAATGTATAGTGTACAGAACTTCCTTTTTTCTTTTATTGAGCATTTGATTCCAGTTGAATGGTTACATAATCAATTGAGTTGTGTGCAAATTTACAACAAGTATGATGATGGTTTCCAGTTTGTGAGAGGCAAAACTACAGAAAATTCTATTAACAAACTGTGTTCACCGCGGAAGTGACACACTTTTTTTGTCCCTCAGGTCCAGGACAATAGAGGCGGCACTTTAATCTGTTGTAGAAAATTCGCCGATCTACCTGCCTTAGCTGCGCCCGTAAATGCGCCATCCTGGTGCGCTGGAGATAAAGTACTTCCATGGTCTAAGAAGAACTGACTTGCAGATGCTTTTGCCTACTGAGCGGCAATTCAGTTAATATGGAAGAATCCTCCTAACTTGTTTACCGTTAGTTTTATGCAAGACAGACTTAGGGCTGTTTAGCTGGTGATCCGATTGATAGCTTGCAGTTTTGTCCAGGAATATACAGTTGGGTGTGCTATGCGTTGTTTGGTGAAAATGCGACTGTGCTCTCACTTCAAATAGAATTGCTTTCAGCATAATGACCCAATCACGACCTCATTCCTCGGAAACAGCCGTTTCGGTCCTAACGTTGCATTCACGAATAAAAACGCGCAAAGTTAGCTGAATTCGCAAGAGACTATAACCTCATCAACAAAACTGACAATGTTCGCTCCAGCTGGAAAAACGTGCCTCACAACATCGTTGGTTTGCAACAGCCAGTTTTGCACTATTTTTGGAAATCGAAAGCATGAAGTGGTTCAATCCTCTTTAGGTTTTCATTATTTATCACCACTGGGTCAAGGCGATCTTGAAACCAAAGTGGCAAAGTACGTAACTGTGTAATAGGTGAATGGCGATCGCCGTGTTGGTGGATGCAAACGGGCTCACATTAAAAGCAGCAAATGATGCACGAGATTACGTCATCCACTGAAATCACTTCAGTCCTCCGCCTCCAATGAGATAAGGTTTGCAAACTATCAAGCGGCCCAAATAACAGACTGTCTGCGGTGCATGTGATGCTTCCACAAACACTATAGTTAGTGTTGTAAGGCAACCATTGATTGACTCAGTTTCCAAGTTCCGGAATGCGAATTGTTATACTTCCATTTGCTCTTGTGATCAAGCCAGAGCATTCGAACGGCCACACGAGAAAAAATCTATCTTTTCAGATACGCCTAATGCATGCTGCTACTGATCGAGGTCAAATGCGTAATGTGCACCAGCTCTCTGCTTTATGGACAAATATTGTGGAAGCAAATGTAACCGTACCATGCATTGGACTACCAGGTTATTGTTTTTCAGTTTTGATTGAGGAGCCCTTATCCGCTGAAAATCACACAAGTGGCGATGACGACACAGCAGCGAAATAGTGATGCTTGCATCGTGGATGGCCTGGTTCATAGACACGTACGTGACTTTCTGATGGCAAACTAAATTCGCTAACGGAGCAGATTTATCGGCTATTCCACATGTGATATTCAAAAGGTGTGTACAAAAACTCTTCGCACGCGTTTTTCCTTCATTCGCGGTTTTACAAGTTTGGTACACTCAACCCTTGGAGAAGGGTACTCAAAAACCGCACCATTGTTTCTAAGATTATGCTTGGATTCCGCCGATTAACACTAGTGGTAATATCGTACTGAAATTACAAATATTGCGTCAAAAAATGTCCATCACAACACAATGTCAATTAGACTGATAATCCCAAACGCAAAAGCCGGCCATTTAAAGACATGTTTGGACTTGTTCCTCCTTATTAGTTATCTAATCAAATGTCAAGGTAGAATTTGATACGAAACGTTGAGTGTTGAGCAGCTGCAACTAACTTTGAGTAATATGCTAAAACTAAATAATTGGCTCCTAGTTCGCATCAAAGTTTGCAGTTCTTTTAACATTGTTTGAGGGTACAAACTTTCGCATGTGAACAATTGGTCTGCCTCAAATTGAACACGTCTTCTTTACTGTGTCTAACATAAAAATGCAGAGCAACATACGGGCTGTTCTGGAGTCAACATAGCCTCTGGCTAGTCTCCGATAATTTACGGCTGCTGAAAATCTTAGTAAAATTTAGTGATATCCAATCGATGGATTTGCATATAAAGTCGCGCTTAGACTGCGTTTTAAATCCTATTGTTTTCGCTAACATTTGTCAAACATTCTAGCATTCACGCCGACTGAAGCTCCTGATGAACCCGGTAAGTATCGCGGTGCTCACCAACCAGTTGGTAATATTGGTAAAGAGTGGGACGACAGGTAATCGGAGTGTTTAGTGGCAGTACGTTTTCTGGGAGGAGTCCCAAAAGGATGAAAACCCTGTAACTTTTCTCAACCTTTTATGATGGTTTTTCTCACTTGTGTGACGAAATATCAGTTGGAAATTTTCAAATCGCCGCACACACTAGTGGAGTTTCTCTTTCACATTTCTTGCAGTGGTACAAAGTGCACATGGCTTAAGGAATACAATTATAGTGCAGCTGGTTTACAAAAAAAAACAAAAAAAAATTATACATAGATATGTTGAATACACCAAAATGTTGACAGAAGCTGAGCGGTACATTCCACCAGACTCCCGAGTTCTGTCTGCTACCTTTGATAAATGTCTACTAACAGATGGTCATGAAGTACCAAATGAGTACCTCATTAAGTATGGAGTATTTTAAATGATTAGGTCGCTTGCCTGAGTAGCCTATACTACCAATTTGCAGCTACGTTAACAATTCCCGAACAGTTCTACCTAACTTGTAGACACGTTTCGTATTGATTTATATGTACGCAGGACAAGCTGATCTCAATTATTTTGAGGTGTGCCAAGAACGATTTTGGCTGCACACAAATTCTGTACACGTCAAGTTCGCCGTGAGAGCCATGTAGAACACGATTGAATAAAATTGAAAAATGACATCCACGAGTTTAGACGACTAGTGAGGTTTATAACAACCGGATGGGTTCTAGTAGACCTGACAAACATGACTACTCTGTGGAGACCATACACTTTCAATCAGAGGACAGCTTGAAATGGACTCTAAATGTCGTATTCTGGTGTGTGTTCTCAATAGCATCTGCATTTTCAGCACTCGACAGTTTTTAAATCCGATGATATATTTAGGATAACCGAAACTGTTCAGCAGTATCAATATGTTGTATCCATCTCCTGCTCAGTGCCGGTTTCACGTAGTAGCGAGCATGTGCCATGTGGAGCGGTTAATATGAGCGTCGATAAACATAATGGATATTATTACAAAATCCTAATATCCATCCGAGCATTGGTTATATAGAATTAAATCAAAGTTTCGGTGGAAACTCAAACGATGTGCAATATGCGAGTATTGTCCAGGATGACTCCACTAGCCTTTAAAACTTACTAAGCACTTTGATTTACCTTGTAAAACAGGTAAACCTGTCGCATCTTTGAATGGTTCAGTTTTCCCTCTGACGTCTCCGAGCGACCCAAGACAAGAGGTATCACAGGACAAAAGGGAATGTACCTCAACGGCGTTTTACTGACGCATTAGTAAATAAAGCCAATGCAGTTAGCGAAGTTGAAATGCATTGTTTCATTCACCGGCGATCAACTTCCGCTTTCGCACCACATTTATAGTTGCCATACCCGCCCAATTATGGGACACGGTATACAACACTGAAGTTTTCAATAGGCCCCAGAACATGTTGTATATCTGGGACCCTCAAATTTACGTTAGGCGTTAGGATTAGACAGAATATTGAGCTGACCACTGGATGAAACGTACAGAAACGCAGATGCTAACTATTGGTTTTCATAGATTTCGGCGTCATCAATCATTAAATCGGAATGTTTAAATAACTCCAATTGGATGCTAGGCAAGGCTTTTACACGTGCTCCAGTTAGTCAGATTTGGACATACCTGGAGTAGAATTGCAATCGTCTCTGTCGAGGTTAAATATCTAGTGTGCAGAACTTCCTTTTTTCGTTGATTAAGTATTTAATTCCAGTTGAACAGTGTAGTAATCCATAGAATTGTGTGCAAATTTGCAACAAATATGATGGTGGTTTCCGGTTTGTGAGAAGCAGTTAGCTGAAACTGCTTCAGCAAATATGAAGTGATCCAGTAAATACGATAATATTCTCATTACTGGCGTATAGGAAAATGAGTTTTATTCAGAATTGTCACCATTAAAATTCGTCCTCGAAAGAGATCGTTTGACTCAAAGTCGTGATATTACGCTTCTTACCTATGATTGGTTTGAAATACATGGTAGATACGGGTGACGAACACTTAACTGTTGAGCAGGGATCAGCTTAATAAATGTTATTACAATTCTGAAAAACCATTCGGGTATTGGTTGTATAGAATTAGAGCAAAAGTTGTGTGGAAACTAAATCGATGCACAATAGGCTAGCTTTGTCACGGGAGACTCCACATGCACTGTGACATTACTGGCTTATCATGCAATTGAGGTTTATTCAGAATTGCCATCATTGAAATTCGTCCGTGGAAGAGACCGTGGCATCCAAAGTCGTGACAAAATGTTTCTTATCTATGGTTGCCTTTGGCACGATGATTGCTGACAGGAATACGTGGTAGATTCGCGTGATGAACTGTTTATTTTTGACTAGGGAGACCATATATCTAGGGGCTTGGGGTATATATTGGTGTCAAACTTAATGCAGCCAGTCTGAAGTTCCTCAATGGAATACTTGACTTATGTGAAGATGAGAAATCTATTTTATTGAATTCAATTGTGAATAAATCTAGAGTTAGAATGCCACACATGCACACACATGACCACTGGCTACTCTCCGCTAAATTACAGCTGCTAAAAATCTTGGGGAAATCCAGTGACTTTCAAATGATTGATTTTGATATGAAGCCACCCTTAGAATGCATCTTATATCACATTTTTTTCGTTAACATTCCTGAAACATTCTAGCATTTCCGCCGACTGAAGCTTCTGGTGAACCCGGTAAGTATCGCAATGCTCACCAACCGGTTGGTAACAGTGGTAAAGAATGAGAAGACAGATAATCAGAATGATCAGTTGCGGTATAATTAGGTCATCGCTTGGAGGTTAGGTTGGTACTAACATTTCAGGCAAGAGGCTAGCATTCCACTAACTGGTGTGCATAAATTTGTGGTAACATTGTCAACGCGAAGTAAACCAAAAGAATTTGTAAGTTGTTATCCTAACGGTAAAAAGGTGTCAATCTTTTGGGTCGCTGGATATTGCATGCACAGAATATATGTGTAAATGTGTAAATGTACAGTAGAATTTCCAATACAAGAATAGTCGCGGTCAACTTAATATTTTATGTACTTCGGTTAGTGAGTATAGCTGGAATCACATATTGGGATTTAATTCGGTATTTGCGCAGAATTTCCTTCCATGTCTTTGCTAGATCAGCGTTCCGTTTACGTTCTAAAATATATCCGATGCAGTATTTAGTGATGGGATTAACTGAAGGAAATTTGGCCAAATAGGAAAATAGTGAAAATAGTCCATGAATGCAAGTAAAGCGAATAAAATAAAGGAACTCATGCTCGGTTTGCAGCCTAAAGTAAGGCAAGAACATAACTTCCTACATCCGCTTGACCCCCGCCGGTTTGAGGAACGCGACTTGAAAGCACATTTCGTCTTTTCTTCTTACTTTGCCACAACATGTCATAAAGTTCCTTCTTAAAACCTTTAGTTGAGGCGCTATGACCATTACCGGTTCTTGCTACTCATTTCACTAACTTTGAGACTATTTTCTTCTGCGACAATGGAGAAATGCTGCAGGGTGTTGTTGCGTGAGGCTGTGTGATTATTCTAGAGTCCAAACCCTAAAACGAGATGAAGGTTGGGTGATTTTTATCTGGACGTTGAGAACGTCATGTGTGCAAAGCTGTCTATAGTGTGACTGTATATATTATGTTCTCTGTAAAATCAAATTCCGCTGCTGGTGTGCAGTTCGGATTTTGTCTTGAGGGATGGCTACTCAACAGACTGTGTTTGTCTAATTTATGGCGCACATTCTCATGTTTCCCGACTACTGTAAGATCACTATAGCCAGTAAAACAATCTGAGACGAATTCGGTTACTGTACCACAGACTGGTATGTAAATCAGTGGGATTGAAATGGTAGTTGCGAAAAGGCACGCACCCTCTGAGACCATTAACGCTCCGCTTCATATGAAGAATCTAAAAGCATTTATCATCATCGTCAACTGTAGGAACTGTGTACTTGTCGTGCCACACTTTCATTCACCGGTGATTCGGGGAGGTTAGGTTGGTAGCTGCGCATTGGAGGCGGGAGCTGATAAATTGGTGCATAAATACACCACTGCAATGGACTGTTAAGTGGGGGATTGAGAAGGCAGATATGCATTGAAGGCAATAGCTTGGATGTATGAGGGCCACTGAGGGTGTGCTGGGCCATCTCCAACAATGTCTGTAACCATTGATGTGACCCGTTTCGGGGACCCATCCAGGAAGACGGCAGTGATCAGCGCAACTGAGTTTGTTGGTATTGGCTTTTATGCTTCGCTGCCAAATCATTGTTTGATCGCCTCTGGCTCGTTTCCACACTTCACGTGGTTGTGCGAAAAGAACCCTTCGAGAAATTCGGTCGACTGGCATACGGAGCGCGTGGCCAAGCCAGTGATCGGTTCATCAATCGAGGGTGATTTATTCCTCCCTAATACCATTCGACGTACTTCAGCATTGCTTAACCCGGGTTCCCAGCAGACTCGGGCAATGTTCCGAAGACATCAATGGTCAAACACCCAAAGACGTTTCACGTCCTCGGCGCGCAGCTGCCGGTTTGCTGCTCCGTATAGTAATACGGAGCGCACCACAGCATTGTAAACTCGACCCTTGACGGGTAATCTGATGTCATGCCTACGCCACAGGTGACGCAGGTTCACAAAAACTGCTCGGGCCTTCCCAATTCGGATGGAAATATCATCTTTCGCGAGACCACCGGGACTGATACAGCTGCCCAGGTAGACAAATTTGTCTACTACCTCAATCGGTTCACCCGCAAGCACTAGGCTAGGGTTCGGGCCCACCCAGTCTTGCACTAGCACTTTACACTTTGCAGGTGTGAAGCGCATGCCGAACCGTGAGGCGGAATTAGTTAGATTATTTAATATTCTTTGCATTACCACGGAGTCAGATCCAAGAAGAGCTATGTCGTCTGCATACTCGATATCTGTGAGCGGACGCCCTGGGAGCACTTCGACTCCACAGGCATTAGAGGCTGATAGTGAGTCTTCCATGATCGCATCAATGACGAAGTTGAAGAGGAAAGGTGAAAGAGGACAGCCCTGCCTGACACCACTTGATGTGGTGAACTCAGGCGAGAGCTTCCCGTAGACCTTCACACGGCCGCGGGAGTTGGCGTACAACGCCTTAAGGAGGGTCAAGAATTGAAGGGGGACACCTTTGCTCCACAGACACTGCCATAGTGCCTGACGGTCTACAGGGTTGAAGGCAGCTCTCAGATCGAGAAACACAACCATTGTTGGTTGCTGGAATCAGTGTCGCTGTCCCAGAATCTGTTGGTGGGTGAAGATATGATGGATGCATCCTCTTGCAGGAAGGAACCCAGCTTGGTTTTCACGGATCTGTCTCTTGCTGTGCCCAGTCAACCTTCGAAGGATAAGACCAGAGCGCACCTTCGATGCCACAGCTAACAGGCTGATGTCACGGTGGTTTTCGTACAGCGTCCGCGTGCCCATTTTGAAGATAAGGATAACTGTTGACATGCCCCATTCTGCAAGCACCATCTCTTCATTCCATATGGCACCAACAAGCTTTGTCAGATAGATCACCAGGGCTTCTTCGCCTACTTTGAAGAGAGCTGGATAGAGTCCGTCGGCTATTGGTAACTTCTCACGTTTTAGTACGGATATTTCGTACTCTATTTCTTCTACCGAAGGGCGATCAAGATCTACATTCCATTCGCCCGTATGGATTATCTCCACAGGCTGTGTTGTTGGAGGCCAGCTGAACTGTTCTTCGAAGTGTTCGGCCCATCTTTCTAGTCGACGTTTTTGCGAATTTATTAATGAGCCGTCTTTTTCACTTATCGTTTCGCTGACCGTTGCTTTCCTGGGGCCAGTCGATCTTATCAGTTGAACGAGGGCGCGGCTTTTTCCTGGGGCAAAAGCCTTCTCCATTTCCTGAGCTTCTGATTTCCACCAGAGCTGTCGGTCTTTCCATGGACTCTTCACTACTTGGCGTTTAAGGGATTTGCGTGCGCCGTCGTACTCGTTACCTGCTGGTATGGATTTCCCGGCATCAATCATGGATAGCGACCTCGGAGACATCCAGTGGTCTTGTGGTTGAATCGGGGAGGTCGGACAGACATCACTGAACGCCGTTAACATGGCTCCTTTGACATTTCGCCACACTTCATCCACATGCTTACTGCCAGTGCAGTATTGGATCACTGTGGAGAGTTGTTGGGCTAGCTCAAATCGATACTGTTGAGCTATGGTCGATCTTCGAAGATAGTGGATTGGCATGCTTCTGGCTAATTTGCGAGGGCCTGAAGGGAAGCAGACTATCAGGCGTGCACGCATCATGGCGTGGTCGGAATCAAGGGCCGTGCGCCAGAAGGAACGGCAATCTTGAATTGTGGCTCTCCACCGGTAGCTGATGGCCACGTGATTCAACTGGATCCACGGTTGATTTGGAGTTGGTGGCCGCCAGCTTACGTGATGCAAACGTCTATGTTGAAAGTTCGTACTTGCCAGAAACAGTTCATGACTAGCACACAACTGGCGGATTTGACCTCCGTTGTCTGTGCGGCGAGCGCCGACTCCAAATAGACCGCTCAAACGCGATTCCAAGGAGCTCAGACGACTTAGTTTAGCATTCAGATCGCCTGCAAAGATCACAATATCAGTGCTCTTTGCCTGACGAATGAGTCCGGATAGTTCTTGATGGAAGGTATCCTTCTGAAAATCAGAACTGCAGTCCGTTGAGGCATAAGCCGACACTACAAACAGGCACCGCATTTTATGCTGAGGGGCGTTTAGCTTGATTGAACTCTTGAGCTTGATTGAACTGGATAATCGGACGGCGCAAAGATGGGATCCAATCCAGCAAAGCGCGTTCAGCTCTGGGACTGAGTGCAACTCCCACGCCATATAGTCCACGAGTCATCGCTTCTGGGTCACCGGACACACGGAGGGAAAAATGTGAAAGAGCAGAGTTCATCCTTGGCATTCTGAGATGCATAACCACGCTTGGGTCTTGTATGCGTGTTTTGGAGACACAGCATACATCAATTTTGAGGGAGTATAAGGTTTCAGCAAGCATAGGCTGTTAGCCAAGTTGACGGATGTTGAAAGCTCCTATATAGAAAGGGTCTCGTGGATTTAGAAGGGTGTTGTTTTGTTTACTGTTATTAGGCAGCGAGGAGCATGGAGCCTATCGACCAGATAACTGAGAGTCAAGTGACCCGGTGACGTTTGCTTGTGTGGTGGGAAGGGGTTGGAGAAGGACATCGATGGACACCGAACTGCGCAGGCAAATGATACTTCCCGGTTGCCCAGGCCGAGGAAGGCGGTTTTGGTTGAGGTACTCCACCTTGAGCATTTGACTGAAAAGTCTGACCCACAAGGCAGTGGGAGAATGTAGGGTTTTGTTCGGAGACCCTGCTTCTAGCCTCTGACTTTAAAATCTGATCCACGAGGCAGTGGAAGAATAACGGGTTTTGTTCGGGGACCATGCTCCTAGCCACTGACTTAGAAGCCTGATCAATAGTCTGACCTGCTCAGCTGCAGGTGGTTGGCCTAACCCGAGGGCGCAGGGAATAAGGCATTACTGTCTCATTCCTAATGCGGCTGAGCAGAGAAGGTGCCTTTTGAGCAGCACCGGACTCTTTGGTTATAGAAGTATTTCGACCGTAGTGGATAATGCGCCGGCGGTCACGGTCAACCGTTGGGCGATCGGTGTGCGGTTTTTGGGGCCGACCTTTTCTAACCCGTCTTTCCTCAGGGGAAGGTAGCATCTCTGCTTCCATAAATATGGACATGCTGGTCGCCTGGTGTAACCACCTTACTGTCTTCACATTCCTGTCGCAGTACGACGTTAACGACAGACAGCCTAGTAGCACGATTACTCGGAGTACGGGTCATGGTCTGACTGCTCCCCTTGGATTTCCTGGCACGGTTGTACCTTGTGGAACGACATTCCAGTCAGTGTATCCCGCAGAATTATTGCAGCACTCAAGCCCGAAAACCACGTCAAGGTGGCAGGACTAGGGGTTCACAGAAGTGTACGTGTCTAATGCCAAACTATATTTGCTTCCGACGCAGATTTAGCGGCTGTTGGCCATCCAATATTCAAAAGGTCTGTTCAGTACCTCTTCGCGCACGTTTCCCCTTCCTTCGCTGTTTTAGTTCACACAACTCTGGGAGAGGGGCCGTTATAGCCGCCGCTGCTGTTCAGAAGCATAATCGCAAACGCGAGTGCCGAAAAATTAGAGACATGTTTGAACTTGTCTCTTACTATTTGTTATCTGATCACATGTCTCCGAGAGTTTGCTAAGTCGTCCTTAAATGCCTCTTAAATCACATTGTTTTCACTAACATTTGTCAAACATTCTAGCATTTCCGCCGACTGAGACTCCTGATGAACCCGGTAAGTATCTCAATGCTCACCAACCGGTTGGTAACAGTAGTAAAGAATGAGAAAACATATAATCCGCATGTTTAGTTGCGGTATATTTTCGGGGAAAAGTCCCAAAACGGATAAAACACCTCTAAATTCCTTGATGTTTCATGATGGTTTTTCTCACTTGTGTGACGAAATATCAGTTGGAAATTTTCAAATCGCCGCACACACTAGTGGAGTTTCTCTTTCACATTTCCTGCAGTGGAACAAAGTGTACATGGCTTAAGGAATTCAATTATACTGCAGCTGGTTTACATATAAATTATGCATATGTATGGTGAATACACCAAAATGTTGACAAAAGCTGAGCGGTATATTCCACCAGACTCCTGAGTATTGTCTACTAACTTTGTTGCATTTCTACTAACAGATGGTTTTGAAGTTCCAAGTGAGTTCCTCATTGACATTACTTGTGGGGTATTTTGAATTGTTTAGTGTAGCTTACCTGAGTTATCTATACCGCCAATTTGTAGCTACATTGAAAATTCCCACACAGTTGTACGTAGTTTATGGTCTCGTTTTGTATTATGATTTGTATGTATCTGTGAGAAGCTGGTCTCAATTAGCTTGAGGTTTGCCAAGAACGATTTTGTCTGCGCACAAATGCTGTACAGGTCAGGTGTGTGGTGAGTGCAAAATAGAAAACAGTTGAATAAAATCGACAAAAGCCATCTACGAAGTTATATGACTAAAGAGTTGTATGATAACCGGGTGATATTCATCCGATTAGAATGCAACTTAAATCACATTGTTTTCACTAACATTTGTCAAACATTCTAGCATTTCCGCCGACTGAGACTCCTGATGAACCCGGTAAGTATCTCAATGCTCACCAACCGGTTGGTAACAGTAGTAAAGAATGAGAAAACATATAATCCGCATGTTTAGTTGCGGTATATTTTCGGGGAAAAGTCCCAAAACGGATAAAACACCTCTAAATTCCTTGATGTTTCATGATGGTTTTTCTCACTTGTGTGACGAAATATCAGTTGGAAATTTTCAAATCGCCGCACACACTAGTGGAGTTTCTCTTTCACATTTCCTGCAGTGGAACAAAGTGTACATGGCTTAAGGAATTCAATTATACTGCAGCTGGTTTACATATAAATTATGCATATGTATGGTGAATACACCAAAATGTTGACAAAAGCTGAGCGGTATATTCCACCAGACTCCTGAGTATTGTCTACTAACTTTGTTGCATTTCTACTAACAGATGGTTTTGAAGTTCCAAGTGAGTTCCTCATTGACATTACTTGTGGGGTATTTTGAATTGTTTAGTGTAGCTTACCTGAGTTATCTATACCGCCAATTTGTAGCTACATTGAAAATTCCCACACAGTTGTACGTAGTTTATGGTCTCGTTTTGTATTATGATTTGTATGTATCTGTGAGAAGCTGGTCTCAATTAGCTTGAGGTTTGCCAAGAACGATTTTGTCTGCGCACAAATGCTGTACAGGTCAGGTGTGTGGTGAGTGCAAAATAGAAAACAGTTGAATAAAATCGACAAAAGCCATCTACGAAGTTATATGACTAAAGAGTTGTATGATAACCGGGTGATATTCATCCGATTAGAATGCAACTTAAATCACATTGTTTTCACTAACATTTGTCAAACATTCTAGCATTTCCGCCGACTGAGACTCCTGATGAACCCGGTAAGTATCTCAATGCTCACCAACCGGTTGGTAACAGTAGTAAAGAATGAGAAAACATATAATCCGCATGTTTAGTTGCGGTATATTTTCGGGGAAAAGTCCCAAAACGGATAAAACACCTCTAAATTCCTTGATGTTTCATGATGGTTTTTCTCACTTGTGTGACGAAATATCAGTTGGAAATTTTCAAATCGCCGCACACACTAGTGGAGTTTCTCTTTCACATTTCCTGCAGTGGAACAAAGTGTACATGGCTTAAGGAATTCAATTATACTGCAGCTGGTTTACATATAAATTATGCATATGTATGGTGAATACACCAAAATGTTGACAAAAGCTGAGCGGTATATTCCACCAGACTCCTGAGTATTGTCTACTAACTTTGTTGCATTTCTACTAACAGATGGTTTTGAAGTTCCAAGTGAGTTCCTCATTGACATTACTTGTGGGGTATTTTGAATTGTTTAGTGTAGCTTACCTGAGTTATCTATACCGCCAATTTGTAGCTACATTGAAAATTCCCACACAGTTGTACGTAGTTTATGGTCTCGTTTTGTATTATGATTTGTATGTATCTGTGAGAAGCTGGTCTCAATTAGCTTGAGGTTTGCCAAGAACGATTTTGTCTGCGCACAAATGCTGTACAGGTCAGGTGTGTGGTGAGTGCAAAATAGAAAACAGTTGAATAAAATCGACAAAAGCCATCTACGAAGTTATATGACTAAAGAGTTGTATGATAACCGGGTGATATTCATCCGATTAGAATGCAACTTAAATCACATTGTTTTCACTAACATTTGTCAAACATTCTAGCATTTCCGCCGACTGAGACTCCTGATGAACCCGGTAAGTATCTCAATGCTCACCAACCGGTTGGTAACAGTAGTAAAGAATGAGAAAACATATAATCCGCATGTTTAGTTGCGGTATATTTTCGGGGAAAAGTCCCAAAACGGATAAAACACCTCTAAATTCCTTGATGTTTCATGATGGTTTTTCTCACTTGTGTGACGAAATATCAGTTGGAAATTTTCAAATCGCCGCACACACTAGTGGAGTTTCTCTTTCACATTTCCTGCAGTGGAACAAAGTGTACATGGCTTAAGGAATTCAATTATACTGCAGCTGGTTTACATATAAATTATGCATATGTATGGTGAATACACCAAAATGTTGACAAAAGCTGAGCGGTATATTCCACCAGACTCCTGAGTATTGTCTACTAACTTTGTTGCATTTCTACTAACAGATGGTTTTGAAGTTCCAAGTGAGTTCCTCATTGACATTACTTGTGGGGTATTTTGAATTGTTTAGTGTAGCTTACCTGAGTTATCTATACCGCCAATTTGTAGCTACATTGAAAATTCCCACACAGTTGTACGTAGTTTATGGTCTCGTTTTGTATTATGATTTGTATGTATCTGTGAGAAGCTGGTCTCAATTAGCTTGAGGTTTGCCAAGAACGATTTTGTCTGCGCACAAATGCTGTACAGGTCAGGTGTGTGGTGAGTGCAAAATAGAAAACAGTTGAATAAAATCGACAAAAGCCATCTACGAAGTTATATGACTAAAGAGTTGTATGATAACCGGGTGATATTCATCCGATTAGAATGCAACTTAAATCACATTGTTTTCACTAACATTTGTCAAACATTCTAGCATTTCCGCCGACTGAGACTCCTGATGAACCCGGTAAGTATCTCAATGCTCACCAACCGGTTGGTAACAGTAGTAAAGAATGAGAAAACATATAATCCGCATGTTTAGTTGCGGTATATTTTCGGGGAAAAGTCCCAAAACGGATAAAACACCTCTAAATTCCTTGATGTTTCATGATGGTTTTTCTCACTTGTGTGACGAAATATCAGTTGGAAATTTTCAAATCGCCGCACACACTAGTGGAGTTTCTCTTTCACATTTCCTGCAGTGGAACAAAGTGTACATGGCTTAAGGAATTCAATTATACTGCAGCTGGTTTACATATAAATTATGCATATGTATGGTGAATACACCAAAATGTTGACAAAAGCTGAGCGGTATATTCCACCAGACTCCTGAGTATTGTCTACTAACTTTGTTGCATTTCTACTAACAGATGGTTTTGAAGTTCCAAGTGAGTTCCTCATTGACATTACTTGTGGGGTATTTTGAATTGTTTAGTGTAGCTTACCTGAGTTATCTATACCGCCAATTTGTAGCTACATTGAAAATTCCCACACAGTTGTACGTAGTTTATGGTCTCGTTTTGTATTATGATTTGTATGTATCTGTGAGAAGCTGGTCTCAATTAGCTTGAGGTTTGCCAAGAACGATTTTGTCTGCGCACAAATGCTGTACAGGTCAGGTGTGTGGTGAGTGCAAAATAGAAAACAGTTGAATAAAATCGACAAAAGCCATCTACGAAGTTATATGACTAAAGAGTTGTATGATAACCGGGTGATATTCATCCGATTAGAATGCAACTTAAATCACATTGTTTTCACTAACATTTGTCAAACATTCTAGCATTTCCGCCGACTGAGACTCCTGATGAACCCGGTAAGTATCTCAATGCTCACCAACCGGTTGGTAACAGTAGTAAAGAATGAGAAAACATATAATCCGCATGTTTAGTTGCGGTATATTTTCGGGGAAAAGTCCCAAAACGGATAAAACACCTCTAAATTCCTTGATGTTTCATGATGGTTTTTCTCACTTGTGTGACGAAATATCAGTTGGAAATTTTCAAATCGCCGCACACACTAGTGGAGTTTCTCTTATAAATATGGACATGCTGGTCGCCTGGTGTAACCACCTTACTGTCTTCACATTCCTGTCGCAGTACGACGTTAACGACAGACAGCCTAGTAGCACGATTACTCGGAGTACGGGTCATGGTCTGACTGCTCCCCTTTGGATTTCCTGGCACGGTTGTACCTTGTGGAACGACATTCCAGTCAGTGTATCCCGCAGAATTATTGCAGCACTCAAGCCCGAAAACCACGTCAAGGTGGCAGGACTAGGTCGGTTCACAGAAGTGTACGTGTCTAATGCCAAACTATATTTGCTTCCGACGCAGATTTAGCGGCTGTTGGCCATCCAATATTCAAAAGGTCTGTTCAGTACCTCTTCGCGCACGTTTCCCCTTCCTTCGCTGTTTTAGTTCACACAACTCTGGGAGAGGGGCCGTTATAGCCGCCGCTGCTGTTCAGAAGCATAATCGCAAACGCGAGTGCCGAAAAATTAGAGACATGTTTGAACTTGTCTCTTACTATTTGTTATCTGATCACATGTCTCCGGAGAGTTTGCTAAGTCGTCCTTAAAATGCCTCTTAAATCACATTGTTTTCACTAACATTTGTCAAACATTCTAGCATTTCCGCCGACTGAGACTCCTGATGAACCCGGTAAGTATCTCAATGCTCACCAACCGGTTGGTAACAGTAGTAAAGAATGAGAAAACATATAATCCGCATGTTTAGTTGCGGTATATTTTCGGGGAAAAGTCCCAAAACGGATAAAACACCTCTAAATTCCTTGATGTTTCATGATGGTTTTTCTCACTTGTGTGACGAAATATCAGTTGGAAATTTTCAAATCGCCGCACACACTAGTGGAGTTTCTCTTTCACATTTCCTGCAGTGGAACAAAGTGTACATGGCTTAAGGAATTCAATTATACTGCAGCTGGTTTACATATAAATTATGCATATGTATGGTGAATACACCAAAATGTTGACAAAAGCTGAGCGGTATATTCCACCAGACTCCTGAGTATTGTCTACTAACTTTGTTGCATTTCTACTAACAGATGGTTTTGAAGTTCCAAGTGAGTTCCTCATTGACATTACTTGTGGGGTATTTTGAATTGTTTAGTGTAGCTTACCTGAGTTATCTATACCGCCAATTTGTAGCTACATTGAAAATTCCCACACAGTTGTACGTAGTTTATGGTCTCGTTTTGTATTATGATTTGTATGTATCTGTGAGAAGCTGGTCTCAATTAGCTTGAGGTTTGCCAAGAACGATTTTGTCTGCGCACAAATGCTGTACAGGTCAGGTGTGTGGTGAGTGCAAAATAGAAAACAGTTGAATAAAATCGACAAAAGCCATCTACGAAGTTATATGACTAAAGAGTTGTATGATAACCGGGTGATATTCATCCGATTAGAATGCAACTTAAATCACATTGTTTTCACTAACATTTGTCAAACATTCTAGCATTTCCGCCGACTGAGACTCCTGATGAACCCGGTAAGTATCTCAATGCTCACCAACCGGTTGGTAACAGTAGTAAAGAATGAGAAAACATATAATCCGCATGTTTAGTTGCGGTATATTTTCGGGGAAAAGTCCCAAAACGGATAAAACACCTCTAAATTCCTTGATGTTTCATGATGGTTTTTCTCACTTGTGTGACGAAATATCAGTTGGAAATTTTCAAATCGCCGCACACACTAGTGGAGTTTCTCTTTCACATTTCCTGCAGTGGAACAAAGTGTACATGGCTTAAGGAATTCAATTATACTGCAGCTGGTTTACATATAAATTATGCATATGTATGGTGAATACACCAAAATGTTGACAAAAGCTGAGCGGTATATTCCACCAGACTCCTGAGTATTGTCTACTAACTTTGTTGCATTTCTACTAACAGATGGTTTTGAAGTTCCAAGTGAGTTCCTCATTGACATTACTTGTGGGGTATTTTGAATTGTTTAGTGTAGCTTACCTGAGTTATCTATACCGCCAATTTGTAGCTACATTGAAAATTCCCACACAGTTGTACGTAGTTTATGGTCTCGTTTTGTATTATGATTTGTATGTATCTGTGAGAAGCTGGTCTCAATTAGCTTGAGGTTTGCCAAGAACGATTTTGTCTGCGCACAAATGCTGTACAGGTCAGGTGTGTGGTGAGTGCAAAATAGAAAACAGTTGAATAAAATCGACAAAAGCCATCTACGAAGTTATATGACTAAAGAGTTGTATGATAACCGGGTGATATTCATCCGATTAGAATGCAACTTAAATCACATTGTTTTCACTAACATTTGTCAAACATTCTAGCATTTCCGCCGACTGAGACTCCTGATGAACCCGGTAAGTATCTCAAGACAGACAATCCGAATGTTCATTTGCTGTTTATTTTCTGGGATGTTTTAAGCCTGTTCTAACATTTCAGCCGTGATGCTAGCAGTACACTGACTGCTGTTGATAAATTTCGTTGTAACATGTTTAGCGCGAAATCAACGCGAATCAAAACGCAAAAAGAACCTTAATGTTTGTCGTCTCTGGACATTGGATGCACAGAATAATAATCTAAATGTGTAAATACCTAGTAAAGCTTCCAGTAGACGACCAGTACCGGTCAACTAAATATTTTATGTACTTCAGTTAGTGAGTAGATTTGGAATCACTTATTGGGCTTGAATTCCATACTTGCGCAGAATGCCTTTTCAGGTCATTTTAGATCAGCGTTCTGTTTAGGTTCTAAAATATATCAGTACTTAGTGGTAGGTTAAATTTATGAAAGTTTGACCAAACAGGGAAATGAATAAAAGAGTCCATGTTTGCATTTGAGGCAAATAAGCCAAAGAAAATCAAGCTCAGGTGCAGCCCAAATTAACGCAAGAACACTAGCAACAGAATTGCTGTGTTCACCTAGCTCATCAATGGTTAAATAAACGGTAACTGCCAGGTTTTATTTATGCACGTAAAATGGCTAAACTGTATGTTTTTCCTCAGATACGCTATGCCATATTTCTTGAAAATCACATAAAAATGCAAAAGGTGGCAGCCTACAACTTTGTACAATCTTTATAACTCTGGAAATCTCCAAGGATATTGAACTACTTGAATTTCTGCCCACTCACATTACGTTGCACAAATGCTTTATTGATATATATATATATACATCCTCACCATGTGAGGTAAACTCACACGGTCCAGAATCAGATATATTGTTATGTACAAAACTTTACTTAAGCCCATACATTCCGATAATGAACAGGGCTACTAGGTTTGGCCTATTTGTGCTTGAGATCTACTCTCTTCATGCCAAATAGAATCTGAAAGAGAAATATAGCACCCAAGGACCATATTTTAATGAAATCGGGAGTGCATTCACGGTTTCTAGAGGTAAACGATTGTTGTCACCTTTTTTAGGCACACCATCTACAAACCCTGTTATTCTAATGAATATAGGGAGCATTAACCTTGTGTGAGAATGAGTGCAACCGCATTTCTATTATATGTGAAAAGGGTTGTTGATGATGCGGTATGTAGACCACAGTAGCTTCTACAATCCTCAACATCAGTGATAAAATTTGAGCAGAAATGTGAGCACATGCCTTTCAGCATAGGTGATTCTACGCGGACTTTCGAGGGCACGCCCATTTGATGAGAGGTTTAAGAAATGTCGGCAGTCAGCACGTGAAAGAGACTGTTTGCATCCATTTCTAACAGACCTTATAGTATTACCTGCTGTCTGACAAAAATGTGTATGACAACATACGTACATGTATTTTTATATATAAACAGCCCAGCCTTACTGGAAGCAAGGTTTGGACGAAAGCGCTCACTGGTTATCTTCAGACATTCAAAGTCTAGTTTTGGAAATCAACTAACATATATTGTTCGTAAACACCACTACAATTTAAGGATCATTTTAACTGTAGGTCTTACGCATGGCACGACAACAAAAGTAGACATTCCATACTGTATTTTGTTGGGCTGTTTGTCCGGTTTTTGCGTGATTAATCGATATTTGCCATCAATTAATGGACTTTGCTTTTAGTTTCACTCATACAAACCCTTGATGAATCTGGTGAGCTTTTCCAATTGATCATATCAGGCCTCATGAATTTTCATTGTCAGCAGAGACAGAATAAGCAACCAGTATATAAGAGAGCTTAAAAACAATCAATGCAATTTTTGCCAAAATTAGCAAGTCGCATATTTGTGCGGGAATCAACTGTACTCATTTGGCACTGGCAGAAACTGGAGCGTCGAAATTTGATGGCGCATAGGTAACACGGCCGGAGAGCAAGTGTGATCCATACACGGGAGTTGTTGCCACATGCGGTATCGTCCCATGGAGATTTACTTTGGTTCATTTTGCAAGCCATAGTAAACAAAATTCCAAAAGGCCCTTTCATGCGATTTGTTTCACTGCGTTTACGCAGAGTTCGGCTTTATTAAAGGAGAGCAAAACTCATTTGCCACGTCAGAAATGGCAAACCGATTTCGGTTTATAAACCGTATTCATAATTTCGGGTAATACTGTAACTAGAACCAAGATTGAACAACCCATTCAACAGTGGTACTTAAATAAAAGAATTGAGGCAACTAATTTTCGCACGAATGTTTGGCGGTTCTGCTGCCTTGATAATGTTAGGAGATCAGTGTTGTATAAGCACTTTATTGCATGTTCTGGGCACGCTGTTATAATAATTACCGTCAAACCTTGATTTTTCGAATACTGTTGGCGATCAGTGCACACTGATGCTCGATGCATTTTGTCAGATAGGAGAATAAACATCTAAGTGGGCACGACCTAATTCAAGGTATTTGATTAAGTGGCAAATCGGTAACACATCAGCCAGGCAGAATACTCGCGTTAGTTTTTGTAAAACAAATGCGAACAAATGCATAGCTTTTCATTTCATCCGAGCCTAAGCAAACTGCAGACGGAGCTACTGAAATCTCTCCACATCTGCACCAGAGCACCACCTTCGTAAATACGGGAATCATTCAGTATCCTAAACACTGCTGGCTAGTTTGTCCGTCTTAAATACATTACACAGCACACTTAGATCGTGACATATGAACCAACGAATAAAGAATGTCAAAACACGTCTTTAGCAAACCACCTCCGAAAACAAGCTACTGCTTGATAAGTTCACGAAAATACTACTTAAAATCAGTCTGTAAAATCTAAGCAAAAATATGATGCCAAGTGAATGCCAAAATTCCGGTTTTCATAATGGCTAAAAGTAAGACAAAATTGTTCATCAGGTTTATTTTTTTCGGTGATACGAAATAGGCATGATCACAAACTTCAACTACGGACAACTTCGGTAGGGCGCTGTGGGTGTACGAGGATTGGAATGTAATGCTTCTTAGAGATGAGTACAATAAAATGTAAGAATTGGATATTTGTAACCTAATATGTGGTGATTGTGGCCATCAGTTTTATCGACGTTCACATCACAGAATGATATATACGACGAAATTAAAGCCGCCTTATACATGTAGTAAAAATTAATTGTGTTGCACACAAAGGCTTTTGGCAGCCCGACAAACACTTATTGTACACACAAACCACGTCTGCTTTTTGTGTTTTGTAGGTATTTCTGATAAGTGTATTAAAATTCCAGAAGCAACAGAACTTGTTCAACTACTTCAAATGGGTAGAAGGTAGACTACGTTTAAGAGATTGTATCAAATGTCTATGTATGCCTCTCACACTGTCCGTTACACTCTTCTATCAGGCAGTATGCTGCACTCAGTATAACCTAAGACGTAGGCAAACGTAGGGGCTTGTGAAAGTGTACAACCATAGGTGTGTCTGAAAAACAGTATTGAAGCGAACCACGAAAGCTATGGGATCATGGCACGTGGTTTTCAATGAATCGGTTGAACACTATTCGGCCCCTTGGTCCAACAGCCAGATCAAATCGGGTTTAGGGATTACAAAAAGCCAATTGGAACGTGCAACTTTCTAGACAAACCGAAAGATATCGATAAGTTGGTATGTCGTTTGATTAAAAATCCGCAAGGAAATATGAGCTGTAAGATGGAAATAGCGAGACAAACGGCTCAGTTTACCATGGTATCTTCACACAAAATACACCAGGCATCTGGGGTAAAACTAATGTGACAAGACTTCATTCAGTTGAAGAATTAAGAGGCACATCGTACCCGATATTACTCATCATTTAAAGATAGACGATCAATGAACAAACGAACGCACTGGTAATTGCGTGTATTTACGGATAACATCAAATTATGGTCGAAGCGATTTGGGTTAAATGCCTTCAATTATGCAAAGCACAGTTGGAAATCCTTGTACTCTCTTCACACAAGCCATGTGTGCCCCAAATGAAGCAATAAATAACCACAGTGGGCTGCACCTCGGGCACCAAAATATGACGCTGGTACACCATATGCTCTACTGGTAGTTTTGATTATTCATTTATTCAGTGATTTCTATTAGTTCTTCAGTAATATCATACATTCAACGAACTAATTTAGCCGCAATTGAATTTTGGAAACTTTTAACATTTAGACGGATGAATGAGATATTCAATGTGCACATGAACCAGTCCGTTTATCTTTGAGAAAGTATTGTTTATTGAAACTAGGTTACAGTGGATCCAATGGAGTAGGTGCCTGATTCCAAGCACGACAAAATCGAAATAGCGGAGTACTTGAGCTAATTTCAACCACTGTGTTGTCGGGGGGCAGTCCAATTATCGTTGCTGGTAAATTTATTTAGACGCATCCGAGGAAACGATACAGCTCCCAATGCCCGTCATGCACGCTGCTATTCTCTAATGTCTAACTCTTGGGTTAGTAGCTGTACCTTATTCCTCGGGATTCTGCATCCCGGGGGTAGCAAACAGCTTGGGATTTATCGGCAGGGAACTATCATGCTTGCTGTTATGTCTCTGACCTATTCACCGATTGGGTAATCGGGGTGTAAAACGGCATAATCCAGTGGACATCTGGTTAGAACATATGAAGAAACAAAGCAGGAGAAAAAATAAATGCGCACTAGTGAGACCTACAACATGATTTTTTCAGGTTTGTTTTCCCTGTGTGAAACCCCCGGAGCTGTTCGGGGAGGCAGAGACCCTTCACTCTTGAGTTTCATGCTTGTCATTCGTACTCACCAAAAATTTAGAAACACCACCACCACCACAGTATGCATGAGAATAAAATTAATTTGCGACTGAAGGACTCTGTGTGACTATGAATGTTCAGTTGACCCAGTTATGTTGCACTACGCGGTAGTATTGATGACACTTAGATGAACCGGTGACCGCAAAGCAAGTTTCCACTTTGACAGTATACTTTAAATTTTAACCAACCATCTTATGCAGGGTCGGCGATATCTCCGACTGTGGAACCCAGTGAGTCTGTAGACATTCCGTCTTGTGGAACGCATTGAGTCAATAGAATAAGTGTACCAATGAAAACAATACCAATCTAGTTCAGGACGTCAGACAAATGCCTCATTGTGGAAAATAAACGAACCAAGAGGAAAATCTGCAGTGGAAGGAAGACTTCCGAGCTCCTATTTTCCGGTGGTGGAGCTCCGTAGCGTACCAAAGATTTGTAGATTACATGTAAATCTGCGTCTACGAAAAGACTGTCTAACTGCTCCAATATTTTGTGCTATTGAGCCATTATATATTAGGAAATGCCTTGCTTGAATGGACCCGCAAGAGATGCTGTTATCGGTGGTTTGTGTCTTGAGGCTTACTGAGACGATCAGTTCATGGAAAGCTTTACGTGACTGAACGAGTTTTAGTGCAAACGGTCGCGGTCGGACGAAAAACAAAGACGAACTATAGAAAATTTGAATAAATCACATGTTAGTTTGTATCTAGCCTGGCCATACTGATAACCGAATACATATATTTGCTTGCCGAACGTATGCCTGTGGATCTCTTTACTAAGAGCATTGGAACCTCACTAATGAATTAACTGGTACGGTGCTTTCCAGCACATGACTGGAAAGCTTTTTAACGTGAACACTATACAAGCAACAGAGATTGACGTATCTTGAATTGTTGAAAACAACTTCAGTTCATTGTTGTTAATGTGAGGAGATTTGGGTTTTTTTGTGTGGAGACTTCGTCCTGTAAGTGAAGTCAATCTATGCTGAAAAGCCGAGAAGCACTGTACAGCTGTTCATCCTTGTTGAGCAGTGTGTATCTCACGAAACTCCGGAGAGTCTCAAACCCGCGACCTCCTGGCTATTAGTTTGAACACTTAACAGTTCGGCGCTAATTGCGAGTTAATCACACTACTGATCAGTCACTCGTGACCGAACGGTTAAGCGTTCAAACTACTGGCCAGGAGGTCGCGGGTTCCAGACTCTCCGGAGTTTCGTGAGATGCACACTGCTGATGATTCCCAACATGGATGCAACAATTGTACAGTGCTTCTCGGCTTTTCAGCATAGATTGACTTCACTTACAGGACGAAGTCTCCACACAAAAAAACCCAAATCTCCTCACATTAACAACAATGAACTGAAGTTGTTTTCAACAATTCAAGATACGTCAATCTCTGTTGCTTGTATAGTGTTCACGTTAAAAAGCTTTCCAGTCATGTGCTGGAAAGCACCGTACCAGTTAATTCATTAGTGAGGTTCCAATGCTCTTAGTAAAGAGATCCACAGGCATACGTTCGGCAAGCAAATATATGTATTCGGTTATCAGTATGGCCAGGCTAGATACAAACTAACATGTGATTTATTCAAATTTTCTATAGTTCGTCTTTGTTTTTCGTCCGACCGCGACCGTTTGCACTAAAACTCGTTCAGTCACGTAAAGCTTTCCATGAACTGATCGTCTCAGTAAGCCTCAAGACACAAACCACCGATAACAGCATCTCTTGCGGGTCCATTCAAGCAAGGCATTTCCTAATATATAATGGCTCAATAGCACAAAATATTGGAGCAGTTAGACAGTCTTTTCGTAGACGCAGATTTACATGTAATCTACAAATCTTTGGTACGCTACGGAGCTCCACCACCGGAAAATAGGAGCTCGGAAGTCTTCCTTCCACTGCAGATTTTCCTCTTGGTTCGTTTATTTTCCACAATGAGGCATTTGTCTGACGTCCTGAACTAGATTGGTATTGTTTTCATTGGTACACTTATTCTATTGACTCAATGCGTTCCACAAGACGGAATGTCTACAGACTCACTGGGTTCCACAGTCGGAGATATCGCCGACCCTGCATAAGATGGTTGGTTAAAATTTAAAGTATACTGTCAAAGTGGAAACTTGCTTTGCGGTCACCGGTTCATCTAAGTGTCATCAATACTACCGCGTAGTGCAACATAACTGGGTCAACTGAACATTCATAGTCACACAGAGTCCTTCAGTCGCAAATTAATTTTATTCTCATGCATACTGTGGTGGTGGTGGTGTTTCTAAATTTTTGGTGAGTACGAATGACAAGCATGAAACTCAAGAGTGAAGGGTCTCTGCCTCCCCGAACAGCTCCGGGGGTTTCACACAGGGAAAACAAACCTGAAAAAATCATGTTGTAGGTCTCACTAGTGCGCATTTATTTTTTCTCCTGCTTTGTTTCTTCATATGTTCTAACCAGATGTCCACTGGATTAGAGAGTCTCAAACCCGCGACCTCCTGGCTATTAGTTTGAACACTTAACAGTTCGGCGCTAATTGCGAGTTAATCACACTACTGATCAGTCACTCGTGACCGAACGGTTAAGCGTTCAAACTACTGGCCAGGAGGTCGCGGGTTCCAGACTCTCCGGAGTTTCGTGAGATGCACACTGCTGATGATTCCCAACATGGATGCAACAATTGTACAGTGCTTCTCGGCTTTTTAGCATAGATTGGCTTAACTTCACTTTATACCTATGAACGACACTTTGGCGTCTTCTGGAACCAGACATCTGCCGTACCCCATTTAGTGGCCAGGTTGGAAGCAAAGATTTATGCTTCCATGGGCTACATGGGAAATCTTATGTGTCGCCAATCAGAACTCGTAGATTTACACATTTCATTTTTGTCGCAAGAACCCCTTCTATAGCGTCCAGTGCTTCCAACATACAGGAGGATGCACAATATTTCCACACTTTGGATGCATTTGCTCTCATAAACAAGCCAGCTTGTGCACTACCGGTTTCATTGTATGTATTAGAATGTTTTCCGCTCATTCTACGTCCTTCATTACATAGTATCTTCAAAGTGTTATATAGGTAACATTTGTACCAATCCCTTCAAAATAGCCGAAGAAATATCGACCACAGGTGAGACAGATAAAGTGCTTTCAAACGTAATCTGTTGACTTCTTGAAATACCATGTATCAAAGCAAAATCATGCGTCGGTCACTCGCTCGTTAAATGAAACATATCTCCATATTCACATCACTCTCGTTTGAACAATGAATGTCCCGTAACGCACCACAACGGATAAATATTCCATACGTTTCATTGACCGCCACATTGATATTCGGGCACATCAGGAATCTGAACATACCCCTTATTGAATCTATCCTGACCTCATTCATTCATTTGCTTACTCCGGCTATGTAATTTTGATCTCCAATTGTTTTGGCATATATGTACCCGCCACTCACACTGCCGCAAAGACCGTCCTGTCCGACACTTTTGTATTAGAATGTGTGTCTGTGTGTGTCCGCAGCTGACCTACTTACCATGCGCGTTCGTGGCCCGCTTGCTGAGCCTGCCTTGACTTGTTTTCTCAAGAGTTCCATGTGATAGTACCACTAGTGGGAAAATCACGAGAACGTCATCGGAAATAGTAACCTAGAATTTCGAACCCTTATGATATTCGGGATTGTCAAACCTACGCATCACTCAAATTTCCGTATCAGGAACGTAGTTGGACGCATGTCCGTGAATATGCACATGATGCGCAGCGAACAATAGTGCCTTTTGACGCCTGATTTGAAATTTTCTTCCAGTTGGCCAAACGAAACAAAATCAGTGCACGAATGTATAGATCTCCTGGAAGCAATATACATTTTGTATATAATATATATATATATAATGCACAGTGTAACAATGTAGTTAACTTAAGCAAGGCAATGAATGCGACTGAAGCATTAGCGTGCCGTTATTTAGGATATTCGCCCGAGATGGGCGGTGATTTGTCATCAGGTAAACAAATCGCGTTTGTGGCTGAACTTAACCTTAATGTATTGCGACTGCCTCCATCAAGTCCATCTCATTTACTGGTGTTCACATATCCTCGGGTGCACTCACCATATTTCGCTTCCCGATGCACTGCTGCTCAATCAATAAGGATATTGTCCTCAAATGCTACCTTCTCCACCTTCTACTATATGCAAGCAATTGATTTATGCGCATATAAATTCCAACAGATAAGTTTCTTCCCTTAGCAGCAGGCTGCTTAAAATTGCCTCTCAAAATAAATTTGCGTGATTTTCCCGTCCTGTTCCATTATCATTCAACCACGGTACAATCCGTGTTCTACAAGAATGAGGTCGGATGAGGCTGCTTTTGTATCCAAATATGACACTCTAAATATTCTGAATCTTATTCAGAAGGCATTATAACCTCAAGTTTCATTAAGGCACTTTGATCTGGTCCACTTTTCGAATGATAAAACTTGTTCAAGTCTACTCCTTACTTCCTACTTATTGAAGAACTGATTGTACTTCGTGTAATTATAAAGCTCTATTCGGATTACTTAGAATCCCCAGACGCTGGAATGCGCTGACCTCTAGGGTAGTATCCGTCTTACGTGCCGAATCTCCATTTAGTTGCTTAATACTAGAAAGGACATATGTTACGTTTTGCCAGAAATAGCCCCGGAATCGTGGCACATCACTTTGCAATTAATAGGTGAACGTGAAGTCAAATCAATAGAGTTCCACTGGCTTCCAATTGTACGTTTGCTTAACCTGTCATCGATTCGTCATTTTAGTGTCGCCCAGATTCTACAAACTGCGAGCTATCTTGCGAGTAACGACGCCTTTTAGTTTCAGTAAAGCCAAAAACTGGTTAGTGGTTGAGATCTCCACTCAAACATTTACGAGTAATATCCATAGATTGAATGCATACGCTAGTGATAGAATCTACTGGCCGACGAGTAAACTGAGGCTGCGTTGCTTGCGTGATGTACGTTGGATATACGCGCGTCAGCTTCTAGAGCGAGAACAGAGAAGTTAGGTAACAGAGTAACCCGAGTGCTCAGCTTAGCTCCTCACCAAATCCAGCATCAATCGCTACTATCGAGGCCACGTCTTTGGCTGCCTCAAAACATATTCACGTGTTTTATCGCCGACCAATAATGTCCAGAGGGCACACAGTTCTTGGTCTTCACTCGGGTTGACACATGCTGGTCGAGAATGAACGAATTTAGCTTCTGTGCAGCGGTACTGTGCATGCTGTGGTTTATTGCAATGAGGTGTCCAGGCCTGAGCAACGACCTTACCCCTTGGGGAGATCGAAACACAAAAATTGTTTATGGAGCTGGGTAGTATTCTGCTGTTTTCACCCATTAGTCTGGTTTCAAAATTCACGCACGGACCCTTCTAGACACCCTGTTGCAGTGGATTACCTGCGTACACTGTGTATTATTCTCCGATTGCATAGTCTTGACATCTCGCCGAGTGTGAATAAAAAGATGTTAAAGCTACCGCTCATATACTGCATCCGTACATTCGCCCGGATTGTTTGTCTGATATTAGTTGGTCTACTGCTGTTCCACCTCATTGTGTTAATCTTGAAAAATCCGAAGTGGAATTTTCTTCTTAGCTTGTTTTGAGGACACACAACTTCATCTTTTGTTGAGGCCTTTACCGAAACTTTCATTTGCTGTGTTTATCAATGATCTCACTGCCGCGTGCCTCACGCTTGTGTAATGAAATCTGCAAGATGTCAGAGCACCAGTCGGAATGATTCAATATTTCATACGCGGGTACATGGAAGCGCCGCCTTTTTATATTTACCGGCCGACTTGTGGACGCATTTGGATATCCTCCAGTCTAGTTCAAACGTGACGCGCGCACCATTGCACAGGATGTTGGGATAACTCAGAAGCTCACCTGGAAGTCCTCCAGCATGATTACAAACGTCTGTCTACGTACCACCACCACACATGTGGTTGGTATCCATATAATTCACTGGCATTTGACTTCAAATATCGCAGAAGAAAACTTGCCAAGTTTGGTGCGATAAAGAGCGCATAGCAAGTCCACTAGTTAGTCATGACACTGGTGGTGGGTGAAAAATAATATTTTAATGAACATTTTATGATGTTGATACTCCTTGTTTTGGGTACGCTGGAATAAAATGAAGTCAGACGTGCGCTGGGAATTTTTCAATCCTGAAGCAGCGCACACAGTTTTAGTTCCTCAACAAAATCCAAAGACTTCATAAGGGTTCTTAACATGGTTTTGTTTATTGGATTCCGGAATTCCTTCCCCTATGTGTTTTTGGAGGGCCGTAAAATTGCAAATGTCCGTTAATTTTAAACTCACTGGAAACTGCAATGGTGAACCGAATTTCGTTTGACTGTGCGAAGGTGTGCATAGCTTCGCAGGAACACATTTGACATCTGTATGGCTATCGGCTCATAAGGTCCACTATAATTCCATAAGCGTCTTTCGCATAATCGGCATTGTTACACTGGTGTATTCTGACTGTTGTGGACCACAGTTTCCTAATGCCTTCTTAATACCGTGAACCCGAGTCTGGATAGCCGCTTGATAGCCTGATGAGCTTAGCCAAACCAGTAAATCCAATGAACGTGCGAATCAGCTGATCTATTGAACACTGACACATACAGGGGTGTCATGTGTGGCCGAAAATGGGCTAATTATAAAGCTCGCTTTGAAAGTTCTAGGTGGGCCAAAAAACAATACTATACTTAGAATTTATCTGTCAAGTGAAGAACAGTCAAAGAAATCTGTCTCCACGAAAACGGTTGTTCAATTGGCAGTTGTGTAGCCCAGTTACGTTCGGAGCTGGTTCTCCTAATACTGACCTGGACTGGTTAGCTGTTAAATCTCTTCGCTGAGATGGGAATGCTTGACATTCTACGTGAATGAAGCTAGCATTATTCGGCTACTGTTGCTTGAGGATATTTGTGACCCGCAACATGGCCTCGTTTCCCTCTTGGCATAATGGTGCACTAACGATTGGTTCCACCCCTAGTATTATACCGTTTTGCATCTAAACCGGACTTTCATCTTCGTTGAGTACCGAAGCTCTACAACACTACACTAGTCAAAACGCCCGAACAAACTGATCACATCCTTGCTGATCACGCTAAATCGAATGGACAAAATTCGGGAGAAAGGGTACAGATCTGGATTGAAGATCAAGATGTTTGTTGTTACCCACACCTTAGGGTTGTTCTCACATGCGACCCCAGGACTCCAGTGGTGTTCGAGTGAGGTTATCAGGTTTACCAACCAATACAACTTTCATCTGATTGTCAGCGCCGATACAGTAGAGCACGAAGGATATAACTCTTCGGGCTTCGTTAACTATGTGTGATCATCCTCCATGCTGTGGTCTATCATGCAAGCATCGGACGAACAATCCAGTATCGTCAAGACCAAAGATAATATTTATTTATAACCTTTGCAGTAAGAAGGCATTTGTGCCTTGTCCTTCGAAACTTCCGAGAATTTGCAGGTAACATGAGAAAACGTGAGATCATGTGACTGGCGAATTTCGAGCCATCAGGTGTTGCTCGGTGAACATCGAACGTAGTTTATTTCCGCCAATGACCGAATCTGGAAGAGGCACATAAAGCATGTTCTCCGTCGTGAAGGATGGATTTCAATTAACTAATGTGCCCAGCAGTCAAAGATGCTGTGATGTGGACCTGTATAGCGCATACCGAATCAACACTTGTTGAATACATTCCTGTTTTTCGTTCCTGGTTCAGACTGGGGCAAGCAGAGTGGTTTAAAGTATTTTCATAATATAAGCGTATGAAGAACAAGATGCCTGGCTACTGTCAGCGCGGCTCACCTTTCAGGATGGTATACGAGTAGCCTCATTTTTCGTGCCTGGCGATGCCGCTAACTGGTCTCAGTGGCTTTCTCATTCTTATTTTCTAACCAGCGTCTAACTGGGTTTCAGGACATCTAGGTGCATGATTATGATTGTGATAGCTTAGCACTAATTCCATTCTTTTCTTTACGAGCAGGCTTTTAAAATAGGCTATGATCGTATAGCAGCGATGCGTTGTTAATAAACTCTGATGTTCTCCCGTCAATTGAATCGTTGACAATGGGACATTTGTAACTCGGTGGTCTTGGATCAAGCATTACTTTCATATCCCATTGAACCTCTAGCTGATATCTGGTGTCTCTTTTCACCAGGCAGTAGACATGAGCAGCCTGATCAGTTCTTGTGTGTGATCACTAATTGTACTGGCACAGAATGAACACTTCTGACCACAATTGAAAATGTCCCTAGCTCCGGCTCGACACTAAAACAGATGTTTCCCGTCGAATTTACTTGCACATCTCTAAGCAACTAAGGCGCTGAACACCTCTGGTCTCGTCATGGTCTGAAAATTGTTGATGAAGCTCTTTTTGTACCATAGATCGAAAAGGTGTTTTGCTTCATATCATTTAAAACACATCTAGGACTCGTCAAATAAGACACAAGTTCAGGTTTGATGCCCACCCATGGGTGTATCTTTTCTTCTGATTTACGCGTATCAGTACCCTATGTAACTCCAGGTTTCTAATGCCTAGCTTATGTCTAGCGGGTCAATTTAATATGGGTATATTCCCAGATAGCCGCAAAATATTCACCTCAAAGTCACGCGATGTGAGGGTCATCTGGATGCAACCATGCGATCCACACCATGAATTGCAAACTTGACCAGTCTGTCTAGTCGGGCAGTTTGGACCAATTTGAAATCTGCAAACATTTACAATAGGTTATTCATTTACACCTGTTGTATCCCTTTACCTTCCCTGATGCTACCGGGTTAACGGTCAGAAGACACGAAGACAGCCAAATTTAATATTTAATTTAATTTAATAAACAGACTATTCATTTGTTGTTGTTGTGGAAAATGGGCTGAAATATCGAACTAGATAGCCGTACAATATTGCAGGAGGTGATTCATCCCGACTTCAGGGGAACGGTTAAAAGTTATTCCTAGGCGAACGTTTATTCAGCTGCACTTATCCGCGACCCGCGCAAGTTAGAGAACTTGGGGGGTGAAGAAAGCCCAATCTAGTGATAATAAATTTGCAAATCTTGAGGGCTCAAATTTGGATAAGAATTTAGGGTGCAATCTTCCAAAAGCGCCCAAGGAAGATGACACTAGAATGGTTCCGGATGGAAATATTTTCATTGTTCATCATACCCAATGACGAGAGGAGTGGGATGTTGGTTGATAGTTGCCTGCTTTTATAATCCTCATTCAGGTTCGTTAAACATCAATACAAAGTTCCTTGTCTAATACGGGAGAATATGAGCAAAGAAACTAAATCCACTTGAGCTGGACCATGCACAATCACTGGGACGAATTATACTACCCGTCATGCATTTACACTATTGATAACTACGCGCTCAACCATATCTTCGTTCACTGTGACCGGCCGTCGTTCCCCACAATATAATGCCCGTAAGCACTTTTGTACGTCAACGTTGAGTGATGTATTATGCTGAATGTCCTCGTCCAGGTTCGCCGGCATTTACCACCATGGAACCAGGTGAGTCCTGCAGCTTCTTCCTGTCGAAAACTTAGGTGCATTGATCGGCTAGTTGAATTATAGTCTGGTTGTTTTATTAGTCTGTCTTTCAACCTATTGCAGATTTTTTTATTGTCACAATAAGCAAAGCAGCTAAAGGATCTATAATGCGGACATCCCATCTGAGCATCTGTAATCTACTCCATTTTCTTGATGAGACCGCGTCATCTGCTGATTAGTTGTGACTCTCATGTAAACAGGCTGTCAGGGAGGTAAAACTGACTTACACCCCAGTTTGAGTCTGAGCTCCAACACACTGATTCGTGCCTGGCTAAAAGCAATCGAATAGACAAATTTTACTCTATAGAATTTTGTCATTTGAGATACGGAAATAGGCATTTCGAGCAACTCTCTCTATTCCTGAGGAAATCACATAATTACCTTGTTGTTATTTTGAGGAGATTTGGGAATTTTGGTGGAAATTGCACCCCGTAAGTGAAGCCAATCTATGCTGACAACCTTAGAAGCACTGAATCAACCTTACCGGATAGCAGTAGCAGTGCGCATCTTATGAAACTCCAGAGAGTCTGGAACCCGTGGGCTCCCGGTTACAACTATGAACTCTTAACCGGTCGGCCACGAGCGACTGACCAGCTGTGTAATTAGCTCGCTATTAGACGTGATTGTTCCAGTGCTTGAAGGATGAGCGGTGCTACATAATGTCCAAATATCAGTTAGTCGCACAGCTTATCAGCCGCTCGTGGGCGAACGGTCAATTGTTCACACGTGTAGCTGGGAGGTCATGGTATCTAGACTCTCTGTGTTTCGGGAAATGCGCACCACTGATGATACCCAATAAGGATGACTCAGCTGTAGAGTGTTTCTCGGCTTCTTTTAGAGGGCAAAATCTACACCACAATATTGTATGATTACTTTAGTGAGGATTTAACACGAAGGGCTGCAAGGCAAGGTTGTCACACAAAGAACTTGTAGCAAAGAAATATCGACCATTTTGACGATTACGAAATCATTTCGCGTGGGACTGGTACTTCAGTGCACTGAGAAACAGTGCATGCCAAGACATGATCCTTTTCATACTGACTTGCATGCATTTTATATCCACTCTTATCGCTCACGGATATTGATTGATGGACGTTTAAATAAACACGGGACCTGGTTAGAAGGAAATTAACCTAACGAAAAACTCTCTAGAGCGAGGCTAAAAAACCACAGATGGTGAAGTCTGCAATCACCGTGGTGGTTGTTGAATTTTTAGAGTAAATGTCCACATCATTGTGGTTTGAAAAGTTCTACGGTTGTCCGGGAGTAATTGTCCTCATCAGTCCTGACTAAATGGGGAGCCAGTGATCACGAGTTTAGCTCGTATTATAGCTCATCGTCAGTGCATATCCTTGGGCGTCCCGGGATTTCTGCGTCAGATAATCGATGTGACAATCGGGGTAACCGTGTTACCACTACTCCAACACCGCATGCTGGGCGCATCTGAATTACCACTTCTTGATAGTTAAGACCGCTAAAGCTTTTACAACCTGACTGGTTTCTCCAACACCTGAAAAAATGAACTACTACCTGTCCTATACGTGCGGTTTAATCGACTGAACGAAACTTTCAAGCGAGAGTAATATGAACGCAGATTTTGGAATGCTAAACGCAAGTTTCACTCCTTAAATTTTTGTTTCACTAATCGTCATTATCTCTGGGTCTTACTGACTTGGTGTTGCTACGTTCGGTTCACCTGTCAGGTCGTAAGACAATTTAACCCAGATTCGTGTATCCGCAGGCCACATGGAAGAACTCTTATCTTCAAAGGCAGTCGTTTTTGTATCAAATCACAATAGAGTTGGGTAGTTCATTTTATACATCTTTGTGAAGACTGGTCTTCTTGCAAAGAGGAATATATATGGAATATATATGTACAATATTTTTTAATCTAGCTGGAAAAATTACGCAAAAATATTTTCCGGTATAGTAAATATATACATAACATAAGCGTCTACATACTTTGCATTGTAACGTTACGGTTATCAGAAACGGTGAAGCATGAATGTTTTACATTGATTTTGAACAAGCTCCAGAAATGCCAACCGGAGGTGAGATTCTAAAATTTATTTGAAGAATGGTTCGTTGATTCGTCAGGACTCACTTTATTGTGGATAAGGCGGAAATTTTCGTTCAACATTCGTCGAGAACAAATATCTTTTGGTAAATATTCTTCCCATTGTAGAGGTCACAAGGCACATAAACAGAAAACTTAAAGTAACTAATAAAACGAATAAGGGTTTTTTTCCTTAGCCCAAATGCACACGGTCCGTGATGCTTACCCACTCTGTTGCATTTTCGCTGAAGAAACATAGCTATAAATGAGTTGATATTGTTCGTAAAATCACATTATTTTATCCTCGAAGCACAAGCTGTGCCACCACAAGAATGGAACAGTTCTACATCGCATCTCAGTATATACACACAACTACTTCATAGTACTGAATGTCATCATCTAAATGAATCCAGCGCAATATGTTTTTAGCAGCATATTTGGACAGGCTCACCAGTGATGTTACGGCGTGATAAAGAATATTCACCTAATTCTTTGGAAGTTCGCTTTATTTTTCGCATATCGGTACCGGTAAATGTGGATCGGCGAATATGAATGAAGCATCAATGTTTTTTTCAGTTTTGTTGGAAACGGGAAGCAATTCAGATCAAGGTAAGCCAGTAGCTGCAGTGGTTGGCTTCAACTTGATTGTTACTAATTGACTTGGAGGTTCTCACACATCTTGTCTCTGAGCGTGCACCCTGACGAGTAGTCCGAACCTGTCTCCTTATGTAAGAAAATTAGGTTTACAAAGAGGATATGAATTAATTCCAAACAAATATTCTCAAGCAGCTTCAGTTACAAGTACGCAAAGTAAGTTTGTGTTAATGTGTGTTTTCTGATAACCTGCGTTCACACAGTGGCAAATGCACATTCAAAATTTTCCCCTCAGTCAATTTCAATGGCCTATTATCACTGTTCTGTTGGAAGTACAACGCCCCTAAAGAAGACAACGCCAAGCGCATTCCGCGCTAGAATCCTGGACGGTATCTCTCTGCCATTCAAGCGAAGCAGCAACGATCAATCACTTTCGCACATATATTTGATAATTGAATGTAATAGAACAAGATGGAAATCCCTGACCATGGCAGAAGATGTTTCCAACCGCAGTTTGAATATGAACAAGTTGTTTGCAACCATGTTTCATTGCGAATTCTCAATCCATCTCACCAAAGTTTCGTAATCTAAGAGCTCGTAAGGTTCTCCAATATAGATATCGGCCAGATGATAACTTCCAATATGCTGGTGTCGAATGAAAGTCGAAGCAGAATCACAAAGAAGTATTCTTTGAACCCATAATCCCAAGCGACGGATGTTTAGCTAGGCTTTTAATTCGCAAGCGTTTCGAACAACGAATGACAGTAAGTGCTTGTTTGCACACACGGTCATAGTCCTCTTTCTACCTGCAGACTTCTTAACTTAATTACACAAGCACATGGTGGCTAATATGTGATTCGTAAAAATATTTTTTTATTAACCACGTTTTAGGCAGATGTAGAATTATCGTCTTGCAATTCCCAGATAGTCGCGAAATGTTCATCTCAAATTCACGCGATGTAAGAGCCGTCTGCATTCAACTATGCGATCCACACCATGAATTGTGGATGACTCCCAAACTTGACCAGCCTGTCTGGTCACACAGATTCGACCAATTTGAAATCTGTAAACATTTACAACAAACGACAGAACATTTACAACAACAAACATTTACACCAAAACAGGCTCTCTGTTGGCTTTCGCTGTCATGGTTGAACCTTAGGGAATTTAGTTCTAGATAGTGTAACCCGCAATAGCATCGCTGCAATCAAGCATGGACCGCACGACATAGTGATAGCTAGGCATATCAATACAAGCAGAAGGAAATAAAAAGGTTCAACAATGGCTGATGATGTCTATCAAAAAAAGGTTAACGTTGACAAATAAATTGACCAAGCTCAGAAAACAGGCTAAAACCTGATTTACATGCATCTTGCGACTTTCTTACGCCTAACGCAAAGTATCCACGTATAGAAATTCCGTTCCAATGACGAACTGTTGTAAAATTCTTGTGACCGGGCGCTGAACATTCACAGTGACATTGCCAACTCACGTTTTAGCAAACTTCCTTCGGGAAAGACACTGAGTGGCTGCAGTTTGTTACAGAAGTTTTCATAGCGGTTTTCGTACGAACATTTTGTTGTAAAAGTGCTGTTTTGCTATAAAATACCTCCGGGCTTCTGAACGTCACCGGAATAGTAGAATGTGCAGAAGTGAATAAGTTCGGGTGTCTAGTATGCCTACAATATTTTTTATTGATTTCTCTTTCAGGAGATTGTGACTGACGGAGTCCATTGCGTAACCATATAATGGAAGTGATCTAAGCATCTATGTAGCATACGTTTGAATAAACTTTGATGGAAATGCCTGTGTTCAGAATGAGAAAAACGCAGATCTAAACGTCGGTAAGAGCAAAAACCAACTTTTTTCACAAAGCTTTAATTTATGATCTTGACAAATGGAAGCTGAGAAACCACTGCGGAATTACGCCGTTCTGATGAAGATTTCGCATTCTTGTTAGGTTGTACGTCTTAGCTTGAATAATCCCGGCTTCTTCCTTAATGTCACGAAGAGGCAGGCATAGAAATCCTCATTTAGAGTGCAACTTACCTGACTGGATTTGGAAACCTAATAAAGACAGGAGATGTGACGACAGATTTGACGTGTGGTTAAGTCGAAACATGTGGTCATGATTTGGATCTAAACAACACTGTAAACATCAAATGCCAGAAGGTAACCATCGGGTAATCGGGTTGGAGAGACTGGGGGCTCTGGCAATGTAGCTCGGGTGCGCTGATTAGTTGTTGATCAAATTACGTTTGAGCCATTTGCAAGAAACCTGATGAATCGTCCGCAAATCCGCGAAGTGTCCAGTGCGCGGCTGGTTACTCTTGTCTGATCAAAAGTGTAGGGCTACTTCTATCCTCTCCACTATGCTAATGGTTTGTAGTGCTTAGAGTTGGATATCTTTGAAGATAATGAAGAGGTGCGTATTTGTGCTTTTAGAAGAGCTCGGTGATAAATGACGGCAGCATCGGTGTTCAGGAGCCTAATGCAATTTTATCCGGTCAGTCTGGCGGTGAAAGTGCCTATTACATGCTAATCAAGCATGGACACGACGATTCAGGGTAGGGATAAATCAACCCACAGTGAACAACAGATCGCCACTGAGAAAAGGAATAACATATAGGTACGTATATGAAGCATTCTAAACTATTAGATGAAAACACGATCGATGCTTCAAAAAATTGGTTTCATAAGTGACATTGCGATGTTACACGAAGCACGCAGCATTGACGCATGAGCAGAGACAATATACACTCCCAATTCGCTCTACTCTGATACGCCTACCTAACCAAGCTGACGAAGGTTTGAAGGACCAAATCATGTTAGCCAAGCTTCCTTACTGATCATATATCATATGTTTTAACTACCGCTCTTGGCTAGGTTCAACCTCATCTCCAATTGCGGAAAAAGGTAAGACCTAAAGCGGATTGTGTGCAAGAATCTTGTCAACTGTCCTTCAGGAATGTCGGTTCCCTGATTCGCTATGTATGTTAGCTGTTCACTAAAGCGTGCAAAAGATGCGTTGCTGAATAAACGATCTGGTGAACATGCAGTCGTGAGCACAAACTCACGGGAGTTCTGGATTTTAAACTTGATATTCAGATTTCAAATATGCGCTTAGAAATATTGGATTGTTTTCCTCTTGTGAAGAAATATATATATATAATGGTAGAAGTACTCGTGTCCTGTGGAACCCATAATAAAACAGCAGACACACCTTAACAACTCCATTGTGTACAGGGAAAGGTGATGAAAAATGAAGCCAGATAGATGATACACTAAAAACTTTTGAACGAAATTCTCAAAAAGTACAAGAAGTCACTCCTTTAGCGAACTACCCTGGACCTTTAGGAAAAACCCACCATTACAACGTACTAAGTAGCGGAGAGATATTTCTGAATATTTCAAATGAAGATGAGAGTTTAAATCGTTTCCACCGGTTTGCTCCTGCAAGTAATTTCTGTGTTTAAAAACGTTCAAAATCGCTCCGTATCTTTTGAAAGCATCGGCTTTGAACGTTGTGCAGATCGCTAGACTGATTCGTACTCAAGAAACGCCGACCTTCCAGCCGTGAGTAGCTCGTTGTTGTCGCACACTTGAACGTTGTGATACTTAGCATTCGGCCATACAATTTAAGTCGGATCAGTTCATGTTGTGCAGTTTTTAGAAGGAAGGCCTTTGCGACCTGCAAGACTTTTGTTTTTTCGGATAAAGCAACCGAAATTTGAATATTGTCGATAGTTTGCTGCTCAACGAAGGAATAAACCACGCGGAGGAATCCGGTTCGAATTAGGGTGGAAATCGTGGAGTCATTACACCAAAAGAATATTTTTTTCTAGTGGGTTCGGGACTGATTGATTGCAGATGCAAATGAACCCAGAATGACAGCCAGTAGTTTGATAAATAATTAACTCAACCATTGGACATTGATCTATACACATACAGATGTATGCATGTATTTATATTATTAGTTGGGAAGTCCTGAAAAATTCCATGTATAGATACTGTAAATTGCTCACAACTGGCGTTTTGGGCCCGTTACCAGACTACGACCTGAGATGCGTTACATCAAACTAGTCCGAAGGCATCTTCATGCGCCTACGTTTGTGTGTCACACTTCGGTGGCGATCAATACTATAATTCAGGTTCGTTTCTACCTGATTGTACAAGCTAAATGTACAATTATAGTTATACATACATATATACAAACATATATACAAAATACCAAAGTATACCTTATCTCAAATTGGTCAAATAGAGAGTCGGAGGATGGTTTTCAGAGACCTGAGAAAACAGTTCGAGTGATGTAATTACAATGATAAGCGATATCCATTGCGAGATTCCAGGACCCACTTCACAAACACGTGACCATGTATAATGACTAGTTTCTTCACAGCGGGTGAGTTCTCTCCTACCGCAGTTCGTGCTCAAAGTATTGCCATTTATACAGCTGGTTCAATCATGAATGATCCATTACCCGAAAGAAAGAAAATACCATAACTGATAGCCTTTTCTTCAACATTCTTATCAGCTTCAAATAGTTCATGGACAACGTTTTTCGGTGGGTTCTCTATATGAAAATATAATTCAGTTTTGGTTACCTAAATACCTAACCTGTCAAACATAAAGCGGGCCGGACAGATTTTTAAACGTTGCTTGATAATTTGAATGTGCTCCGTACTACTGATCATAATGTTTATTCAAGTTGTTTTAGCAAGAACATATACATTTTAGGAGACTTCGTAGAAGTATTCTCGTAAAAGCCTCGTGGCTAACTTGTTTGTGGTCAACTCGATAAGGGTCTCTCTATGATTAAATGCTTTTTGTGGCTAGATTTTATAATGCAATTTGTTATCAGATACACTAGCGTGTCGAATATGATTACATAACCCACTCCTGGTTAGGATCGCCCCCCTTTGTTGAGTACACAACAAGTGGTGGAAGCCACGCCATAGTTTTGGGAACACTGCATAAAAGACGAATAATTCTTACCACAATGAGCGTAGCAACATCAATGCAGAGTTTCAGCGAGTGCCTCGTAAATCGCATCCTTATGTACAAGAGTTGTCACAATAGGCCTTTCTTTGTACGTCCCCAAGAAGCAAACACAGTGCACAATAGTCTGACGCATCTTCAGCCAAACTAAGCAGTGGGTACTACGGAAAAGATCGCCGACGATACTAAACAATTTTATAACATGGAATTTTTCATCTGCTTTAAAATACTTTTACAATGGGTTCGTAGAATCGAAGCATCAAGGCTACTAAAATGAATTCCCTTAAACCATTTGCACTTAAGTCATCGTACATTGAACTTTCCTCAAGCAATCTAGATCCCTCATGTCTTGATGATAGCCTAAATCAAGAAGAACACCTCCCGAAACCAGTATGCTGAGCGAGGTTCGATATGCGTATCAGATAAAAGGCCAACATACCGCGTCTTACTATATACGTAGTTGGTACTGCTATTCGGTGGCGACTGATCACTAAGTCACTCGTTGTCATTGGACGTCGTTCGCAAAAGAAGCGCACACAAAATTAAAACGTTGTGACGTCCTTTGAGAACTCAGGTGAATGAACAAAATCTTCTCTTGTGCGCCTTTGGTTTCCGTATGAACATACGGTACGTTTTTGCAATTCTTCATATACAAACATTGTGAGATCGTGTGGTCCATTTACGAGTGCAAAATAAGCAGGAAATTTTGAAAAATATACAAGTCCAGCCTACGGATTGCACCTAATCTTGACAGTTTTCTGCCTAGTATTTTTGAGCCGACCTGGGTTAGAGATGCTGAATTTCTGTGCTGTAGCTACTGAGAATTAACTAGAATCGCATAAAAGCATGTTACAAAGCGTTTTAGTCCATCTGAAAAGGCAACCGATGCACGCAGTCGTTTAATTTTTGTCTAATTTAACCGAAATCAGTGCATGAAAGACGAACTATGTCAATGAAAAACCCTTTGGGACGTACATCCATGCATATTCAACAGCTCCCAGCCGGCGGTATTCTATTATAAAGAAGTAAATATCCGGGGTCGTGAACCTAGTCTGTTTATTTGAATTCATTTAGAACATACAGTAGTGGTAGTTATCTGAGTTTGGGGCACTACAGAAATGAGTTGTGCAATTACTAAGGACTATTTCATAGGCCACTGGCTTTAACTACATAGCAAATACATATTTTAATAGTAATTACCAAACGCCTGGATTTTCCCTCCTCAAATGTCAGGGATACTGCTTGAAACCCGATAAGTCTATACCAAAGTTACTTAAGGACAGTGCAAATAACTTGTGGTCGAGGCGGTTGACGCATGCTGAATTTGGTCAGATGCCACCCACTTACCTTCATTAAGGAACATCAAGATTTCAGCGAAAACCCACCGCTCAACATTATGCCTCCTCATTAAGAATAAATGGCAACTAGATCAATCGCATATGCGAAGTAGTATTTTTGTCTATCCGAACGATAGATCTGACGAATACCACATCATGCGTGCTAATAAAATAGTACAGTATCTGGAGGACAATTCAAAGAAATGGCATGGGAAAGCTGTGAATTCTTTAAGAGAAACTCGTGCACAGTTGTTGCGGGTAAACGGTTAAGTACTGACATGGTAGGCACTCATTTTTCCGTAGATATACAGACATTTTATGTAAACATATATCTCCTAATATATATATATATATGTATATAACACAAAGGAGGACAAACATGGTGCAGGGATATTCTGTCATGGGGTGCGTGGATGGTATCCAGCTTAAGAGGAAGTGACCACGTCAAAGTATTTCTAAGTCTCGGAGCATCAACACCTTTAAGGCTGATAGCCACTCATCGAGAGCCCACTACGTTTGCAACACGTCAACTGCGGCGTACCCTGTCAGCATTGTGTCAGATGACAGTAAGATTGCTGCGGAATATGTTGGTTAGAGAGATCTCGATCTTGGTTAGAGATCTCGATCTTCACAGTAATTTAATTTTGATTTCATTTGTGCCAACAAATCAGTGAGGCAGTTTCTCATCAGCCGTCCCACTTCGCAAACATGTTTTTATGATCAGCTAGCCCGGAATTAACGGTTTATTACTGTGCTGAATTAGCTACTGTGCATCGTTTCTGCGGGAGTACTCTTGTGTTCAATGCCAAAGCTTCGAATCCCGTCGCTTGGATTACCAAAAAACTACTCATTTTGTACTTATTAGCCTCAAGTTACGGGAAATTTTGAGATGAGGTCGAACGATGCAGGTTCTCTCAAATAACTCTGAGAAATGGGTTTTGTTAAATTATTCGCGTAATTCTTGCACAGCCTCTACCACCACTCCTGCTATGGATACCAGTGGGTTCGCTATTTATTCAAACTTGTCGAGTTATATGTCAGTTTTTTTAAAACGGAGTCAAAATTCTGGTTATCCGTCAAGCTACCTATTTCTTATTACATTCACCTCCGACCTTGTGCTAAATGTTCACGAAAACAAACGTGTTCTTCTCCACTCCATTCAAGCAACGCTAAAAAACGGTTCTGATACTGAAGACCCACTCCGCCGTATGTCTTATTGTGTTATCTATTGGGATGCAGAAATTTTTCCACCATTGACATGAATTGTATTTAGGCAAAAATTATTCCTAGAATAAAAAGTGTCACTAACATCATACCGTATGTGCATTTATAAAACAGGTCTAAATAGGTTACCATGCATTTTACCACGATCTCTATATTCCTTTCCGGTAGCCGCCATTGAGTTCTGTTATTCATTGTTTCCTCACTCTCGTTTTAAAGGCCTATGCTACTTACTTGCTCCGCATTTCATCAGAAGCACACACGTCTTCCAGCGACATCGGTAAGCCCAAGTGTTTTCAGCTCATATGGTTGTTGTAGTAGTTCCAAACTGTTCGGAATAACACTTTTTGCACGCTAATGTTTGGGTGAATCGCAAATGACATTGAAAGTCATAGCTCATTGTTACCAGAGTATGTAGCTCTGAGGCGCTCGGTTTCGATCTCCAGGTGAATCCAACCAAACCTTATATGGCAATTCGTGCTCATTCAAATTGCCAGTATCGCTGAATATGAGTCGTACACCTGCAATATTCGAAATCCTTGAAGTCCAAAAACAAGATTTTATAATGGTGGGTTCATCATCAACTCAATGTCACTGGGTTTTTTAAAAATAACGCTAATAAAGAAATATAATTTAACTTTCCAATAATTAATAGATAAACCGTTACTGTAGCTAATGCATAATTCATTAATAGTCAAACTATGCAATCAAAATTTTAAGATGGAGTGATAGTTTACAAGTAATGGACAATTTTTGGCCCAAGAAAGGGTGGTAGGCCAAGAAAACAATGTCGAGTGCTGACACAAGACTCCTATTATGGTTGTCAACTGGCGTTGAGACAAACGTCCATCTCCACTGTACTATGTATGCCGTATGGTATATAGTAAGGCAAGCTGAAAGCACGTAAAAAGCCCTAGAAATTGTCCTGAATGAAAACAACTCAAAGAGGTTATCTGGTAAGCGCTGCCTAATGGGCTACGCATTTTTATAAAGATTCCCAAAGATTCCTAGCTATTCTTACATAAGCTATTTACGCAGATGCCGGAAAGTTTCCAAGGTGTTCAGCCTAAATAGAGTTTGAGCATTGCGTCGGCGGATGGGTAGGCTATTTGCTATTAGAAATGTATTTTGCCCTTCAACGTGTCGTCTGACAGACTACACGTCCCGAAAGCTAAATGCCCACCCGCCTGTGGGGTTGCACAATCCCTTTTAACTGAGCTACACAACGCACCTGTGTAAACCTGAGACAATAAGCAGCAATTTTTTCGTCCACCATTGTCCTTCAGTGATAAAATTCTCACCGACTCAGGATGCAGACCTGTACGTCTCAGCTACATTTCAACCATATCACCCGCTACAGTTTGGCGGACGAATGCAAACTGTAGAAGTTCGTGACACAAAAAATTGAAAATACACAGAGAGAACAGTGGGGCCTGTGGCTATAGTAGCAAGTGAAATTGTCCGGGTGATTTTTTAAAAGTCCCACAGTACAAATGCAAGAAAAAGAGAACTAGTGCTTGAAGCGATGCTTCTTCGTTATACTACGTGACATGCTGGTTAAAGTTTTCGACGAATTGCTCTCCGCTAAATAACTTGTCGATTTCAGACAATAATGATCTCGTTCAGGTGATCTTATTTTGCTTAACTCATCCGTCTGAAGTTATATTAAACGGAACATCCATGGGGCCAGAGCAGCAAACTTCGAAGTGTTTAAGGAACTTACGATCAATAAGATAAACAGGGCCTTCACTTGTGTTCCACAAACATCTGGGCCCTCTGTTTCAGAAGAGGATTCCGGTGCAACTCGACGACGAAATATACTTTGGGTAAAACAAGTCCTCGCGCAAGCCCGATAACGTTCACCCAAGAACAGCTTTTGTGATTTTTCTCAGTGTGGAACGAAGGATATCCAGCATAATGATAGGATACCAGGTTTTTCGCTTGTAGGACAAATGTTTCATTATTGCATACCTGGTGAAATACGTGCTGGTTAATCATCTCAATACCATGTGTGCACAATTGTCGGGTAAATTGTCCCGATTTCCGCACAAATGTACTGTGCTACTCAGTATCTCTATAGTCATTATAAATTAGTGTAAAATTTCGAGCCAGTATCACAATGCCATCGTTGCGTGCACCGTACATACCAAGATCATAAATCTCTATCGGTTTTTCTGCGAGATTTTGGCTGTGTCGAGTGTACCTGGCTTGTCTGTGAGCAGAAGCTGCAACCAACACCTCTTGAGTGTATCCCATAGGGATTTATCTGAGTACCTGGAAAATGAAATTGGGACAGAACAACGCTGCCGCAACAGGCCTTAACAATCCGCAGAGATCAAGTGCTGAACCAGCAGTCGTTGATTGTCTGTCTTGCTCAAATTGTTAAGTTGCTTTGTTCAGGTTCATACGGAGATAACTAGCCTGACGGCATGTCCAGAGTGATTCCCAGTGTGTCCGCAACGTAGAGTTGCGACAGTGCAGCTCTCAAACAAACCAAACGTGTCTTTCTAATATTGTCTCAAAAGATGCCTGGGACAACCAGAAAATCCCGATCACACTATGGAAACCGGCTGTCGGAATCCGTTGTAGGTTCTCCGACCACTTCGCTTCCACCGTTACTACGTCTGTGGGCGCCCCTAGTCGGTAAGAGATTGAAACGGCTTGTACAACATTGTACATTCTCAAGGTAAGGTAATGTTCCTGCTGAAGATGTTCCTGTTTGAAGACCTTCTTTCAAGCAAACCGTTTGGATTCACCTAATTTCAATATGTCAGCAGTTGAGAGGGTGCATGACATGGAATTAGTCACAAAACCTCTACCATCAACCTGTTTTTCAGCATGGTTATATCCAGAGTGACGTGAAGTAATCTCGCCAGCAAGCTCACCTAGCATGTCAGAAGAGTTAAAGACGACATCCGGGAAAACGTCTCTTTGTATCAGATAAAATCCATACTGCATTCTAGGTTCCCCGTCACTTACAAGATTTCCTTGGTGTTGTGTCAATGAGGAAAACCCAGTTATCTCAAATATCGTGCCATGTGGGAGTTTGAATACCTTTGTGCAGCGCGTTCACTTAAGACTCATCAGAGACATGAGGGACGTTTGCATTTTCCTCTTGCAACAAATCAATGGGCAAATGAATGTGTTTTCCAAGGGGCGAAGGGTTTGGTCTTCAAGCGGACAAAAGTTGATAAGAACTCTGGGAGTACGCTTACCTGCTGAACTCTAAATAAACAAAATCGTTGCTGGGCTCCCGAAGGATTTCCAGTATTGCAATAGCTAATCTAGCATCTTGAAACAATTGAGACTGTCTGTCATATTAACCATTTATTTTTCTTTTTAGTTCACTAGCATACATACTAGCATTTTGGTATATCACTGAGTGTAGAAGCCTTTTTTTCTCTAGACTTTCGCAGCTTTCTGGATGACAGTAAGTTGCGAAAAAAACAGGTTTGGTTTTCAAACTTACTTTTGTAAAATGATTTGGGCTGCATCAGGCCAACCGACTGGTCCTTGGCACAGTGATATTCACGGTTTCAATGATGTTTTCGTAACCACTGTGAGTTTTTTTTCGCCAGTGGTATGTTGTATTGAGTACGCTCAAGCCTCAATGACTTGAATACTAACTAATTTGATTAAAACTTGCCTGAAGTTTACTCCACGCTGTCTGGAATTATTGTTTCTTTCTTTTGACCAACTCCACTACGTATTCCGCAGTCAGTCTGTGGTTTGCTCAAGAATTCTTGAGCTTGTGACACATGGTTTTGTAGTTTCAAATCACAATGGAATATTTGATTGGTCACATCCAACCTAGCAGTATTTTATAGAGTGTGACGTATTTGGGTTGGGCAGCAGTTATATCATTGCAAGTTGCTGCAGAAACATGGCAGTGCGGTTAGTCACCGTCAAATATACTCGGAGATTTGGGTGCATCTTACCTAAAATGACGTAGAAGAACTGTTTTATAGCCACCTATCCTCAATGTGAGTGAATTATAAGGGTAAATCGATTACGAATATACATGTACAGTACCCACATAGTGCACTTGCATACCACACAATCCAATATACGTTTATATCCCAATGTGCCACATCCACAGCTCCAGGGAATGCTTCTAATCACTTTTCGGGTAAGTGTAGACGGTTATTTACATAATCTTTTTCATACGGTAAAGAATATTCAGAGCAGAAAATTTATGATTATATTTCGTTCCGCTTCCTCTTATGAACGGAGAAACTTGCTCAGGAAAAAATTGAATAAACTTGAATATCCATTATTTGCGTTTTTGTCGCAAGCTTACACCGGATACTTTATTACACTTTACGATTATTCTGTGGAACTAGGTGGAACTAGGCTTTGCACTTGGTCGATAAACTTTTCCAACTATGTCAGCGTACTCACTGGATGTTAGGCATGACGGTAGATTAGCCGTCAACCTATGTAACCTTTGAAAAGCAAAGCCAAAACAATTGCTTGGTTGCTTACCACCTTACATCTAGTTTCATGCAGAGGTGAGGTTTGTCAGTGCTGTAATGCCCGAAAGCGCAGTAGTGTCGGTTCGGCAACGCGCATCACATCAGCTCCATCAACGACCTGGTGGGTGGTAACTAAGCTCCATACCATTTGCTCAAACCTGACTCATCTGCTGAGTGATTAAAATGCATCCTGACGCACACTGTAGCATCGGTTTGTTCCAATAACCCAGCTAGCGTTACATGCTCAGGTGTTTCCAACCCCCATAGTAATTTTCCCCACTTCGCAGGTGTTCTGGGAATTCAAGGATATCAGCTGCAAGTAAATGAGATACATGAAGAAAACCCGAAATGCAATCCATGACAGTTTCATCCTTGTTGGGAATCATATTCTAGAAATTGCCGGAGATATCTGCAACTCTGACCCTCGGGTTATTAAACGGTAGTATACCGCGAATTGCGTTCATCTGCAGCATGTCTTTCCACGAAAAAGCTTGAGATCTTCGGGTTTTCTAAAAGCGCAGTGAATTATTTCGCAGTTAATTGGTAATGTGCACCACGACAAAACTTACTTATGAAGCAGGCAACATCCCTTACTTACCTGCTTAACAAAAACCAACTGAGAAACGTTTTGTTTAGGGATTTTCATTGAAAGGACTGTATTGTTGTGGCTGCTGTAAATGGTCAGAATTTGCCACCATCCTGTTTTCCAATCATCAAATGGAAAACCAACCATTCAACCACTTCCCTCTCTCTATCCCGGGTTTACTCTGGATTCACTCTGCCAGGACCATTTCCTTCCTTGCGTCAAGAGTAAGCAGGTACAGATACTTCAAAGTGTTCACGCACGACAAAAAAGTGCACATGAATTGCTGTTACAAAGTGATGCGTACGTTCTACGTGAGCAAAAATACGCACCCGGCTGTAACCCAAAACGGCAGAGCGAAAAAAAATTACGAACACCTGAGTTCGGTCTCCGTTTTCGGACAAACGTGTACAAGTGCCCAAAATGCAGTGATCACGGTTTGGAGGTGGGAACCCACCAAAATACGAGCCTACATAGAGTAGTTCGTTCAACGTGTAGTCTGCTAATACAGCAAGTGTGCAATTTTTGGATCCGAAATTTAATAGTAGTTCTCTGTTGCACAGTGGACACGATCTCATAAAGGGAATATTTAGACTTCGTTACATTCCATTATGTGTCACGTGGTCATTCAAATGGGCAGGGTTTTTCTATGGTGACCCGCAGCTTATTTTTCAAACAAATAATTACAAATTCCGTGGGAAAATTTAAGAAATTTTTGCCTAATTTTATAGCAAAAAATTTTAAAAATCGTTTAGCTATAACACTCTCCCGGTGCCTAGCTGCCATGCTACCCGAAGGAAGCACGAGGGCCGGGATACTGCCAGGTTGTTCAAAACTAGACAGGGGAAGTCGAGAGATAGAGTTCGGCTTCGAATCAAGGACCTTCCGGTCATTAAATTCGCGCCCTAACCAACTGAGCCATCTCGTCCCAATATTATAGTACCTTTTTCCAAATATACCAGTGTTGGTAACACCATAAAGTTTAAACACGCACCCAGCATTTAACCAGAAGTTCCTCAATGGGTCCTTGGCGAAGTTGTTGTATGGTCGCCATGCGGAAATCTTCAACCGCTCTCCGGCTTCCCTATATGCGTGCACATTGCAAAAAAGAAAATGATCTTCGCAAATTATTCCTTGACGTTTTCGACAATTTCACAATGGTCGACTGGATCTTCCTCAGGTAAAGTCCTTTCTTACATTCTAATGTTGTACAACATGCTTCCCCATTTTTGTTATTTCGGTTCTGCGCCTACATCATCCTTCTTGTTTTTGACTTGAACATATGCCGTTCTTTGACCTTGTCATCACACGTGGTGTTTAAGTCAACACTTGGTTTCGATATCTTGCAAACACCTTGCTTTGAGTCGGTTAGGACTTTGGGAGCGGTTAGGAATTATCAGTTTCTAAACCGGTGTATAGAAGCCGGCATAGTTCCGTGATTTGAGGTTTGTATAGTTTTGTTATATTATCATTGCATTTGCAGTACCACATTTGTAAATATACCTCTATTTGAACAATTGGCTTTTGGTTTTTTTTCGCGCAACTCAGCGTGGTTCAACAGATTGCTGGAAACAATCTGTAGTACTCAAATCTAAGAAATCAATTAACTCGGACTTTCATCCGAACTGGAATTGGGAAGTTTCGTACCAATATGACAAGAACACGAAGCGGCAAGTTACTACAAAGCTTGTCGAACCCAGAACTTGCTAACTTGAACGATAATTCTGATATTATTGTTGACTGTGACATCTGTGTTTCTCGGCCCCCCTAGGCCGAGCGTAGCTGGTAGTGTAAGGTCCAGCAGGTAGACGGGTGGAGACTATGGCAAACTTAGGTTAGAGAGAGAGCTACTAAGACAAGGGGTCGTGATAGAGATAAAAAAGCTAGAGATTAGAAAGCGGAAGTTAGTGTCCCAGAAGCCGATGCTATTGTTTTATGAATCCTCTGATGATGAACGTTTGATATCAAGTGAACGTGGTTTTCCATCCAAAGAACAGAAGGCCGAGAAATTTGTAGCAAAAGTCAACCGAGGGAAATCAGAATGCACACAGCTATCTTCAAATAAGCCTAGAAAAGGCGACTTGAACTGCCACACAAATCTCAAATGTGTATCAGAACGTCTACCTCGGCATTTGCAACGAAGGTGGGCCTAAGCGGCAGACGACAGAGCCGGAATTCGATCATCTAGTATCCTAGGTCCCTATATGTGTACATATTGCAAAATAGACAAACTTCTTCTCAATTTATTCCTTGGCATTTTCCACTATTTCAGAATGGTCGACTGGATCTTACTCAGGTAAATTCCAATGACTCAGTTACATGTGCTTCTAGAATACCTTCGTAGTTTAACTGGCCTACACTGATGCTACTTGTGATCACTTATATTATGCTATATGCAGTAACATTCCGTAGCACGAATTTTCACGAAGATGTGGCCACTCATTGCCTATTGCGTACCATGACGAACGTCATTGTGCTTACTCTCCTTCAGTATTGACTGAGACGGTCGTGTACAGCCTGATGTGTTTCGGGTCGGTACCAAAAATAGTAACGTCATTGGCATAATCCATTTCCTTAAGCTACAAAGATGGGTTAATTTGATTAACTAAAGAGCGTTATGGGATATGGCATACTATGTAGAGTCAGATAAAAGGATTCAGTGACAATGGTAACAGTGAGCTATTTTGTGTCAGACATTAGGTCAACTCGGGATGTATCTTTGTCATAAATGTTGACGCTAGGTTCAAAGGTGAACTACAGCCCGTTTTTAACCAAGATTGATTCGGTTTTCTCAGCGGATGGAAGAATAGGGCAAAAACTCGCCAGAATGTGAGATATATCAATTTTGTTTGCCTTTTTCAGCATACTATACTGCTGTATTTCATGGATAGGGAATTTAATACCAGGTTTTTTCTTCCGCGCTTTAGGAAGCTTTTATTCTTTTGTGTCAGTCAAAACATTTTGTAAACCGGTCCGATGACAGCGAGAAAACCTGTCCCGAAAATATGTGTCGCGATCGCAACCCCATCAGTCTGGTCGCCACGAGCTATGTTACTTTCCCTCTGTTGGCCCGAAGCATCATGGTCTTAGGCGACTTTTGTGTATGCACCGAAGTGGTGCTACGTAGAATGCTAAAATGAAAGTCTGTTGTCGATGAAGTACTTCGGGCTTTTGCGGATTTTGCATTTCCGAGACTTTTGCTTGCCGACAAGTTCCCACAAATAAGCTATCTTTTTATGGAGTTCGTTCCGTGTTCAACTAGTGGTGCCTGATTCCTACTGACACTATGCTTTGTCCAGCATTTCAAAAACTGCTCTCAGGCGGTTCAGTGGTATTTATCCCCCAGAGAAATCATCCCTCGGTATGTGTGTTCCAGGCAAATTCAGCCACCTATCCACTCAAATAATAACTATAAACCAGATAGCTTCAGGAGTCTGACAAACAAAAACATCACCGAAGTCAAGCTTCCTACTGTTTCATAAACTGTCAGAACCACCGAAAATTCCTACTGGAACACTGACTGAATGAAAATTTAACTCTGGTTTGGATAGTGTACCAACTTCTAAGCTTCAGATAATTCTGGAATCTATCGTGCTACACGGAAATATTTGTTAGATCTGAATGGTGCATATCTTGAGCCTTGAAATATGACTACAACTGCACATGAGCTGCTAAACAGCTGAAAATATTTGATTCATAATTTAACACTATGCATTTGTTAGATAACTAGCGATAATCCCCCTCGACTTAAATGCAAATCGTACCCGAATCCGTAAATTGCATGCAATCTGGGGTATGCTGGTTAATGCGGGGATTAATTCGATCAGGTTTTGTAATTTTCTCTGTTATTCATTTTACATACACTTCAATAGCAAATAAAGATGCATAAAACAGTGGCGCAATCGTTATTCACTGTAACATTACAGAATAGTTCCATATACGGGGAAGATTACTTAGGCAATGCTAGAATCTTCAGAAGACAACACATTCAGTATAAGTTTGCTTGGTGCCTGATCACCGGATTTGCATTCAATAACCAGCTAATTTATTTCAAAGGCATTAAAAGTACCAAGGTTTCTTGCTACTAAAAGTTTTTCGGTAGGCATCAACTACTATGCTCATTGATTCGAAAAAAACATTCGATGCCATTTATAGTACAGATTTTTTCCCAGCGATCTGATCTTTGTTGCTCACATTTCAGAAATAGAATGGACATTTAGAGCAATTCCAGGTAAGTGCTGACAATACACCATTAAGTTTGGCACTGAAGTAATTAAGCAAAGCTTCTTTTGTATTATAGATCATGGTGCTGGCTTCTGCGATGTCAGTATGTCGAAATATAGGTAGCTCGGGTGTGTTTACCGGTGGTTGATCAGATGGCAGTTGATCTGTTTGCCGAGCTTGGCAATTGGCTTGCAAACGTTTCGTCCCCAGTCGAGGAGACATCGCCAGTGTGCAGTTGAGTAAGACCCACTCAACTGCGCATGACGATGTTCCGTTTTATATGTGTTCACATTCCTACACACTACTTTCAAGGCATATCGGAATACGCTGTTAATCGAATTTGAATACGTGCTGACTGTGAATTTACTACGACGTATTTAGGTTAGCTGTGATTGAATTACACACATGTATAACATAGCAAACATGCAAATTACTCCCAGGCTACGTAACCAATTATCGAAGCAATCCAAGTAAAAGATGTCTAGTACTTGCATACCAATACCCATTGGAAAAACGGCTGAGTAATTTTGTACATACTTATGCGTTGTCATTTTTTGCTGACGGTAGTCTGGATGCTCAGGCCAGTCTCTTTTGCGAATGGGGATTCAGAGTGAAAAATGAAGTGTTATTCGCTCTAATAGAGAGAAGCACTGACTTCAAAAGCCTGTACCAAGTTCCAACAGACGAACCAAACGAAGCAGCATTCCCTTTGCTCAACTTGAGGATTTTAACAAAAAAAACAGTCCAGACAATCGGAATACCCCGACCAGCCCCTATGGCTAACAATTCATAAAAAATTAAGTAAACGTTTGTTTTTATAATCATCTCAGATCATAGCGAATTAGAAAACAGTTAACTGCATGCAACCTATGAGACTGAACAATAGTGGGCAAGCACTGATTAGGTTGACCGATGAAAATTCCGGTCCTCTGTATGGAGTCTAAAAAATTCACGTAATCATAAATTACGCAGTACGGGAAAATCCGGGACACCCAGCAAATATTTGAACGGCACTAATGGCACGTTTTTTACTTCATAAGCGGACGATTTTCAGGAGTGGCAATTCACACACGACGTGCGGCGAACTCTGAAAATCGTTGGAGCTAGTTTAATGGAGTGAATTCAGACGGCGTTGATGCTGGAACAGAAAAGAAATAATAACAATCGAAACCCTGGGCGCTAAATAATTTATTATCTTACTACTTTGAAATCACTTAGTAACGGCTGAGTATTACCCTTTTGATTGTGCAACCTGCATTGCTCTAGAAAATTGATGGGTGCATACGGGGAATATTGTGTGATCTCCGTGTGATCTGGTTAGCAACATTGATTTTGTACATTTTTCTACTGACCTATCCAATACATCAGAATTAACGAATACGGTTCAGTTAGCTGACTCTTTTTGTGGTGGCCGTTGATCCTTTTTCTCTGAAGTCGTCAGTCGGCTTCCAAACAAACTCCGAAGCTCAGCCAACAAATTAACGGCCACATGACTAAAAACCAACAAACTTACCCAACAAAATAATGACATATCTTTTACATGACCAACTTCAAAAACGAAGCGTTTTTGTATGTCAATTTGGTTTTCTGGTAGATCATCACGTTAGCAACAGAATGATTCCTTTGAAATAGCTTTTGTGAGATGGTTTCTCAATCCAACAGTCACCGCCCGGTCTTAAACCGCAGCTAGCTCGATTAGGCTAGCAAAACTTTGCAGAGTTCATCACTGAATAGGCGTATCAGCCACACAAATAAAAGGGTACTCGAATCACCGAATTCTGATTCACAACTAGTGTACACTTACCTGGAATGCCCAGGTGTTCCCGAAATCGTCCTCAATGAAAGTGACATAAAAAGTCATGTAAGTTACAAGCTACTTCCTCCTGTTTAGGTAGTTGTGTTAGTTTAAAGAAATTAACAGAAACTGTTGTAATCCGTTTGCATGAGAACAGCTAGCAATCGAACTGTCTTGCTTCAGATTCGAAAGCCGGCAAACTCAGTAGAGCTATCTTTTACGTGAGTAAGTTCACCAGAGAGACAAAGCGAGCGTAAGAGGCTGAACTACCATTTAACGACAGAAGATGAAGAGATGTATTGGCCCAGGTAGACCTAGGGTGTGTTTTTCTTAGATTGAGCGGTGACACCAGTAGACTTGTAGCCTTTTTTTGGAAAGGCTGGTGCATGCGTGATATAATCCGAACGAGGTTTCAACCACTACATTTATAGTTGAGATGCTGGCGCGCATGTTTCTCTATGGTAAGTCAGTATACTGCGTTAGGTTTGTTCTTGAAGATTAAAATTGAAGTTCTTTATTGCATCGTTTAATACAAGTCTAGTATTGTTGTCTACTTCTGTTCTGTGGCTAACTATTATTCCTGTGAACATCTGCTGGAGGAATAATTTCATCAGTGAAAAGTCTGTATGGGATAGTCGTCGCACTTCCCACTATCGCGTAGACCCCCGAGAGCTCGGATACTAAGGTGCAGTGAGTCACTGGTAGATGGGTCACTATTCCTAATGCCTCTTCGAATTTTGCTGATCTCGTTTACGTCATTGCAACTAGACAGATTCACACCCGTCTTCCGCTGTTGGCCTTGCATAAAATCTACGACAACTGTGAGAATCTCCTGGGGAACCTAACAACATTTTCTTCCAGATGCTCAAGATTGGCGTAGCCTGCTGATCTTTGTAGCTCCATCAAAAAACAAAAACAAAAATACCGATCTTTGTTTTATGATTTCTCATTCGAACTTAGTCTACACTAGACCGCAACTTAGTAAAGTACGCTAAACTAGACTACAGTGCGCTACTCTTAACTACACGACGCGACGCGACGCGACGCTCTACTACACAACATTAAATTACGTTCCAATAGGCAACACTGCACTGAACTACACACTACGCCCTTAATCAAGTTTTATGAGGACACTGCATTCAAATAACATGTTTGGGAATGCTGATTAATTCATCATCTCTGGTTTTAGGTTATTCGCCTTCCACTTCAAATTAAACCAGCGACGATATATTATTGTTTGATAATAGACTATGCTGCACACTGTTTTCCAGTTCTCAATGAAACCCGACGTTGGGTGGGACTGACTCAAACACTGCGGTCGGCGTAAATACAATATTGCTAAATAGTGAGTGCTGGATTAGGAATGGAGTAAAAATAGACGCTCACCAACATTTACTACCATTCAGTCAACTAGGCCCATATGAACATTGTCTTCATTTGTGTGAATGAAATGCGGTTGATTTACCTCATAGCCATCGGCAAATCTGATTGGACTGAAAAATGTTTAGAGAACCATCAGTTTGTGAGGCCCCCCAATGCGATTGGGAGTCTAGTATCCTGAGTAATTCTAAATTACATCTAATCTCACTAAATGTCAAGTGACGGTGGGATTTTTGAACGACAGCAAGTCAAATCAGTGCGATCCTGGAGCGGTATGCAAGCGTGCTAAAACGATTCCCAGAGCAACCACCGGCATGTAAATCCGGCTCAGCCACAAACTCCTGATATCCTGCAGTTGAGAATAGACTGGTACGTCTAGGATTGTGAGACAATGATCAGAATGTTCATTTAGGCTGTGAGAAGTCTACGAAAAAATGTGTAAAAATGTGTAAAACTATGCACTTGCGGCACGAATTGCTGATACAGTACTCGCCGAAACGATCAAAAATCGCTAAATTGATGACAGTTGTGGACCAGGATGCCGAGTATAATGTAGGCTGTGTTAGAGACTAATCGGTGTCGTTAATGAAGAACGGTATGTAAACCAAAAGTTACAGGTTAACATTGTAGGGTTATAAATCCGGTTCCAAAATAAATCTCATTCGTTTCGTTCTCTAATGTACAGAATTGTCCAATTAATCCTCCATGAGAAATTAACATTTTCATACCGGCCGTGTCCTCACCACACAAAGTAGCTAAATGCAAATGCCTTCACTTAATCAGATAATATACGTTTTGTCAGTAGCAATGTCATAACCAACGCAGGTCGCATGCAAGGAGACGGCAGCTTCAATCCAGAAGGCCCTATGATCTTCGCCAGTTTCAGTCCTCAGACTTCCTACAGCGTGTGCTAGGAGCCGTGAGCATTAGTCGCCACTGACGCCTATTTGTTTCGCAGCCATTTGAAGCGGATGATGCATGGTCCACTGTGATTATTAGACCGCAGTCAGATTTTGACTAAGTGATTAGTCTCATATAACAAACGCTTCCTAACAGAAGCTTTCAGGATTGTAAACCACAGTAAGCTGCACATTGCTCTGTCGATCCGTGCCAAATGCAAGAGAAAACGTGATAGAGATGGAAATGCTTGTAGCAAATCCATGATTCCATGACTTGCATATCAACTGTCCTATCTGGTCACTTGGAGTTTCAATCTAACAGGTGTTTTGAATACGGACATCAACGTCTATTGAACCTAGAAAATAAACCGTAGCTTCCAGTTGGAATTAACTGCTGGGCGACACATTGTTCATCCTCAAACATTTACATTCCTTCCAAAGGATTTCCGCATATTTGACACAAGTGTTATTCAAATGTGGACAATGATTCACTGGCCAAGCTAAGCATCAATACATAAGCAACAAGGGTTTACTACCCAACGTCGTACTGTGCAAATGAGTATAGCGAATGAAAGTTTGTCCAACATGTTCAAGGACCCCGTCGAGCGAATTGTTTGAGGGTAACAGATGGACGGGACTGCGGATCAGGAGACAAAGGAACCAAAAGCAAACGTCTTCGCCACGGAGAAGTGTCTGGCGTGCGTCAGTGGATTAGTGGTAACATACTCACCTAGCAAGCTAATGGCGGCGTTCAAGTCCCGATAGTTATGGGGAGAGCTGCTATAGGTTCCCTAACATTGTGTCAAAACTGCAAAAACCTCGCAAACCAGGAGTTGATACAATGAAATATTATGGAAAAATCAGAATTAACTCACAATAATATTGGAAGTTCTTGATATGTAAACAGAATACAGTGCAGCTGAAATCACCAATGTGATTCCAACAGAATGATCTGAAAAAGCGTAACGACTGAAGCACTAATGCTGCCCTTAATGCATTCTAGAATCAAAACAGTTTGTCAGATGCCGAATAATATTTTCAAATACATACACACACATTCATATCAGCAACCATATAGAGCACCTAATATGCCCTGTCCACTATCAACGCCGCCGCTTCTGGCAGCTGTACGGGACAGCAGATGGAGACCTCTTTAATTTAGTGAAAGCCAGTGAGAAACGCGAGTAATCTGACCATCCGATTAACTTCTAACTGGTTTCCACGCGTGTATGGATCACGCGTGATCTCCACATGGTGGGAAGTAAGTCTGGTCTCAGCAGCAAGCAAAAAGAAAACTAACATAACATATTTTTGCATTCGATGAACTGGAGTATTTTTGTAAATTAAAGGCCCGATGAGGTAAAATTGGTGAGCATGTGCTTCTGGTTTTAGAGCTGCTCACTTCCAACCAGTGTATTTTACTGGCACTTACTACCCTTTTTCTCGATAGGCGATGGTTAACACGTAGGACAGATGGACGAATCAGATTAGTTTGGTTAGCTGCAGTTTATTGGTTGATATTTGCGCCGTAAACAGTTTCAGGGTCATGCGAGTTATATAGCAGTGATCCCGCGATGGTGGAAGTTCACAGTCATATTCCAGTAATGAAAACATATCTTCTGGTTATTTGCTGGTTCTCGCTTATCTTCGACGGACATCCTCTCTGTACAAATGGCGTCTGGAAAAAGCAGCCACCTGGTTCCTTTGACGGTAGTAAATGTTTAAGTTCCGGGAGATCGCCATCGCTCGTGCATTGTCAGCAACTCTGTCTTGATTTCGGAAATTGCGTAGCGCTGATTTTTGATGACGTAAGTCAGAACTATTGAAATTTCCATTGTGAAAAGAGAACAGAAATATTGATCGTATGCTAATAACAATGTTCCCTTGTACCAAAGTTACAAATCCAAGCGAAGCAATTGACAGTGGTCGTTTTGTAGATACATTTTGACGTGTCAAACGGGGCACAGTTGTGGTGTCTAAAGACTATTGCTCTTAGTGTCATTTCGTTTCACACGAAACGGAATGTCACCTTCATTACCCAACACGTTTGTTGATGGGCAGTAGAGGTTGTATGCATCGTTTCTTAGTTCATTTGGTAGAATGAACTCATGATGTACGGAGAATTATACTGGGACTGATAGTTTTGAGTGTGCATCATGGTGTACCCAAGCAGAGTCTGGTCCAGTGATGACTCATGAAAACCCGGATAGAGTGTCAACCAAGTACGTTAGATCAAACTAATTTAACTAATTTAACGTTTTACCATCTTTAAGTTTACCATTTCCTTGAGAATAGTGACAACTGATACCGAGGATACGATTTAAAATAGTTATTTAACAGTTTGCTGAAAAAATGAGCGGACAACTCTAACATAATAAAGATCTGTCTTCACACGGTGTGGCTTAAAAAGGAGTATACACATGGCTATTTTAAAATCACTTTTATTTTTCACTTTCAGCCTTTCTGTGACACCTTCAGGGGCTTCCTTTCACCAAAAAGATCAATGCCATCGCCCACAGAAGTATATTATGAATACATCTGCGCAGGTATTTTCAGTACAGTAGATATTCCATTTGTGCACACATAAGAACTCAGACTGAAACTATTCCTCGGTTATAGTTGGCATAATGTCTGTTGTCACACAAGTCACTTCTAGCTCTGCAGTCCTTTTCAAACCTAAGTCATTATGCAATGACTTTTGAGTTCATGACCTGAGGATGAGGTAACCACGAAACGGAGGTCGAAATTAGCAAATACCGACCAACTTGATCAAATTTCTTTCGCATGCTATTCAAGTTAAAATCTATGCCAAGAGGTTTGGCTCATAAGTTCTCAAAAAGGTAAAAGTTTGCAAATTCCAGTTTATTATATCAAAATAAAATCTGGATCCGAATATCCGTTGGAGACCTTAGGCCGGTAAATTATTTTTTCCACGAGGATTGTGATTAGCGCATAATTGGCAGGCCAAAATTAATGGTAAATCATTTTAGATGCTTAAGTACTTATATTTATTGGTTTCCAATTTCTGTTTCATTTACAAAATCATTCTGCCTTCCTGTAACGTCGTGTATCTAATTGATTGGCATTTGTCTGTTCTCACCACACTTTAAAACTATCTTATTAAAGCGAAATATTTGACATGTTACACATCTGGTTTGTATAGTCTCTTCTATTTCCAATTTCGTTCCACAAGACATCACGAACAAATCCTTTTCATTTTCCGCGCTATTGTTTATTTGCTCTTTTCCCTCTCTCTCACACATTCAATGTAAACGTGAAATAAAGATTTCCTCTCAAACTTGAATAATTTTTATTTTGGAAACAATGCTTCGATTATGGCTCTGCGTACGCTTGACGGGAAACAAACCACTTTGCTCAGATGCTTTGAATCACATCTGATCTGTTGCGAAAAACGTGACCATAGCAAACTTTTCATTCCAAGTCGTCCTGTAAGTACTCGGGAAACTGACAACAGACGAACGTGTATTGCCACAGATGTGGCCGGCGGTGCCAAATTTAAATCCACGAGTTGTTTCAAAATTGTTTATGCGAACGGCACACGAATTAGCTTTTCTAATCTACCTGTACGTGTCAATACATGTAAGAGTGTGTTGTTCCACTTCGTACAATTGCTTTTTCAAAGCAACACCCTGCTTTCAGTTGACCGTTGGGAACACAGGCGTTTCACTTGGGGACTAACTCCGAGGTGTAGAGCAATGTGTAAGGTGTCTGTTAACCGCGTCGCTGCATTTGAATAGGAGGCTTTGAATGTTGTGATTACAATGTGTGCGGTCCACGATTCATTCCATATTTTCACTAGCCCCATACGGTTTTTCATGAATGTCTAATTCGGGCTAATCACAATAAGCCTTCTAGGCGGCGTGCGGCACCATTTTAGGGAGATCTGCTAAATTGAAATTTCTAGAAATATGGAGATTTCTTCTTCATTTGTATGTTCAGCCTGAAACCCATACGCTGGATGTACCACACATTTTCTCAGAGTACAAATCTCTTCCGAGAAGCAGCTTCCGTATTACAACCCGGACCGACACCAAAAGCCAAAGTCAGTGGGTGGACACAAAAGCAATCTGATGAGAAGCCAAAAAACGGTGGCACTAGCTCAGCATAGATTGGATTTGAAAAGGGATAGATGCAAACGAAAAACACCTGGCAATAAACTGCTGGTAGGAAAACACCGGTAGCTCGGTTGAATGATGATCTGTTCACGGACCTTCATGATTTGCCTGCAGACCATTTGTCTATCACCGACAACAAATGAATTCCTTCCCGAAAACCAGGTTGAAAATGCTTTGCTAAAACAACAGACACAAATTTACTTGAAACCTTCCAAACACTAATTCTAGTTAGTAATTGGGATGGTTTTGGTTACTCAACGTCACTGCAGTTAACTAATTAAAGGTGTTCCAAACCTAAATCAACACGCCGTTTAATAACATTTGCTCAGTTTAGACGTTCCAGGGGGATTTATGAAGACTCCCACATTATCACATATGGAACGTAGCCGTTGACTGTATCTGTAGTGAAGAGTAAAAGCATTATACACGAACTGTCCGCTTCTGAAGAATTTGAGCTTAAAACCTGAGGATGTTGACGGGGTACACTAAGGAAAAAGGTTCAGCTTCGCCAATTACTTTAGAAAAGCAAAGGAATTTCCACTTGCTTCAAATAGGGTCAAATAGCAGGTTCAAGCCACCCTAAAGGTGACATTTGCGGTAGGGGTTGGACTGAAATGGAAGGTTTGTCTAATTTTCCAAAAAAACCGTTCAGGTTCGTCGGCAGTCAGTAATGACCATCTCTGTGGGATAACAAATTACATCTTCATAGAGCGAAACCCCTTTACACCAACCGCAAGGCATCCTTCAAAACTCAACTCCATACACAATGACACTGGTTAAGGTGACCTAAAACATTTCACTCAAATGAGTTGAGGCTCATTTCGTTACACAACAATAGTGTCAAAATGAATAGATACACGCGTATGAGTTAGAGAAGCTGGAGGGAAGCAATCGGGTCGCTGAATGTACCCATAAACCGGATAATGAATACATCCATGTATTTAAATTTATGAGGAAAGCACTCCATGCAGAGAATTCACCAGTGCTGCCCAGTGGGCTCCTATCAACAAAACAATAATGGGTAAAAGAGTATGCTTCACTGGTTTTCGCGTTATCCGAAAAGTGGGAAGCATACTTGTGAAATATTGCGAACCATGCCCAGCTGTCTTATTGTTAAGTGTAGCAACTCAAGCAACCCTGTATTCAGTGCATTGTTCAAAGTACAACTCTGAATCTTTGGATGGTCGTCAACTTGTTACAACTGTTGCTTATTTCCTCGTCGTTCAATTTTGCGTATAGCGTTAAGTCCTTCAACTATGAGCGTTTTCCTAGTGTGTACTGTCAGCTCTCGTAAACTATTTCAGTGAACACACTCAGCTGTCCAAGCACTATTGATGCACTGTAAAAAATCACACGATAGGAAACTGTTCATTAGTTCTCCGGAATAATCACAACACACTTGTCCATCCCTATCTTCTCTTATGAGTAAGGAAGAAGTGTATACTGTTCTTCCGTGTACGTCAGAATGAACGACTGTGAACCTTCTGTCTTAAAGCGCCCATCACTCTTATATATATTCATAAATAGTGTGTCAAGATCATGTTAGAGAAAATCTTCACCGAGTGTACATCATATCTGTCCGTTTGCAAGTAGTATGTGAATGATACTTTGTTATCTGTCAAAGATAAAAGATTCTGAGATTAAAAAACGTATCTCCCCACACTATCCGCTATCTACAAGGCGGAAGGGGACATCTTTGTACGCCTGATTAACATCATATTTACAAGTACAATTGACGGGTCATTTAAGGCAGTGCCTGCAGGAAAACCACCTCTTTTGGACTGTTTATGCATTTTCCTATTTTTATTTCTTTAAACTGTTACCGTAACGTTTGGCGGACACAGCTCGCTTTTACACCTCATGTCTCCAAGTCGGAGTATGTGGACCACTAGATTAAACTTTTGAACATGACCGTAGAAATACACGTTGCTTTCATCAAGCAAAGTAGACAATTCAGAGCACTAGCAGTGAAACTTTGGTAGAAGCCCATATAAATATCTCACAAACGCTCCCTTTCAAAGGGGAAAAATACCGACCAGAATGCTTGCTTATTTACATCAGAGTGAGCAACCAACCAGACAAGGAGATTACCACCACCCTGAAAAAAACACGCTGGCGTCAATTCACATTACATATATATCTATATACCGGTTTGCATGGAACTGCGAAGCAGGTAATATTGACTTGATCGAAAGTTGTCCCATCTTTAAGACAAAAAGGCCATCACAAACTGGGTAAAATCTAAGCTCCAGTCCACAGGGTACTACTACGTACACAATGAATACACCCAAAACCATTAGTTTGACGACAGGTGTTGTTTATTAGTTACCCTGTTGACTCTTCGTCGTCTTTCACCGTCTGATGTCATCTTACAGAAGCAAATGCATTAAGAGGCTTGAAGGCGATTGCAATTGATGTGCATATTGATGTATGCATACTTTTGCCAGTATAAAACGACTCAAGAATCCAGTTACGTAAACTTCACGATATCAAATATTCCGGAACTTTGAGAAAGTTAAAAGATGATGAAAAACTCAGTGATTGCTTTATTCGACTTCCCGGTACACGTTCCAATCCTACTGTGTTTATGATGCTATTTGTACCAAAAACGGTGATGAAGTTACCCGAGTCGTGGAGCGTCTCTATAGAGAACTAGACAGGCTCACATTATTCATTCCGGTACTTGGGGACACGAAGAAGAATTCTGTGTTAATCATCGAGTCTGCTGCAACCCTGGCTGCCATGGTGGACACGCCGCATTCAGAATAGTTTCATCCACCCAGAAAATGGTCTCCAAAAAAGAAGTGTACTGCGTCCAAGGCTGAGTTTTGTTCCTTTTCAATGAGTCGTATAGACTGCTTGCTTGTAAACTAAGGTGATGGTTTTGTGAGACCCACATCGACTTCTCGCTTGTCACTCTTAAACCGAATTCACCACACAAACGCTCCCCCAGGATTGACTTAGGGCAAAAATTAAGTTGCCAAAGAATTTGCAAAGTGGCCGAGGCCTTTTTGGCAGCCTTCTACCGGTTTCAGATTTTCTCAGGTTTATCCGGTGGATGAAGTCTTAGGGGTCTCATCAAATTTCCTGCTACTTGGACGCCAGACTGGACAAATATAAAGATAATCATTGGCCGGCCAACAAACCAAATTGATATTGCAATTAGTCCAACCCAGTGTGCCAAGCAAAAACTGTCTGAGAATTTACTTGTACTGATATGAAAAATATCGGAATGTTACTTCGATATAAAATGCCACTTATACGGCGGCAACATGGGTTGCAGTGAGCTGCTAACGAGTTGAAGATCGCTGGGTCCAGTCGGAAATATATCAAGGTGTAGTATGCGGTTAATGTTGTTAAAGTATGTGTTAAATTATCTTCGATTGCGCGGTTACCGTCTGTATCTCGGTTCGCCTAATCCCAAAACACATTTTTAACATATGGTAGGTTGTTCTGCCACTGGGCGTTACTTCAAGCTTCACTCTGACCTGTAATTTTCACCTCTATATACATCAGTTAACTACAAGTGCCTTCAGCGCTTGATATCTAACGAGTAGCCTGATGGGTTCATTTTTTTGGTAACTTCAGATCACTCGATCTGCTAATGCGAACATCAAGGTATTGGCAATTCAGGCCACTCTCATTCGGCTTACAATCCTGAATGTGTAACTTATCACCATACGGTGCTAACAGATAAATCTATCCTCTGTTTGATTGCGTTCGCCCATAGTAGTATGATAGTTGACCAGTATGTCAACGGCGGTTTTCCAGAGGATTTATGTTCATTTCTTTATCGCAGACAAATTCTGCGTAAACCGGACAAACAGCTTAGAATAACAGGAAACGGTGAATTTGGGTGAGACCAAACTGATTTGAAGATTATCGGAAAGTCATGCAGGTCTCCTTCAAATGACTTGGCTCCGAGAATGGACTGACTATTGAGGTGACCGTAGTGTCACTTCAGGTTTTTTGGCTATTGCGTGGAAGTTATACCACAGAAGGGGTCAGACACAGGTAGAATAATGTAAAATACAGAAAATCGGTACGTGTTTCTCGAAAATGAATTGTTCACTTTCTTCATGGTAACAGAAAGTTCGATGGACCTCCGACCAACTAGAAAAAGACATTAGCAAGCCCGCACCGCCGATATAGTTGCTTAATTCACTTCGAACCGGCGAGTTTATTCACATCTGCTGTCTACGTAAATAGAATCAAAGACTAACCATTTTAGTCCACGTTAGAATCCGTGAACCACTCTAATGCATTCATGCAAACGTACTTATTTTTACAACACAAACTGTACGCGAACAAAGCCCGCTCAACACTCCAATGTGACATTTGTGATCAAGACCTTGATAGCACTCAAAGCCATCCGTTAACGAGGTCGGTTGACGTAAGGCGTGATGTACATAAATGGCTGAACTGTCGACAAAACCAAAAACTAGAAAACCTCGAATAAACTTTGGTTTTCCATGACATTTTTATGAAACTCAGTTAAACAGAATGAATAACGCAGCAAGTGAAACTGTCTCCTTGAAAATTAGAAAATAGTGTGTGATTGTTAGTATGCATGTAATCGCCAATCTGATAGCATGCGCTCCTTAATCGAAAACACCCGGAGTGAAGTTCTTAGGAGATTGATACTGATTATCGTAATATGTTTCTCCCAAGTACTTGTTTGTTCATTAACATCCCGCAACCTAAATACACTGATTTACTAGGACCGAAATTTTTCACAGCATGCATTGGTTCAAAATTGCCCCTTTCTTCACTTTCATAATAGAAACATCTGAAGTGTATTTTGCGCACACCATCAGTTAACTGGCGCGTTCTCATATAATCCACCCTTGCTAAGCATGTATGGATTATTATGAAACTAAAAGCGACAAAGTAAAACATACCGGCAGATAAGATTGTTTAGTAGTAACTCAAAAGTTGTAAAAAAATTGTTAGGTGAAGGAGATATGTCGGATGATGTAGAAGTTAAAAGAGAAATCTATTTCCATAATTTTCGTACCGTGGAAGTTGGAAGCGGCTTCGAATAGTGTTTCACGTTGACTTTTAGGTCCATTTCACACATCAGCTTACTTAGAGCGTGTAACTGTGAGTTGTAATCAGAAACGGCGTTTTCTCATTTTTTCCAAGTTCTTTTGGGAGTTTTTTTTCGGTGGCCATCAACCAACGGCAATCAGATCCAACTTACACCTGTAAATGGATGGGCCACAGAGACCCTACGGCGAGGAACAACGGCGTATCGGTGGTCGCTTGTTGAACTTTAGGATTGTAGAAGTTTATTGCAGCTCAGCGTGAACTTTCCGTTCGATTTGTACCTATACACTGTCGAAAAAGCTAAGCGGGAACTTCTTCGTTGTTTACCGAAAAAATTCAAAACCGTCAAACATGTAAAGAAAACTTCTATATAAAATTCTCGTATTTTTAATAACCCCTAACAAAAGCTCAAATTCGGAAACCTATTCACACTATTTTTGGCACGCACTGTGTTTCTACAGTCCGAATGCCATGGTCCATTATGCAGCCTGCCTAATGGTGCATGTCTGCATGTTAAAATTTGTATCTGGTGAATTCTTGAGATTTTCTATGGTGCATATTTGTGTCTGTTTTGAAGTTTGCTCCAGCATTCGCTGCAATTTTCTATTTTGATTTTTTCATTCAATTTAGCATTTATTTAATTTATTTAAATTTTTATTCATTCAAGACCACCACAAGCTTCCTAATGCTATTGAATCGAGCGTTTGATATGGTTATTTCTTCGGTATACAGGAAGGTATACGCACCGTAAAGAGTAAGATTAAAGAGGAGTCAAGTTTTGGACGTTCTAGTACTATACTTTGCACACTGTCATTTCCATCGAAACCTGTTGTCGTGTATCTAAATGTTCATGTGTACTTTCTGAGAACGAGATTCCCAGGTGACTTTTGAAGTGAAAGGCACTTGTAAAGAAAGACAACACAAAATATTTACAAACTACTTACATCATTCAGGTAGCCTGATTAGTAAAGAAAATAAAGTAGCCGTGATACGTGTCCGTTGTTGGGTGTGATGGCTAACTTGGAGATTCTTTTCGGTGTTCCAGCTGTTTGCCATATTGTAAGCTATTCTCATGACGTAGCTTTGGGGCTTGACTTTTCAATGAACGTTTTCAAGCAACGACTATTTGTTGCGCTTTTTTAGCACGTTTGTTGGGCATCACGTTCATTGTAAACAACACATCCTATAAGTGATCTCCCACATTGCATAAAGACTCCATCGCCTCGTTTTCAGGCAATCACATATTGCCGTAAGCTGGAATTATCGATAAAAGCGGAGTTTCCACTTTCAGCTACTTAGAGGCCTTGGAATATGCTGTTCAAGTTTTCTTGTTATGTCTTGTGTACAGTGATCACTGCTGCTCCTTAAATTGCTGCTGCCAATATGAACCTTTGTTGGGTCTACAATTTCGAACTCATGACCGCCCTGTCAATGATATTTCCAACATTTGGCTGTATGTTAAAATTTTGCTGCCAGTGGTCAACATTTTACCCTAGAGATATACCCTTTCGTCAGTGACTCTCCGTCACCCATTCGTCACCGATGGAGTTCTTTGGGAAGTTTATTGCGTCAGGCAATTTGTGACAAGGAGATCCAGTATCGCCCTGTGATTTTCGGTCATTTTGGCCAAAGTCGGATGTTTTGCATACCGAATAGGCATGTTAAAATAGGAAAATATCTGCATCTTGTGAGTAATTGTGTCAATTTTCTTCAGGTTCCAACAGACTGATAATTGTTGCTGAAGTCGATGAAATTTTGGAGTGGGATCCACCATTGAAAAGTTCTTGTCTAATTTAAATGAGCGTGCCATACTCAAGTGCACAAAAGATCCGTGATACGGAACTAATTGCTAAAGAAAGTAACAAAAGCTAGAGATGTTGGATCTGGTGGTGAAGAGAGTCTTTCTGCCTGAAGTGTACGCCTACGTTTCTATGCAGGAAGAAAAGCACCTGAGTGCCGGAGGTATCGTACCGCTGGTTGATGCAAGTGTTTGTGGAGATCCTTTGGAAAATAATGTGGTCAAAGAAGGTCAAACCAAGAGATAGCCTCGTTAGGCAGGTAAGCCTACGATCTAAAAAGAAGTGTTTGGTATCTAGCAATCTGGAAAATTACATAATCAGAAAAGCACCCAAAATTACTGAATTCAAACCCAGTAGTCTGTTGTGAATCTTCAACAAAACATTGTATTATTTAGCTGCAAAACGCGAGTTCTAATAACTCGTTTTCCAACCAGATTTGTTTATCTCGTTTCCTTATAGTTCACCAAGCCATAGTTCTCTGTCTAACGCATTCCTGTCTTTCAAGGACACTGCTTACCATCTCAGAGCTCGCGAAATGCGCCCAGCATTTTAACTGGATGCCCTAGTCAGTTTCACGACGGTCCAACCGCGGCAGGCATTTCCAATCTATTTTACATTATTCTTGGACACCGCAAGTGACAAACACTACCAAACGGTTGAGTTCCTGATTACCTTTGCATTTTTTGATGATACCTTGACATCAAACATTTTGATGCAAAGCATCAACAATAGGGAATCCAACTTCTACCAGTAAGTGGCTAGATTTCGAGGACACTAGCAAACAAGAGGATTGCAATTTCAGACCTGACTGTCTATCAGATAAAGTATTATTTTATATTTTGCCCAGGCAACAGTTTGTTTTCACCCAATTCAAACTATCAAACCTGCGTGTTTCCCGTTGACTACTACATTGATATCCACTTCCCTATACATTTTCTACACAATTCAGCTGGTAAAATATGCAGGGACTTTTAATAATACGAAACTCATAATTTTTAGTGGGTAATTTTTCAAACGACCAAACGGCTCATGTCATTTCCCCGCCTCGACTGTATTTTACCACTTATCTGTCGCTCATCGACCTCTTGAATTAGAAAAGCTTCTGAATCCTAAGTGACCCATTCATTGAATACGACAGTCTATCATTCACTGACGAGGTAACGCCCAAACTCAGAAGTCAGACCGTACACTTTCACACGTGTAAAATATGGGTAACAGCCCCGAATAGCGTAACTAACATCTGACGTGTATATGGCAAGTAGGTGGATTAGTATTCCTAACGATTCAAAGGGCACCAGTAACCTGTGAGTTATTATTGGTTGCGAACTACATATCCACCGTTTATGAGGAGAAAAATAGTCGGTAATCTGCGTTCGTTTGGAAAAATGAATTGTAGGACGCATATGCTGCTAGTTCGTACACAGTGAATCAAACAGTCAAATATGGCTTAGACCTACTTCGGAACTGGCAAGTACTTATTTGCGAGGGTACAACGTGTAAAAAATGACCCGGAGCACCACAAATGGTAGACTATTCAAGCGACTCCATCTACCTATCTAAATCGTTCAAGTCCCTTCTGTCAAATAGTTCGGCAAAGATATTGCGCACCAGAAAGCGCTGGGTCAAGTTTTGGCCACTGTGTTATCCGGAAGGGTCTGATGTATTGGTTCAGTTAGAGGTAAAAGTGATCTAACGTACCAGTCTTAGCACAAAGCCGTTCAAGAATTTTCATAGATTTCGCCACCAGACTGACACTGTAAGCCTACGTATACACTGTCCCATGTTGTTTAGACTTTAAACAAACATCACATGACTTTCCACAAGAGCAGAGGATTTTCGCCAAGTTATGCTTCAGCAAAAGGTCTACGAAATTCCTTTGATTAAACCAGAGTTTCGATTGTCATTTCCCATTTCTTTTATTCAACGGTACACGTCTGTTTAAATAAAATGAAGATTTGATATTTTTACTCATTTAACTTCCTATTAGAACACTGTCTCTGATCGAGAATGTCTACGTATTTGTCGAATTAAAAGGCTACGTAATGCAAGTCAAAACTAGGCACAACTATGGAGCATCAATCTGACGTTTAGGCTGTAATCAATTACTATACGTTTTGTAAGGGATCTTCCAGAGATTGATGAAATCTATTCTGCCCGTTCGCTTGATATGCCAAGGGGTTTTTGCGTTATTTATCACACTCGCAGTGAGTCACTTCCAAACTACACCATCCCGCCTCAGACAAACTCATCTACAAATCCTTGGAGCGCGACAGATGGCTTATATTCACTTGCTCTGATGGAGCAGTGCGCTTGTGTTTATCTTTATGTTCTGCCATAAACAGTCTGTTTATGGACAGTAAGTAAACCAGTGATGATGACGAACGCTAAATTTGGGGTGATGATTCATCAAATATACCAATAAGAGACATTTTTAAAATAAAGTTGATGACACGACAATAAGTTAATAAATATATACGGGAAAAACAACTCTTATACTCCCGTACATTCTGGTACTTACCATCCGGACAATACTGTATTTTTTGGCGCATAATGCCACACAGTACCAAAAGATTTAATTAACACTCGAAATCGTTAGAGTTTCGATATAATTTAATTCATACCGGCCAAATAATAATGAGTTCAAACTTAAATCTTCAAACCCATTTACTCAACCAGATATTGAAGCAAGAACGTCACACACGCTGAAATATATGAAGCTTTGTGCATGGGGGACAGTGTGGGTATCAAAACAGGCATCATAATGTTCGGGGTTGACAAGCAGGCTGCAGAAATGCATGCAACCTGCTTAAATCGATCTCTATTTTGCATTACTGTTGATTCTGTAGCAGAAATTTCTGAACCAACAATTGGAACTATGGATGAAGATTGAACGATTAACCTGAAATTTAATGTGCAAACATAGCGTGTTTCCGCGATTGAGGCTGCGAGCTTCCTGGTCGCGTGCGGAGCATAAACAAGAAAAGCAAGCGACTGCACTTATTGAAAATTTACCCGGTTTACTACTACTTGGACGCACTGCCACACAACGATCCGGATAGTTTTCTTTTCCACAATGTGTATCGGGTCCACCTTTGGATATGTTTCGCAAACAAAAAAGTGCCTGAGAGAGAAAACGGCCGGTGTTCCCCTCCCCCCTAAATTCTTGTCCAAAATACCGCATACGCAAATACTCGTTCTGTTGAATTGAGCAATTGCACGGAATAGGCATCATGGGGTCATTATACCAAGCATTTCTCAGATAACCCATCAAAATACGTTGGCTCTATTTCGTCAGTTTGCTTGCTTTGTCATCAAGTCGTTTGCTAAACCATCAAAAGGACAAGAAGCAGCCATGCCTTGTTTTCACAATATTCGCCAGAATGAACACGATAGACATTACCGTGTAATGGTGGCCGCGCTGAGATTACTAACCGAGAATCAAATTTGTAAAACTATCTAACTCTCATGCTCTGGCTAATTGCTAACGAGTACTTCGTAGAACATTGAATAAGAATCGCGTGAGGAAAGCACTTATTGTACTAAACATATGTTATATATGAAATGACAGCAAGGAAAAATCAAGTGCAGTATGTCACTACTGAATAAATAAAGCTGGTTTGAAAAGCCGAATAGTTGTTATCTGGACGAACGGCGAAGTTACTCTTTAAATTTCTTCCTTTATTTTGATAGGTGGGTTGATTATTTGATCCAATGTAAATGCCTGGATAGACACCGATCATAGAGCTGGAAGAAATGCCATTGAGCCTAACAGGATAGTGTTAAGTACACTGTTTTAGAGGATACTCGCTGCACAATGAACACGTTTAGTCTGTCGTGGCAGACAAATGTGGTTTTGCCGTGAAAAAAATAAGCAGCTTATAAGCATTAAATCCTTAGATCCCCGCGTTTAAGCAACTTATTGATTGGCAATGAGTCGACAAATCGTTTTCGAACAGCAATGATGACTATACTGCCTTACTGCGTAACATCGGTGCATGCAGTACGCAAAACGTCGCAACCTGGTTACCGGCATTTCCTCGGAATCTTAGTTAGTCAGGTCACCATATTTTCTACCAGCGCGCATCCGTTGAATTTGATTGGCGAATTAGTTTTTTTAAAGATATGTTGACAGAAAACAAGCAGTATCCAAATTTTTGGATACGTATGGCTGCCACTGGGATTTCAAATACACTCAAAAACAACTGTCGCATTTTGAGTTGCCCGAAGACACCATATTGTCCCCTAATCAACAGCCACGGATTTCGAGAAATACACTCATTGGCAAATCAATTTGGTTTTGCGAGAGAGATTCGGCTGGGTTCCAGGTGAGTCTCTCGTAAAACCAAATTGATTTGCCAATGAGTGTATTTCTCGAAATCCGTGGCTGTTGATTAGGGGACAATATGGTGTCTTCGGGCAACTCAAAATGCGACAGTTGTTTTTGAGTGTATTTGAAATCCCAGTGGCAGCCATACGTATCCAAAAATTTGGATACTGCTTGTTTTCTGTCATGCTCATTCAGGTGGGTTGAGCTGAAAATCACGGCCAGAAACCTTAATAATATGAGGAATTCAGTCCGAAATAACACACAGCGGTGCACACTGTTTATTTGCAGACTGTTAGCAATTTCTACGGACATTTCCATTCAGCTGTTGAAATTCCTCATATAGATGGAACATTTCCCAATCGTTTCATGATATTTTGCCAGTTCACGTGCATTCCCGCTCGCTTCACGCGATGATACCGTATGCTCTTTAATCTTGTTGAAAATGACACCAGATTTGCGATTTAGTCACGCTCATAACAGAAATTAAACAAACGAAACCTGTGTGTTGTCCTAAACGTCGGTCACGCCTACTAACCAGCATATTTTTGTTTACGTGACACTTGACACTCCTGGTTGTCACGTTGACGGACACACTTGACAGTTTTATGACGAACCAAACAATACGAGCGATTCCCCGCTGTCACAATACACACACTGTTATTCGCATGCATATGACATTTTTTTAGCAAATTGGTTAAAACAATCAAACTGACATCGACCGGTTTCCCTTCTACCATGCAGGTTACTCTCATTCGCATAAAACCAGTATGTTGCTTTTACTTGGTAACTGGTCATTCGGTTGGTTACTGACCATCTGACAATCCCCTACTGAGCTCTGCGGAATGAAGTAGTCAGTGTCCCTAAAATACCGGTAATTTCTGCGCCAAACAGGAGTAGGACAAATTTGTTATGGTCTGTAGTGGAAGTCCTATTGAAAAAGAGTTAAATGTTCGCTGCGGTACTAGCTTTGTTTCATGTTGGAATCGTGGCACTTAATCACAAAACTCGTTCCCCAAACACATTGCGTCCGTATATAATTGAATATAGAGTATCGCTATTTCAGCAAGGACAATTATTCCTCTCAAACATCTGAACAAATGTTGTTTTCCTCGATTTGCATTCGAGATTGTATAGGAGCTTTAGGTTAACAATATGGTGATGTTTAATTTCGGTATTCCTACACGGAAAGCGCTTTCCACGGGTTTAACAACTACACATAGGAAGGACTGAAATGGTTCACGTTCTCTGCAGATACCTGGCATCTATCAGCCATAGTGGCTCACGACGCGGATTATATGCGATCGTCAGCGCAGATGCGTTTATTTTTGCAAGGTACCTTATCGGACAGTATCTCCCTATTTAATTTTGTCTACATAAAGGGCACCGCGCAGTGCAATCGCGTGTCATCTCTCCATTTTTCTGAACCAGAATATTTCGAAAAAGATGACAACAGGACGTTGGGCCTGTCGTTTGGAACCTGTGAGCTAAGCCTTACAAACCAACAGGGAGGAACGCACTGTTTTAAATTCACAATTCATGATACTAGAATCCTAAATGAGCTTCAAAATGATTGCTGGATCTGCAATAAAATAACCAAACCAGTTAATTTTTCACCTCTAATTTTCTCAGAGCAATTTGAGGCGACGCGTTGCTCTGTAAGCGTGGGCAGAGTTTAGAAGAATAAATAAGTGGAAGTGTTGAAAGCTGTTCCGCGTTGCTGTGGTTATGAGAGACCCTACCGGCATTTTTGGCTAGACACTTTCGAGAATCAGTTCAGTTTAGTTCTATTGACGGTGTGAAATACAACGGGTTCTGTCATCATTTGCAATTAAGATATTTCTTACATCTACGAAATAGATCCACATAGGTATTTCATTCACATGAACCGTACAAGCAAAATTAGCTTTATTGAAGGGAAGTACTCACAAGGTTGCTGAAAACTCTTAGCCCACGACCCGTTTCGCCATTCCTAAGATTCATCAGATAGCCACAGTCCCCGGGTTTACGTCAGACTTAAGTTCTACTTGAACCACAATTGGTCTGATTTCGGCAAGCTTGAATATTTTCATGACCATACAAGACAGTAAGATATATGAACCAGAAAGCGCAATGGTCTAAGCCTCTTGCGTCATCAACTGTTGGTTTTCATCTCATTTCTTAGGTGCGATGGACCGCGTAATTTGTGACTTAAGTATAATAACAGTATGAGCGTAAAAGGATGCGAATAGTTATGACCCCGAAATTGAGCCATTGAAAACTCAATCATAAGAAAACGTCGAATTAAATAGCATTCGAACACAACAAAAACATACCAGCCCGATTTACGTAGCCTTTGAGGCCCAGGGATGACTGACATCACTTAAAAATGGAAATAAGACTTTGCGTGTTTATAATACAATCCATCCAGTGTTTCAACGACATAAATGATGAGCGAACTGTCCCGCTTTCGCAGTACTATCAGTTAAGCATTTAATAGGCCATTCAATGTAAACAATTTAAACAGCGTTACCGGTATGGCTGGTTGTACGCATTTGCCTGCGCCAAAGTAAACATCAGATGGATAACCAGACTGGCCTACTTTTGGTACATAGGCAGAAATTCCGTAGTAACCACCGATGTGAATGCAAAGAAGTGTGCCCTGAACACCCTGGCCTAATTAAAGCACTAGACGAAGTTTCACTCGGAACCAAGCGGGCAGCAGAAAAGCACAAAGATATCCAGCCCCACTGAGCCGTGGCAAATAATAAAGCAATAAGCCTGTTCAGCCATTGAATATGCATTTCGCCAGCCGTGCGTGACTGTTGAGTTTTCAATACTGCATTATAACCCAAGTGCGGCATGTTTTTTTCATTCTGACAAAAATCAACCACAGTAATCGGAAAGTAGGTTTGCAAAGAACCGCAGTTATCGTTGTGCTTTTACACCACTAATTAACCCAGGTAGAGAGAGGGAGGGTGAGAGAGGGTTCAGCTGTAGCAGACTTCCGCTGCCTAGCTGCAATGCCACCCGAAGGAAGCAAGAGGAAGAAAGGAAGCTAGGTTGCCCAAGCCTAGACACGAGAAGTCGAAATGCAGGGGTTCGAACCACGGACCTTCCGATCAGTAAAGTCGGACTCTAACCAATGAGTCCCCTCGCGCGGTAAACAATGCATTTTTAAACAGTTCCCTGTGAAAATGTCATAGCCCGTAACTGGTCTGATATAAGTAATCTCCAAGTAGCATCTTCCATTATTCAAATCATATACAGGATACTTAGAATGAATCTGAAAAACATTGATCTTCAAAGTTTAACTTTGAGCGAATGGTTTTTTGTAGGGAACATGCAACACGTGAAGGTACGAGGAAGCAACCATTGCTAAAGGGGAAATAAAGTAAAACGTAGATCAAAAATATTTTTGAGGATGTCCTGCTAGGATGACAAGCTTTTTGTGTTCGGGACACATCCAACAAAAAGTTGTTTAGTCTGGCAAACAATGCGCTTGTATCAAGGTTCGCCTCTGAGGGTGCATGATCATGGGAACGCGAATTGAAAGATGTTCGGATGTGCGTGGTACAAACACCGCGCAGTCATCACACACTACATCACCACTAGGTAGTAATCGTTACGCTTTAATTATTCCACGAGTTGATCGTCCGAAGTATTGATTCCACCGACAGTATCTTGGAGGTGGGATAATGTGGTATATGTGGAATGAGTGAATCCTAATCCAAATTGGACCGCCTTTAAACGCGGATCGTTAAAGATCAGAGCATTCAGGAACACCACAAGGAAGATTCGAGCGATATGGTTGCTTTCTAACGTCTGTTTTAACTGCATAAAATGTCCCACCCGGTCGACTTTTCCTAATTAATGGCAAACATTTCCTATTGGTATTTCTCCTGACAAATGTTTAACCCCCTAAAAAGATGATGTTTAGCTAGTGAAAGCACTTGTCACTTTGACAAGCGCAGTACCAATGGCAGCCACATTTGATCAAATCATAAACTCAGAAAAACTTCTCCATCCTATATACTGGTTTGCTAATCGTTTGTCACTATGTCTCTCATGTTGATTGTATCTCAGTCAAAAACGTAGCGTCGTTCTAGCATCTGAAGGAACAACGAATATGATTCGTGGTACCTAAGCCAAATTCTGTGACCGTCCCACAACGGACAACCACGTAATGCAATTCCGCAGGAAGTTGTTTGGCCAAAAGGCTATTTATGACATTGGAATGTTTTCACTCACTATGCATAATGATACAAATCTGAGGTGCTAGATCAGTTTCAATTTGTGCTTCACAGCCACATAGATAGAGACCCCGAGGTAGTTCGAAAAAAGCAAGTGTCCCTATGTGACTGAGGTGTTTTCGTTCCACCTGTCTCTCTTGCAGATAACCAGTTTATGTTTTGATATTCATCAGGCCCTTCATAAGGACCGACCATCAGTTGGAACAAATAATTTTGTTCATGAAAAGCTAATGTTTCGTGGTTAAGTCAACCGTTAAGAGGAGCCTATCAATTTTTCATTGTCCACCTCACCAGTCTCATAATGCTGGCCGGTGGTTGCGTAGGGGTATTGCCAAATTTTAACATCAGAGTTATGTGAATTCTTCCTTCAGAGAGAACTAAACCGACGCAGCGATAGTGAACTAGTTGTTTTGTTCATGACATATCCCACTGCTGAACATGTCACTGACAATAAATTAACCGGTAATTCAGGCTATCATATGCATTTGGGCGCCAAAAGCGCCAAGAAATGTATTATCACGTGTGTCTTCTTGTTTATTGTTTTTAAAAAAGCTGACGAGCTTTGCACTATTTACACTTGCTGCCGGTCGTTTTGAACCTATAATGTGATAAAGTAACTTTCTTCTCTTCGGACAAGTTTGGCAACAATCGGTAGATTTATTGCTGGGCAACGTTTCGCTTTTGACAAAAACTTCGTCAGGCCAAGCGACTAGGTTACGAGGTTGGTCGAGAGTTAATGCGGAAGGAGAACAAATCAGCTATGCCAAGCTAAATCTCTGTTGGGTATCGGTCGAGGGACTTTTTGTGTTAGGATGGGTGACCAAGTGTTAGGCCGATGGAGAAGCTACACGGAGTTGGGTCCAGCCTAGGATCCAATTCTTCCGGTTCGGTTCACGTGAAGATCTTTCTTGATCTTTGGTCGGGTTGAAATTTCCACCCCCCTGATTTGCTAATGATTCTACTTGAATTGACACCTTAGTCACTTGACCTGACGAAGCTTTTGTGTCGAAAGCGAAACGTTGCCCAGCAATAAATCTGCCGATTGTTACCAAACTTTTCCGAAAACGATGACTACTCAACTGGTTACAAGCGCTTTTTAACTTTCATCTACTTTGATGATTGGGTCCTTAAGTTTCACGGGGGGGACAAGAATAAGATCGTGCAAATGCACAAAAACGGACCATAAAGGTAGCGAATACTCTAGAAAACCGGCACACATATGTCTTTGCGTGACCGTCAAATAAAAAAATTGACTGAGATGTAGTCAAACATTATTTGTCATATAAACTTTGCTTATGGATCTATGGAAAGCTTTAAATAAGACTTTAAATAAGACCTATATTCCACAACATTGCCAACTTCATTGGTGTCCCAAGTTACCAATTTTCACTAGCAATGAACAGACATTTTAAAAGAATGCACAACCGCATTTTTTTAAAACGGGATTTCTATTCAAAAACAAATATTGGAGGCACAATGCAATTTAAGAGACTAAGTTCAAACAGGATGCAAATTTTTTTCTCATTTTATTTGTTTAGTTAATCAGTGCACATTATTTACTAATCACATCTTTCTGTAAATGCCACTAGTGTAAGGTTTTGGAAATTTCCATTAAGATTTTGTCCTCTAAATGTATCCAATCTATGCTGAAGGGCCGAAAAGCATGATTGTCTACATTTCCACTTAAGCGCATTCCGCATCGGAAAAAATCAAATCATTGGTTAGGTGAAAGCTATGTGAAACCAGTATGTTGTTGGCTGACTGCCGGGTCAATCCCCGAAGTCCTATATAAAGCAAACAAGCAAACTTTTGTTTAGAAATCTGCATCCAGCAAGAGTTGCGCACTTGTGAAAAGTACCGGTTAGGCGATCCATTCGTTGGAGATGCAAAAGCAATTTAAGTAAAAAAAATTAAACCGGGTTAGACAAGTCATTCTTGGCTAAATGAAAAACTTACCATAGGTATCTTGATGAACGAGGCTATTCCGTTAATACGTAACAGTGAAACAAACCGTTTTATCTTCATTACACTACTGGGGTAATTTTAGTGCCAACCCTACACTGAAACTAAATGAGGAATTCTAACAGAATAACTTTGTCAATCGAGTTAAAACCTCATGACCTATCTAGAAGAACAGTTTTCTTTGGACGATGTTTCAATCGTTTATGAGTTTACTAGGTGGCCACGAGAAAACAACAAATTCGGTCACATGTTGAGTTAGGTTCTGGAAACTCCGTTACTACTCCAGACAAAGACTGTGGAACAACCCTTCGAAATGTGTGTGGTCGGTACATAGATTTCCCGTCACGTGTTTCCACAGAGGGCCAAGCATTTAACAAGCTACGGGTTTGAGTTTCGACCGGATGTTCTCATTCAGTCGTCGTTCGTTCCGAATGAACCAGACACACAAAACACAACTTCGTTGGAGCGTAGACAGGATCTTGTATGTTGCACTAAGTTTTCGTTAGCATCCTGAAAAACGCAAAACTAACCGTATATGTTTCTTTATTTGTCGTTGCCCTATTTGAGTGAGGATAAAGTGATCTGTCTGTTCAAGTAACGTAATGTGATAAGTTAGTTGGGATATCTAGAAAATATAGCTGATTTGTGAATAATGCCAAATGATCACACAGATACGCTGCTCCTTCTTTGCTGTGAATTTAACAAGGTGGCAAGCATGACAACAAACATCAGTATTTTCCTGGGGATATACCAGGTTAAACGGATAAGGCGAAATCAAGAAGCAGGACTATGGTCATGGCGGCATCAATGGCAGATTGGGTGCTCATTGTGTCAGTATCTGTATAGATTGGTGATAAACACAAGCCAGTATTGTGTGTCCAATTCATTTGCAAATTTGGGCCACATACATTCGTAAAATATGTTTTTAGATTATAAGGGTCTTGTTGGTAGAGACGGTGTATTTCTAGAATGGCCAGTGTTCGTAGCCACGTACATTGCAACCGGCATAACTGTGTTCACGGAGTCCAGTAGCATGACTTTATATTAACTGTTATATTCATATTCATATCCACTAGATGGCAAATACTCTGCCCGAAAATTCTTTACTCCTTCTCCACATCATTACATGCTGCAAGCTTGACATGAATCTGATCTATATCACGACGATATATTTGGCGTCATTATAAACTGTGCCGTAGATATGGTACTTTTTAGATAGCGTCCTTCATTTTGTCCAACTACTTTTTTTCAAAATACAATTGTACGCCCTCATTGGTGGACACGGAAACTTCAGACTTAGAGTAAACAGCACCGTCCGGCTAACCGGTATTGCCACACATCATAACAAATCTATCAGAATTTGTGACAGATAGAAGAGTTTAAAAATGACGTTTATTTACATGCTGAATCAGTCGAGCCATCCGGACACCTCAGTTTGCTGATTCATTCCCAATAATTCTGTAAATTTATCAGCAATAAGATGACCAAACCTCCAAATTCACCTGTTTTTGGGAGCTTGTGATCCCATGTCTAGAATTCGCATCCCTCAACGCAGCACATTTCCTATAAGCTGTCGCCAAATGTGCAAACTGCTACTCTCTTTATCTAGTTTATTGTTCTGTGGTGATGGATTTTTGCATTCGAAACAAACTTTCTGCGCCAAGCTCTAACCATCAGGTACCTGAGAATGACGCATTTTAGCTGGGAGCTGGCACAACTGTGATAAAATGGTTAAGCGTATCAAACTCTAACAGCCGCAAATTCGAAAATCCTGACTTTAGAGTCAATAACAGTCAATAACAGCTATTTTCTAAACTGCCGCTTGATAGTACTTACTTAAAAGCTTTGTCCTCCTGATTTTAAGGCAGTTATACATTTGCTTGATAACCACGGTATATATATATATATGTACGACATATGGGAGTTGCAGAATGTGCTTTTCTTAACAAGTCAACATAAAAACTTCCAGACACTCCAGGATAAGCAGAGTTCAGAATAAATTTCAGCAAAAGCGGTGCAGGGCCATTTAAGGACTTAGGTGCATTAGGCGACATGACCTTGTAAATAAAACCATTGTTAGAGTGTCGGTAAAATAAAGTTGTCTTACGGTTCGTTGAGCTCATTTCAAGCTCTTCATTGTTCCAATCAGGTTTTTCATGGGTTTTTCATCTTAGGTTGGAATTTTTCCCGGTATTATTTAGTGCAATTAAAGTTCCCATCTGGTGTTGCAGAAGACGGTTGGGAATGCCCTATTACAATCTCTTGATCACCATGTTAAGCCACGTCCGTATAGTTCTGGTACAGGTTCTTAACATGTGCCTGATGAGAATAGAAGGACTTGAAAACGCCTGCACAGACGCAGTTTCTCATTTAGACAAAACCAGGAAAGTGATAAAGGTAAGGTGAGCAATATCTAAGTAAACAGTTCATCTTCTTCATATGTGAAACTCTTCAACTCTTGGAAGATTCCCCGAACAGTTGGTGCTAGGAAGCTGGTTGCAAAACGGACAGCGGAATTAATCTGTTTCGTAGCCTAGTTTGAACCCATAAATCGGTGAATCCACGCAGTATCGCATTGTGAAGCATATTTTTGAAATATCCACTGAAAAAGGGCCTAAACTACAGTCTGCCCACTGCTCGCGTATCCACCTCTCCTAGTCTAAAACAGCCCATTGTAATTGTCGTAGGGGAAATATCTCATAAGGTCGCTGGTAACTATTCGAGCGGGTCACCTGGGATCCACACTCGTCTCCCATGGAAACCAATTAGAGATGCAAATGGGTGTGGTTGGATTTTTTTGCTCAAAGTGAGATTTATTAGAACGTTAATTTAAACTAATCTTGAGGAATAAGCCTATTTGATACGCCCCAAGAGGAGCGGAATGCATCGAAGAGCTTTTAGCATACTTATGAGTAATTCCTTTCATAAAAATATCTTAGGCTCTCCCGGATGATGAAATAAGAGGCAACCACTATGTAGCTTAGTTGATTGAAGATTTTCAAAAACAAATGATATAGCTGGGACTCTTCCAATGAAACCAAATGGGTATGCAGATCGATGTAACGTACTATTTTTGTGAACATCATGGATAAATGTTCCGTGTAAATGGCCATCTCTGACTGAATGAGACCAACGTTTGTATAATATCGTTAAGGGCCCACTACGACGGTCTCCTCAGGGCTGTTTAATAGACACCCAGTATGAACACAGGCTTCATGCAAACGGACAGATGGGAAAAACTTACATTTCCGAAACTTGATTTATCTTCCCTAGGTAACCTATTAAAAATAAAATAAATGTTTTTATTGATTAAAAATTTTGGAGGAATATTGCAGACATCAGAAAGATTAATACTAAAATAGTTTACACCAAATGTTTTTCCGTAGCTCCGAGCGTTTGCCTCAAAACTTCTACTCAGAAGTTCCGAAAGATAGTTGCCCAGTACATAGCCAAAGCACGTTGCAATTACATTAGCCACGCAGAACTTTCGGAATTTTGCACTTCTGGAGGAAGCTCGAGATATTTCTTATCGCAAATGCCAGCCAAGTATAAAAAAACTATGGGAACGTGCACAACTTTTTTCCAAAATGGGACTCGAGATAATCACGTTTTTAAAACGTATGTGAATGGAGATATGCCCGACATCCTCTTTTTTATCAATGATAGTAACTTTTCTAAGTGCTTGTTGGTGTCTATTGCTTATATATGTATATATAACCAGTGTTATAGAGTTGATTTCCTAGAACACATTTGGATTTCAAAAGTAGTTTTTGAATCTCTGTGGACTTAAACTACATCCACTTTTCGTCTGCTCATCTTGTACGGTATATTATACTCGTATTGTGCACAGAAGGGCAAAAGGCCGTCAAAAATCATCAGATTCTTTAGAGACATGGCATTTCACAGGAGCACGCTAAGTATAACTCAGACCTTTTTAGTGTTAAACGCCAGAAGTCCTGGGATAAGTCTTGGTACAGTTTTAACAATTAGTCCACGATGAAAGTACCTTGATGAGGTTCGAGTTGAGTGCGCAACTGTCCGACGATGTTAAGGGGTTGCGTGCTATCGAACCACTCAACTTTTACTACCGGTCTGTAGGGGATGTCACAATGGACTCACTTGAATCTCCAACTAGCATCTTGTATTTGCTAGTTCCTTGGAACCGTGAACTCACTTCTTAAAAGTCCCAATTTTCGGCAGTCCAATTATGACAAACGTCCGACCTTAAAGTAATAGACCATGTCTGAAACTCAGTGATTCACAGACCAAGTATTCCAGAGTCGACAGTTGAGGATTTTTCAGCAAATCATCCTCCGGCTTGTTAATGACGGGTCCTGAATGCATGTTCGACGAGTAATATAATGGTGACTTTTATTGAACCCGATCCGTCCAGCCAAGAATCGTTCAGCTCAGGGCTAATCTTACGGCCTCAGCTCCAGAAATGTAACTCTCGTGCTACCATTGTGGACCGGTGTACTATGTTTGACTAGGCTGTCGGAAAGGAAGCAAGAACCGGGTCAATGAAACACAGGAACTTGCTTACTGGGTGAAATATAAACTTGTTTTGGTTGCTGTTTATGTATCGAAAAGCTGGTGGAGGTGCTGTTCGTCTAGGTAAGCTTAACTTTCAGTTCAGTTCAGAAGGGTGATTGATATGCTTGAATTTTTCCGTTTTCCAACGATCCAAATATCTGTCTTTGACAGACGCGTAGAACATGATTCCTCTTCCATTACCGTACTGAACAATGAACTGTAGTCAATTTACTTATGCTTCAGTTGAACTTTGTCTATGTAATGAGCTTAGGTAGATTATCACCCAAAAAATTAGACTGAATGAGATAGAATGAGACTACTTACGTCCCCTAAATCAAAGATTGTTGCGGAATAGTTAGCGTGGGCTCATGAGTCACATATCTATAGAAAGTACTGGAGTGTCTAAGCGGTAATATGCCCTGGGCTATTCCAAAAGTGCCGTGGTTACTTTGAGGTTTTCAAACAGAAATCTTAGGAGGTTGAACTTTGTCTATTTGTGATTGCTTTTGCAACCGCAGTCTGAGAACAGCAATTTATCACTGAGAACAGTTGAGTGTGTATATATCATTTCCCAGTATTTCTGAATTTTTTATTCGAGCTCATATACACCAAGCAACTGCGCAAAGCATTTGTTAGTCGGAGATGGAGCTGATTTGAAAGAAACTGTGATACTTTGCGACCGTGCGTTTCGTCCGACTGCTTTACGTGCACAGTTATATAGGTTTTATTCATTTGGAACAACTAGTTGGTCGCTTGAGAGTGCTATCTAGATTAATAATGAGTCCGCTTGCCGCTCCAGAAATAGAATGTTTGTGACGTTTGATTCAATAACAATTTTTTTTACTGCTGTGAATGATCAAATGAGAATTTCAGCTTGCTCATTATCGTGAGTTACAGCAGTACAACACTGCTGACTTTTGGCAGTTAACTACGAACCAGCCATAAGGAACGAAAGCCTCGGTAAATTTTGGAAGCGTAGGAAATTAGTTACAGATTTTGTTGTAGGAAAAACTATCTGAAATAGTGTAGTTAAAAGTACGTTACAAATCATCGGAATAACATACTGTTAGCGGGCTTGACCCAAGTTTCGTCGTGACTCCATATCAGCATAAGCTTAGCATAGAACTACAAGCAGTCCGACCGGGAATTACGCTCCTGCATGCTACTCTAGTCGTTCGACTGAAAGTTTTTTTAGGTTTTCGAGCGCGCGCAAGGAGAAAAGCTTGAGGCGCTGGTTAATAAAGGGTAAACATTTTACAGCCCTTAGTTTGACAGTAGTTGCTCCTATTTCATGGCTGGTCCATAGCGAATTCTTTGCCAACAAGGGTTTGGAGTTGCTCACAAAGTATTTAGCAGAGTTTATCCGAATTAGTGCATTGTTCAGAGAGGGAGTATGATGTTCTGGAGCAAAACATTGTGTGGAGTTACAAGAAATTTATCGCTGCATTTAGACAAGTACGCTTTCGTCTCATTTCTGACTTTGTGTCTGCTTACGACCGAAAACGTTGCTGAATTATCTGCATCCTTAATTCTATATAAATACTTTGTTTTATAGAAGTTCAGGGATGACCAAAAACACGTTGCAGTTCTGTCTTATAGAGAAAAGACATTTCTGTGACAATGTACACTGTCTGCCATCAAGGTGGCATCTTTGACCGTTCGCCAATGGAATTTCTTGGCCGAAGATATCCGCTGGTTAACTGACAACTGAAAAATACCCATGCGCATTTAGAAAGCAAAATGGAACCTCTCCGGGACGCATTTTAATCACTCATTTTAGTGATTCGAGTAAATTTAATGATGCCGGATTGCGAAGCAACAGCAGCATCGGTGTTGAACACTGATTTCATGCTGTCGATGATGATAATGATGATGACCCGGTTGAGTCCTCATCAACCGAGACTTTTAGATAATTGGAAAACTGAGAACAAACATTCCTAGAGCAGCCGTACAAATAGCGACTGCGTAGCGGAAAAAATTCAAATCAAAGGATGCTTACAACAATAGTGTGCTTACAAAACAACTCTCTATGCGTACGGAGAACATACGGACGCAACCGCAGAGAAATACCATTGAAAGATAACTACACTCTCTATTAACTTGTTCAAGCTGCATTGGCGCATTAGTTTTATACTTCAATTAATTCCCCGCATGTTCTCTCATAGAATGAATGTTGGTAATCCTGCCGTACGAATAATTCAACTTGTGAACGTGTGGGTGTATGGTGAATGGGAACTCAACTTCACAGCTAACCTTCATCTGTTACAGGTATTCTGTTTGGAAGCAATTTAATTTCGATAGCGATCAGCTGCCTCTGTGCGTAATCAAGTTGTTCTCTTCCCCTATTCTGATATTCTCAAAAGGGACACTACTCCTAAAAGGTAAGCATTTTTATCAAACTTTTAAAATCCGCTTATTGATTAGCTCAATCCCATCAGATAAAATTTTTAATACATATCTGCCTCTACAGGAAGCCGTTAAATCATGGCCTGTCTTAAATGATGGCTCTGCTGAGAGAATGAAATCGAGACTGTGCACATCATTTACTAATCTTGGATGAATGTTTGGGCCAAAATAGCCAGCTGGGTCATAACAATCGATACAGACGGCTTACGAGTACCAAAAGTATTGGGCAGTATGTTGAAAAACACGCATTACGATATGGTTTGTGAGAAACGTTTGCGTGTTTGCAGATAAAATTTGGTCAAATCGGTTAGCTTTTCACAAAAGCCGTGAGAACAAAACGAGTGACGTTTGGTTATTGCTAGAAACACCCATAAGCAAATTCATTGCCCACTATTGAGTGTTGAATTTTATCTGAGACATCCGCGTATCCAATTTTATGTCCAAGAAAAAATAGCTCCATGTTAATATTGGTGAAACCTTTGTGGTTTCAAAAAGGCATATTCATACCACACAAGGTTTAAACTCAAACAGATGTAGAATATGACGTTATGAGCTCTAAGTGTGCTCCTAGATAAATCAACAAAACTACTCACAAGCCGTTTTCCACACATTAGTATGGTTTCAAAAGGACATATTCATACCACACCAGGTTCAAACTCAAACAGACGTAGAACATGACGTTATGAGCTCTACATGTGCTCCTAAATAAATCACCAAAGCTACTCACAAGCCGTTTTCCACACATTAGTTATGAAGGAAAGGAAAAATTCATCATTTGCATGGTTGTATTTTATGTTTCGGGACAGGAAACCCCATTAGAGATAAACTTGTCACATGTGATCACATTCTCTCATTCGAAGATTTCTGTGAAAATCATGTCAGAAACAAAAGATCCACAATCAGCCACGGTTATTTGTTGGCATAATTTGTGAGTTCAATCAAGCTCAGTGTCTTATGTGATTACATTGATAGCAACAAATTGGTTGCAACTGGACAGCATGAGTTGCCACCTGTAATGTCCCTGTGGATGGACGGATGGGCCAGTATCAGATGCAATCATTCTTCTCTGTGAGTTTCTCATATCAGGCTATACCGGTGCGGTGATTCTTCCGAAGACCAAAAAGCCTGTCGACTGCTAACCCACTTAACGAGATGAAAGCAAAAGTTCCTTCAAAGGTAAAAACAGAACTGTTTGTGTAGATGTGGAAAGCTTTTTGTAAATTGTGTGTACGTAAGCTCACACATCCTGTGCGTTTTTAATAACGCAATGAGCCATCGGACTTTTAGACTGTGCACAGAAAACCAAACGGTCTAACGTTTTATTTTGTTTGTTTCTGGAGAGTTTTCTCCTCCTTTTCGGACAATCCGCCACAAAAGTAGTACCGCTTATCATCCTTTAAGTCGAGTTTCCAACATTCATTTCATTCGAAGAAGCGTGCCGGTTTATGTCTTAATCAACTCTGTAATTTATCAATCTTCCCACGGTTGTCAATTTGTATCATGTCCAAAAATGTGCACAGAATACCTAGGCGAAGAGGAAATAAATCAAACACAGGTTCTCACGAGCATTTACAGCCTGACAGAAACGACAACTCTGCATTAGGAGACTGCGAGTGCCACAACGACAGGCCAGTGTTAGACAACTTCGTGAGAAAGATCGGACCCGTTAAAAAATGACGGGTTGTCTTGATATGGTGCTGCTTTTGAGTGGGGTGAGAACTCATTGACGTGGTTTGCTTGCACTCTGCCTGACTTTAATCAGCCTTCGCGTCACGCCAAGTGAACCCATCAAGCCATCGACTGATTTCATATGCTTTGACCATCTGATCATGTTTGGATATTGTGGTCTTATTTCAAAGATTAAAAAACAGGAAGTTGAACATTTCGGAACATGTCTGCAATTGAGCATGATAACTAAATGACTTCAAAACTACAGTATGCATTATTTCAAGGTATTCGATAGAAAATTATAAATATCAAAAACATCATTCAAAACGGATTTTCAGGAACACATGAAACTTTGGAGAAAGCATTCAGTAGAAGCCGTCCTTCAACAATTTATTTTATGTTGGTTTGTCGAAACCCCTGTCTCAAAAAGCCTCCTGAAGTTTTTACGTTTAGGAATAAAAGATCAATAAAAAGAGGGTAATCTTATGCACTAGATTTTTTCGTCTACCAACTTATGCATACAATGGTTCAGTAGATCGGTCTTTTATATGCAACGAACTTTTAGTGGTAGACAAACGTAAACGTTCCTTGGCCATTATTACACGTTTTCTTATTTTGCAGGGCCATGATATGCGCGTCTTATTGGAAAGGGCGTCTGGATGTATCTTTTAAACGTCCAGTATTTAAGAAACCTGTGGCGTTATTTGTTCATTTCATTACCTTAAATTCGTTCTCTAGGTTTAGTAGTTTTGTGGCCAACTTTCCGTCTGGAGTTGTACCCATCGCCAGAAACTTATTGTAGTAGTTTTGCTGTCAACAGCGAACAGATTCGTTGGGCTTTTCACGACTTACTTTCCAGCCTGTCGAAAACGAATCATATTTGGTGTTTAATTGGATTTTTTGGTTCTCCATCCATTTCAAATATCACAGCTTCTCTTTCAACACGCGCGATATCTTCTGACCGAAAGAAGCTTCAAAACCAGCACTAGAATTGCGGTGTATTTGCTGAGGAAACCGCTGCGAGGATGACGGTGAGAAGGAAGGAATCACAAACAAAAAAATCGATGAATACACTCATTTGCATATCAACTAAGTTTTCATGGGGAACTCACATTAATCACTCGTTTATGATACTCTTCAACTCAACGTGCTGCGCAAAGACCGCCCCATGTTTCAATTGGCACGATATTCGAGAGGTCGCAGTATATATTCATAAACGAAACTACTTACAAGGTTTCTCATAATGCTGATGAAAACTTGGGGGCTGTACCTACCATATGAGTCCCAAGACGAGTGAAACCGATCGAGGGCTGTTGAAGCATTTTCACCAAACTTGTGAGTAGTTGCTTCTCGAGATCTCGGATATCGTACCAATCGATTCAAGAGGCGGTCTTTGTGCAGCACTTTTTGTTGAAGTATATCACAAACGAGAAATTCCTTTGAACCTCCAGTGAAAACCCAGTTGATAAGCAAAAAACAAAGCCAACGTCTATTTGATGTTTACTCAAGGGACGTCACCTTAACGGTGGCGTAACGGTACGCCGGAATCCTTATGCAATTGAAATTTCGCCTACTGAACAAATTGGCTAAAGAAAAGGACGTAGTTTATCCGGATGTTAGAAAGAAGGAAAAAGAAACCGGCCTAGTCCTCCTTTTATGATACGAATTTTCTATCTTGCATCCTTTATCCGGCACTACGTACAAGATATCTAATTTCCAAACCGTTTTTTCATGTAGATTACAGTCACACTGAACTGCCACTGTTTCTGACGGTTTACTGGAGATAAGATTTCCGGTTTCGACTAATTGGCCATTATTATGTTGAACTCTGATCAACATAACGTATTAAAATGTGGTACATGGTTTAAGGGCGGTTAATGTTTAGGAATAAACGCCATCTAACTTTGCCATTCTATGCAGTAGATATGCATTCGGGTTTCGAAAGTCCAAGAGATAAAACAATTTGCGCATGTTGAAACTCACAAGGTAAATGGACCGGTTCCAAGCCGAACCGAATAGGACGCCACCACAACAGTACTCCACACATCCGGCTAAGTTCATGCTCAACGCTTGGTCATCAGCAGGTCTGTGATGACCGAAAAAAATTAGGATAAACAGTCTGACTGTTCAGCAGTCTTCCCCACTCTTCTGGACTAGTTTGCAGCTGGTTTGGAAAAGATCTACCTTTTGGGTCACAGCTTTTTTGAATGGCCCAGGCTTTTTCACTGATAAGTTAAGAGTGGATTTCTGTTAGCTCTCCCCTAGTGGGGTAATAATATTTTGCCACTGAGCTGTTTTAGAGCACTTGCAAGTATCGGCCATCTTTCACTCGTTCAATTCGACCATGTGGACCTAAACGGGTGAATGGCCTTTGAACCTATCAATGTCTATTGCATAAATATCTTCAGTAAACCAGGTTATCCAGTTCAGTGAGTGGTTTCTTTTACCGATGAAACAAAACCGAAAACTTGCTTTTTGCACGTGTATGCGAAATGGTTTATTTAGTATCTATATATGTAGTTAATGTACGTCTGCATGTCTCTATGTGTATGTCTATAGGTTAATATCTTTCAGTGTATGTAATGTATATGCTATGTGTAGTATAAAGATGTTACAAGCACTAAAAACACAGTACAATTGAGAATAGACTGAAACGAATGCTTCAATCCTATGTTAGTAGGTTCTTTTGGATATACTACGGTCACGAGTAGAAATTCATCGTACCTTCGTTGATACAACAATGAATCTGGTACCGGTAAATGGCTAACCAAATTTATCTGGCTTTTGAACGGTTTGACTTGTTTCATTGATCTCTCGACAATCCAGTCTTGTACCACCTTAGACAACCTGCAAGAATGTCTTCTCAAAAGTGATCGAGAATGCGGATTATAACATTATATCGAAAGCATTGATATATTGATCCGATCTCAATCTGTGGACGCGAAAAGCACTCGATTCTTGGCTGCTAATTTGATCCTTAAAAACCGAGTAAACACGCGGATTTCAGTTGCACGTGAATGTACACTCCTAATGTTGTCCTCTGCTCATACCTCGGACAAGCTTGGTGGCTAAATGACGCGCGGAAAGAGCAGGGCGATCAAATTCTAAGCTGTCTTTGGCAATTCACGTCTGTGACGGGGAACGGAACAAATAATGTGCAGCTGCATACCGTCTGATTTACCTTGGTATGTTGTTATTGCTCCTCGCATTCAGGACAGCGGTAAAAAAAGAGCTGCCAAAAGAGTCCTTCATGCCAATAATGATAGTCTTCTAATTTCAGTGTATCAAAAGAGAACCGGTTACTCTTGAGCGGTGGCCGAAACTTTTGTTAGCTACTTACAAAGTATAAGTAGTTGGATGGGTAATTATCCATAAACAATCGTTTTTGAAATTCTCTGAGTTCGGGTAGCCGACTCAACAGCAAGCTAGTCAATAGGTAATAATTAATGAGGAGCTGCATTCGGAGAACCCAGACTCTTGAAAAAGTACGCCGTCACAAGATAAAACAGCTCTCAAGTAAACAATCACATTCATGAATAAATTGCCTTTCTTTTTTTCGATCTTCATTCTCCTACAACAGACAAACCTTTTGATAACCGAAGGTGAATCACTGTCATGGTACAAACTAGTCGAGTTTCAAGTGTCATCCTAGCGTTCAACATCTAATAAATCAGGTGTCTGAACATCAGAATTCCTAAGATATACTCAAATTCTACTCAGCTCACACTTAATCAATTAGGCACTTACTTGGTTTAGTGTACATGCATTCTGACATTAGATGGACACATAGAGAATGTGAATAACGCCCATGATTCCACAGCGAAGAGTGATATGATAGATACCTACCCCACTATTATCACTTTTGCAAAATAAATATCGTTTTACTTGTTTATTTGTTTTGTTATCAGAAGTAACAGTCTTGTTTTGTAATCGCTACACAAGAATAACCATGTCACGCGAAAGTGCGTCGGGAAGGTTGATTCAAGTATCAGAGTATTAGGATTATTTACAAAGTTCCAATCGCTTTTGATTCATATGTATGTATAAAGAATTGTCAAAATCTAGACCAGTTTCATGGCACACATAAATTGGCTATCGTGAAACTCAAAATTAAACGAAATACCATTGTTCGCGCGCAACAGGTAGGGATGCGATTTGCATCAAACTCCACGTTAGGAGGGGTAAATATTCGTTATCAGGAGATGTGCTCCTCTTACCTGTGGAAGGATACCTATTAGGTTTCCAACACTCCGCATGAGAAAACAATACAAAAGCAATAATCTTCTGAACCGATTCCATTCTTCCGCTATCTCGAATATCATACCAGGTGAAGACCACTTCTGTGCAACATTAAATACTTTTCAAAAGTCGTTTAGATATCTTGGGACAACTGCGTGTTTAGGACCGATTAGGGACTAAATATATAATGACGCGTGATTGGAAAGTGTTTGGTTAGCTTAATCGTGATCCAGTGATGACACTGAACAACGGGCCAGTCGTTACCTACTTTTCGTTATTAAGCCTCGCCTGTGCACATTTTTCAATCTTATATGTAAAATACACCTGTATGTTGGTATGCAGATGCACACCTCTACCAACGACATTACGCTTCTTCTTTTGAAATACGTCCTTTATCCTCACTCATTTCGTCAAATAAAAACAGATAGTCGCTTTTTTCCGTGGGCATTAACACAAGAAAACGCGGTATTTCTAACCCGAGGCGAATTCAAAAACGTTTCTCTGCGGATACAGTACTGGTCGCTGCATTCGGATTTTATTTCGCTCAAATGGATTCACACCGCTGGAGTCATTTAGAACCCTGTGCTTCATCATACACTCCCGAACCCGCGGACTGCATCAAGGCGCATATTTCAATCCGTTGAAGCCTGGAACATATCGGTGATTCCAGAGCGTGTGGTAAGGGTCTCGCAAAAAGCTATGCATTTCGATGAGGCGAGCGCATCCATTGCTCCTGATCACAAAATTTTATTATCCGTGACTCACCAGGGTTGCTGACTAGGCTAGGTAGGCCGGCCAACGTAACGGGCAATCAACGCGCCCGTGTCCTCCGTTTTTCAGCTGGGGAGGAAGATAGCAGGGGCTATTGTGTGAACAGATAGGCATTGGAGATAAGTTTTGTTAGACTCGACTAGTCATCTTCAACTTGGCTTGTGCATTTTTAACCAGTTCCCCAGGGACCCATTAACGACCTGTGTGGTATGACGATTTAGCTATTATGCGCAGCGTACAAACGTTGCGGCTGACTTGCAGGAAAGTTACGACGCACATTCGAAAACAGATTTGGCATCAAATCAGAACAACTCAGATAGTTAACCTTGAACAGAATAAGGCTACAACGTTTGAATCAAGGTGACATAAGGCCACGAGCACTTAAGGAAGCCACGTGACAGAAAACTCTGTCTACCGTCACTTAAACCTGAAAGGACTGCTCTAAAGTCTCGGCTAAGATGTACGTTAGGAATGAACTGAGGGATAACCTTATTACAGTACAAACTACTACTAATACTACTGTAATTATTCGCTATTTCTTGCTGTAATGTTATTGGCTGTATTATATTAACAACATCACTACCACTACTATGGTAGTTGTACGGCAATAAACCAACACAAGACTTATGCATGAAATACATAGTCTGGACTCTCGTCAGCTAACAGCCCGGCAGATTTATTTCTTAGGTCTGATCCATTGGGTGTATACAAATACTACGTAAGGTGGTATCAAGTAACTGCCACAAAAATTAAACCGGCTGTAGATGCTCGTGGTAATTCTAGATGTTGTACCGCTCTCATTTAGACATCCCACCTTTCAGTGACGGTAAGCCAAAAGTATTGCTTAAGCTCTGACACAGTTGCCTGTTCATAAGTGATAATTTAGGGGCGTACAGGGTGCACTGTTGGAGTAGCAGTAACACGCTTGCCTCGCAAGTGAGCTGTCTAGAGTTCAAAGTCCGGCACGGCCAAGGTTGTGCACTGCTGATAAGCTCTACTAAGAGAGTAACTCGAATCCAGTACCTAACCTCGGTTTAGACTCATCAGGAAATTGTCTACGCCCTATTTATTGGAACCTGAGGTGTTTCCCGTAAACGCAAAGAGATGATGGGTCCCAAGGCTGGTATTTGGAATACAGTGAGATTACTCGTTTGAAAATCAATCACACTGAAGTTCTGCGAAACCCTATGCAGTCTTAATGTCTTACATCCATGTATACTCTACAGGAAGCTGTCAGGATACTCACTGACGCTCTTTAATGACGCATATCTTTAGTGCGGCTTGGGATCTGCTATTATTTCTGAATTACATATTCAATACATAAGTAGACAGTCCTATTAGTCACGAGAAAACCATTTAGTTCAAGGCGGTAGTTACTATACTCAAGTAAAGTTTGTTAGTGTGTGCTTGTTTTATCCACAGTTAACCATATTTTGCTTTCATGTGAATCAGAATCGAAACAACAGTGATCAAAACGCAAAACTCCTGACTTCATGGAATTAGTAAGGTAGTAAGGTAAGGTTTCTAAAGAAAATTGATCAGAAAATTGATCATAAAATGGTCCACATACCGTGTAGTCAACCTCATAAGTGGAATAATCGTTTTCTTGGTTTTTCTGTTACGTATTTCGTTTAAAATGCATCGTTTTGTGAAAAAATGGGTAAAAACGTTTGCAAAGAAAAGTACCCTTGTTACATTAGGTCAATCCTATAATCTTGTTGGTCTCTGCTATCCGTTTGCTTCCTGCAAACCTAGTCAAGCTAGATAGTATGACAATCAAAAAAGGGGTTTTCTATTTGTGGACTTTGTTGTAGATTTTGTTATTTCTGTCATCATTAAGGTAATATCCCCGGCAGCACTCTGTTTGGCATTCCACAAAAAACGGTTGATTATGCTAAAGCCCCATTCGTTTTGATTTAATCACATATGGGTTGGTCCGTTGATCCAAAATCTCCGAACATTAGGAGGACTCACCTACCAACTCGTTTTTCAATGTGATATTTTCTCTTGAACTATAGAGCAGTAAATGCAGTGAGTGCAGACGCATATAGTGCAACCCGCTAGCTGACTTCCCGTAGATTTACGTCTAGTTTCACATCGCTTTGTTAGGCGATTTCGTGTTAAATCACTTGTGCATGTCAGCAACATTGCTATCTAAGTTTTCATATGTTCTGGCGTAAACTAGATGTTAGGTCATGTATACAATAAATGTATATGCGGGTCAACTTGTCGCACAGAGTCAGAGGCTGCAATGGCAGCTCACTGTTAGGATAAAGCAAAACCATCCTTGCTGGGAAGAAAATCCGAGTTTTGTCGAGCCGCATGAATTTATCAGTCACTTTGCTCCTGCGACCAAATTAGACTTTGAAAGCGGGATAATTTTACCACGTTCTCTCTCGTCTTGTCCGACCAGATGAGGGAAACAAAGTAACAACACGTACACGGTACAACTCTGCGTTCAAGTGGATGCTGCAGAGAACACGTCGAATAGATATCGGGAAGAGTTTAATATAATACTGCATCTTCTGGAGTTTTCAGCAGAAAGGTCATTTGTGCATATTATAGGGGATCATTGGTGAAGTGATAACATTTAATGGTTTTCAAAGATTTTCTCCTGTCACTGAAGCCAGTCTATGCTGAAAAGGTAGGAAGTACTGCACAGAGTTTCATTCTGGCTGGGAGTTGGAAACCCGCAAACTTCCAGCCAGCTGTTGAAGACAGCCTTTTGGCCGCGAGCAGTTGATCAACGGTTGAGTGGACAAGATTATCAATAGGTTTTACGGTGTCCTCTTTTGTCACAAGTGTCAAGAACACCGTATTTTGCACACCCGACAACTTTCAATTCATAAACTGTTGTTCAAAATGTGTCCACGGCACGAGCATGTACGGGTGTTGAACTTGACATGGCCGAGATCACCAGTTTTGGTTTTTGGTATGTCCGCATCAGGCTGGTTCACACGAAACACGTTATCAGATCTCTTTCCGTAAGTAAAACTCACTTCCTTTCGACACGGATATAGACTCCAGACGGTATTCACCCTTCTAAGACGTTTTTGCAACCGTTGGCCATGGAAAATGTCCGCGACTTTCCGGTGGTATATGTCAGCCAGTAAATATCATAACTAGCCTAGGGGTCCAGTGCTAATATGCCTGAGGAGCCGATAACACGACAAACAAGGATCAGTCAAACGATTTCCGAGGAAAAACACCAAGACATATACCACCCAAACAACTAACTTGAAAGCTGTCAGTAAACGCTTGCATAATAGTAATTTCCCAATTGTCTAAATGCGGGATGCGGAAAAAACAATATCTAATATACAAGTGGCGTAATCCTCCCATCCATTTTTTGCCTGCGGACCAAAATTCTTTCTTCAGTTCATCAACGCTTGTAGTAAGTAGCAACATGCTATACCAAATTCCATTTATCGAAACCACGCCCATATTTTTCGTGTATTCTTAAGGAAATTGCATTGTTTCTTTGCAAAATAGAAATATTATAAACTAAGTGAATACCATCCATTTAGAAGGTCACGTGCGGGTAAGCTTACGTAATGGTTTTAGGTGGGAGCACCGATTGTCAAACGTTCACCGGATACATGCTTCCTATGCCATTTTGCAGAAGAATGGCTTTGTGGCGCGCTCCTGTAAAGGTCACTAGTGTCTACTGTTTGGATCTCTATCAAACCAGGATGGAGCGATCCAAAAGCCGGACAAATGAATGCTAAATCCTAGAAAAAATATCAACACACTGGATTCACACAGATTACCCCTTCCCTGGTGACATTAGATGTCACAGTACTGAGGGCACTGATTTACGGCTAGGAACAGTCTCTTTAGTCGACCTTTTTGGAAAAAGGTACAATGAATACTTGCCCACAGTGCTCTTAAACGCGCTTATGATTCTAATAGGGTTAAGGAAGCTAACAGGCGAAGACAATTATCTATTATCTGCCACAACGAGCAGGGCGTCGTTGAAGCAGAGGACTGTATTATTTGAAAGTTAACTGGTAATCTACCTTTCTTAAAGTATCAGCGCCATGTTTTAAACACTTCGCTAGAACTGTTATCGTAATGTATGAAGTACTCAGTGAACCAGAGGTCTGGAGATAAATACCGTTTGAAAGGTAGATTGACTAAAATGTGGTCTTACTCCACCGCTTCCGCTTGATCTTCGTTGGAAGAATTAGTTTTGATTTAAAAAAGGTCCTTCCGAGTAACTAGTTACTAGTTAGAAGACTAATAAATGGAAAAGGACAGTTTGCCTCTTCTTGAAAGTGATCTGAACTTAACTGCGCTGAATTGAAATATCCTAAAATTCGCAACAGCTATGGCAATTTGTCCACCGTGATGAACATTTTGTTTACACATCCCCAAACATGATGGGATTGAGTGCTTTTCATGACCTCCCTCTCAACTATTGGCAAGTGTGACTGATAACAGTACCAGAGCAGAAGTTATTTTTACAAAATCTCACCTGCCGATATAAGATGATGCTGGTGTTACACGCCTATTCAGTCTTCATGATCAAGTCATGGTAAGCTCCGCTGGATTATCAGGGACATCTCGACTAAGTATAGGCGACAGTTTCGCAACTATGGTTTTAGAGCTAAGAGTCGGTTTACTGAGCTCCACTGTTAAACTGTCCTATCCAGGTGTGCTTTCGCGCGTTGCCACTGAACCGGCGCTTCCCATAGGGTAATATCAGTAAATATACGTGTATAGGAGCCGTCCGTTTATTTAGTAGTTTTTTCCTCTGTTCAACCCAAAAGCGTTCATACATTCCACATATTTCCGGACTGGTGGATTATGAGAGCGCGTTACTACTGTTTATCAACTGAGTTGATCGTTTTCCTCTCCGTTCGTCCTACTGGAGGAAATATCAAGTTTCTCATTTGAGCACTAACGCTTTACACTTTTTGACATGCATAGTAAGCTTTCTCAAGTTAAGTATAGCGTATTTAGAAAAGAAAGGGACTTAAGTATCTCATATGATATTAGAGAAGACGCTGCCAATGTTTTGACACTTGTGCTGGTAATGTGTCGATTTCTGTCTCCTGGAAAAAAAGTGCATTTTATCTACGGACTTCACTGGTAAACCATATCCTTTAGTCCAAAATGAAGGTTTGCGGCAAACGGAGTTTGGATTGTCTTAAAACATTCAAACTGATGTTAGATACATACCTTCGAATGAACTGATAGGTTCCAAATAACTGAGCTTCGCTGACTGTAGCAATCTGCTGTGAACGTACTCTGCGATAACTGGTAGAACCACTAGACAATTACCTCCATAGTTGCCTAATTCAATGGACATATAAATCATCAGCTGAATAAAGTTGTCCAGTGTCGAGTTTACTCTGTTGTGCGACACAGTTTGTCTTCCAAACGGTTCCTACTGTTTGATGTATTTTTGTGATTAAGAGCGGCTCTCAAGCCTCGTAAAAATAGGTATTTTTGGTTAGGGCACCGCCTCCACCATTACCTTTATTTAGAGGCTGTATCTATTTGACTTCTTGCATGCTAACATCCCCAGTGGTTCAGTGGGTCCCATGATGCTATTTCATTTTAAAAGCGACTACCACTGAGATAATAAAACGTATGTCTTGTTGTGTTAGTGTGTTTTTAGCGTTAATTAAGCAGCACACCAATGCCAACATGCCCATCATCTATGACGCATCGTGACCTCCCTATCCGACTGAACATTAATTGACGGCACAGCCTCACGTGTGTTTCATTCTATTGAATCATGCGATTAAACATGCTGAGACCCGAAGAAAAGAATACCAAAAGTAAGCTCGGCAGTTATCGGTATGATGATTGACTTTCTTCCATACACCAATCGCATTAGATATTACTGCAGAGCAACAATCTGAGTTCTATGAATTCGCTAGAAATGGTCAACAGTATCTGCATTGTGTGATTGTTCGGGGAACATTTAGTTGACACACCACTCAGAAACAAAACCACCACCTACTGGTCATTCTGCTGTAAATAAGAAGTGTTGATGGGCTTTCACCTCTGTATCATGGATTTAAAGCGTCAACCGTGAAATAATCATTGTTATATTAACACCTAAAATACCTGTGCTAGACGGCTGGGTAATCGGAATTTCGCTGAGTACGACTCACCTATTAAGGATCCCTCGGAAGCAAAACGGAACAGTTTAAATATTTAGTACATGGCTGTACCCATATTTCAAACTTATTTTTTGTTCTAAAACGTAAATTTTGATGGTGTTTATTCAAAAACGTAGTGTAATTCACCATCATCGAATAATGTGCCCGATGCTCTGGTATAACCGTAGACCAGAGTTCGCACCATCACTTCTCATGTGCAACCGCGATTCATCATGACGAACAGCATATTGCGCTGCAAAGCATATGTGAAGCGCAATTTCTCGGGTAGTTGAAGAATGTTACCTACAGAAACTTCGAAAGTTGATTTGACGGCTATCTGGTACAAACATGAAATTTGACTGGCCGCAACCAGGTTGTTTGTAATACCAAGGCAGGATAAACATCGTGGAATTGGAAAAGCCACAGTTGGAAGGATATGGGTCCTTCACTGCGAAGTTGTTTATTAGCAAACACAAACTAAGATGTTACAAGCCATTGGACACGAAAGTATCTTGTCAGCATAAAGATTTGAAAACTGAATATTTTCAAGCCTCCTATTGAATGCTCCTGGATTCTTCGAAAATTAAGCAATGAGGAACAAGCACTGTATGACGTTAGCAACCTTCGTCTTCCATCGATGATGGGGCGGAGATTAGGCACCAGACCAGACGCTACTCGCACGCTCCGTCAGTAGTATACACCGTCACACGGATGGGAGAAACTGATCGACATTAGATGCATCACGTTGGGAACGACAATTCATCAGAAGGTCTTCTGAAAAAGTGCACGTTTTACCAACTTATTCCAATTTGGATATTATGTGGCTGTTTAAGCACGACAACGCACTGAGCGTTATCGTCCGGGCCAGAGAAGTAAACGGATTTCTTTCTAGGTTAATTCAGCACTATTATGTAATCTTTATCCCCGGAAAAACTGTAGGAATCAAGAGCACTAATACTAATCTTTTCGATAATGTGATTATCAATGATTAATACGAGGCATTTGTAGCTCTTTTTTGAAGGATTTTTGATTCATTCACCTACATTAGGGAACTGTTTGGTAAACAGTAAATCGATAAAGTGCAGACCATCGTTATAATAATTCATAACGAATTACGAATATTTACAAGCCATCGGATCATCGTTGTATTTATATAATCAGATGATTGCTTGTAACTCATATGAAGCCATTGCACTGCCTTTAATTGATTAAAGGTTTGGATGGCGTGCAGCTCTTCCGTTCAGTCAAGGAAGTGAAACACATGAAACTCCCGCAAAATGTGTTCACTTCGTTGCCAACTTTGGTGCCCGATTTGCAACCGGGTCCTGCATTCTACTCATTCTCCTTCAAAACCAAAGGTTTTTTAGTTGGTTATTTATGCTTCAGACAAAGCTGTCACCGTTTTTACATATTAATACATTTAGTATTTATAGGGGAAATTTCCATCCACTCACAAATGATTTGAATATGCATCAGTCTAGAAGGATTACTCAAGAGACTCGTTCGTATTCTTTATATCCGTTGCACTAAATATAGTATGCAGACTCATCAGTCTATTTGCGTTCCAATCACCAAAAATTACAAACTGGACAGCATTTAAATGTTTGAGAGGGCACAGGATGCGGTAAAACGAACGGATAAAGCAGCTGCCACCAATCATACGTGGCCGTAGGCGACGTGTCTGAAAATTCGAAGGCAATTCGCAGCTGGATTACGGGCGTGCCGAAAACAGTTGACATCATGATCCCACCTAAGTGTGGACCAAAAAATTGACGTCTCCGAATAAGTCTTCTTCAGAGAGAAGATACGGCTGGCCATATTGAAGAGTCGCGGATACCCGAAACAGATGTGTAGGTCTTTTATGTTCAGATAATTTCAATGACAACGGTAGGATGTTGAGCGGGCAGATGGAAGCGCATTAAGGGACTGACTTGATTTGTTGGATAGAACCCAATCAACCGCGAACTGGTGATGTCACCTGGACAAGTGACGAAAAATTTGCCCAGCTCAGCAACCGGACCTGATCAGTGACCAATGAACGTACCCGAGTTACCAATATTTCGTTACATTCCCAATGCAAGACATACACGGGCGCTTAACTGCCACGCAACAATGAAGGAAGCGGCCCTGGGGGGAATAGTGGAACGAAATGTGAAAAGCTCTCAAAAAAAACATTTCTGACAAAATAGGAGAATGCATATGAGAGCGAGTCAAGCGAAAGTTCGTTTCAAAGTAGCACACAACTGAAAACTCATAAGGACTCACGGCCAGTACCATAAACATGAAGTAATCTATTGGTCTACCATGGGTAGCAAGAGGAATACATCGGACGTGCAACACTGCGTGGATTACAGATATCATTCAAAATTTGGGATTATGATTAATTTTGAAGACCACGGTACATAGTGAATATAGCAGTTGTGGAGGGACTAAAGGAAAGACAAATGAAAAATATGATTCGGAAATGAGGTTTGATAGGAAAAGACGTTTTAAGCACATTTTTATACAAGTTGTTAAGGAATAAGTGTAAAAACATTCGGCACATGAAAGAGCTATTTAGGATGCATACACAGGTGCCTTCTCTAGATGAGGATTACCGCAATTAACCCTTTAACGCATTTCTGTGTAGTCACTCGTTTTCCCTTGTTTTCACGAAAGATGTGGCATTCTGAATGTGAAAAATACTTCTAGTAAGCATTTAAGACGTGAAATTTTTATGACGTAATCAAACGACTACATATGTTGCAGAAAGTCATGGTTTTTTTTCAAATAAATATACTGCAATATCTAGAACATCGTATGAACTGAAACACGAGGTAACCTTTGCACTGCACTCTTAGTCGAATAATATCACAAGCGAGACAGTCAGCTGAGATTACGTCAAATTAAAATCAAACTGGCGTAAATGAGCGCATTTCATAGAATTTGTTGTGTTTTCTTTATTCTGAAATACAAACAATTTGCCTTGATCATTTGAGTTTTCAATGCAGAAAAAGTGCGTGTGAATTTGCTGGGGGCAAACCAAATTGGCTTTTTCTCACTGATTGAAAACAGCCGATATGCATACAGACGCAGAACACTTGGGCCAGCTATACGAAAGGTTCTCAGCATTAAAAATGAAAATGATTTGTCCGAAAAATGGAACCTCTGCTAAGTAGTCAGTTGCATCCGAATGAACCAAAAGTCTGTCGGCACACTGGCCAACACGGTTTGAAACCCCATACGGGCAATTATAATTACAGACCATGCAAACAACCGACTCGGCCTTCAAAATAAATTGGTTTGTTGAAAATACTGGGCTTACTTTAGTAACAAAAGCAATCAGTTTTGCGTGCCCGGTTGACGGACGTTCCGTTAAACCGCAACCGAACTCAGAAGCCTGGCATTTTTTTGGGTTGCCAATATTCCGCAACACCAGTGGAAACAGACAGCTTATATTATGTCGGACCGATGTACTTTACTGGAAAACTGATTTAGACGTGTCGTGTGATGTAAGGTCTAGTTTTTGGGGTCGAGATTGTTTTAGATATATTAAGGTGGTCTAGGAAGGAGAAGTAGATTTCGTCAGTAACTGGCCTTGCCTTGTTTCCTTACTTTGTTCGTTTTTTAAGATGGGCTTATTTGGTCATGCAACCATATCGATTCCTACTGACAAGACCAAGATGAAATTAAACTCCTCACAAAAGCACGCCTAACAAAACACTACGATGATAATTATGATTAGTGATGTTCGCCAGGCTCCATTTATGTCATTAGTACTGAGGAGTTAAAATTTCGGCCAATACGACAATGTTGTGTCTGTTTACCTGAGGCCCACTATATAGGGAAACCGTTACATCACAACGTAAGCTAAATTTTACTCACCCGTTTTGCTTCCAGAGTGAAGCTCAATCTCCCAGTTTCCCTTAAATTAATACACATTGAAAATTACCCATTAGAAATGAAAGAAGTGCCTCCTAAAACATGTAAAATTAGAAGCGAAATTTGAAACAACTAATGACTACCTAACAAACGTCTTCCGAAAAAGCAAATTCTAAGTTGATGGGCTTCATTCTGGTCACACCGTTCCGTCCAATTCAGCGCAATCTGGCCGCCAATACAACGTTAAATTAACACCAACACCCACGCATGATTGTCAAGAGCATCGTGGATTGCTGGCACGAGCCTGAAAGCGCCCGCGTTCAGTAGCTCTGCCGTTTGGACTTAAAAAACCACCACCAGAAATTTTTTTCCCAAAAAGGTTTACCTCCCAGTTATCCTTATGGAAGTAGGGCTTTGCCGGGTGCTAACAGGTACAAGAAAACCATAAAGAGGAAAGTGCGCATAATGGCAGAGTAGATAGACTGAGTACTTTCACAACCAGGACCATTCAGTCGTGTGGCACAGATTATTCCTGATATGTTTTACTTTTACCAAACGCATTTGCTTGTCTGTCTGGTTTTGTTGCAATAATATTTAACTCGTTGTACAACTTTCCACACCGAATGAGAATGACAGTTTGGCTCCAGGAAAACACCAGTACAGACTACAGCTTTTGCCAACAAAAAAACAAGCTGAAAGACAGTCTCAGTTTTTAATACGTATTAAATGCAAATCTCCTCGCTATCAGTAGTATTTGGCAAATTTTACTCGCTTCATTAAACAGCAAAATAGTTGTCCGCGGTGTTTAATTTTCAAGCTGAAATTAATTGCGCTTCAGGGTTGAAAAATGAAGAAAAAATCCATATTTAACCTGCACCCCTAATGAACAGGATGTTAGAAAATGCCAAAGACGCTTGCAATCAGAGAGATTAGTTGTTTTTCACAGTGAAATCTGCTTGGAACAGCAGAACAACTAATCTTACATTACAAGACAATATCGTAATTGTCCGAATATGACTTCTTCTATTATACTACTACAAAACGCGATGAACTGCTGGTTTCAGTAGGATAGCTATTAACTACGGGCTGTAAAGAGAGTGGTTGATCAAACTTACAGTGATTTTCTATTTTCCTTCTCTAAGTATGAACAAAATATTTCCTACGCTCTTGAAATTCACACATGTTGAGGTGTGAACCGTTGATTAGGGTTACTACTCAACAAACACCAAAGTTCCATTAACAGTAACAAACGAGGCACGTTCACAAAATTATCTGGCACCGATAGCATTACTGTTGTTGGGTGTAACCTGCTTCAAGATAACGAACACCGTTTCAACCTAACGCTTTGTTTTTTTCGAATTTAAAACAACTGGCATTCGTCTGAATGTAGACAAGGAATGTGCGAGTCGAACGTGTTTCCAAATTATTAGCAATGAGAGGTTCGTTCTTTCCAAGGTTACCAAGTGAAAATTGGTGTTCAACCCAACAACCTCTCAAACACATGAAATGAACTTTGACATCAAAAGATCGAGAAACTCATCACCAATCCTTGACTACTAAGAAGCATTCCATAGAGAAACATTGGTGGAATTGCTGCGCGATCTCTCCAAATCATTGGAAGATACAAAGACGGTAGTGAAAATCCCGAACTAGGACAACAGACAATTGCTATTAGTAAGCAAAGAAAATCACTGGTCAGTACATGAAACTAAAACAAAAGCAAATTATGCTACCGACGTAAAAAGTCGCATTTCGAAATGATGGACACCGCTACAGTTTGGACCAGATTAAGCTATTTTTACCCAGAAAAACTAAGCACAATCAAGTTTGTTGTACTAATGTCATTATGCGAGAGAGCGAAATTTGTCCGTGAACGGCAAACACAAAGTGTATTGATTTCTTTTTAGTGCTCCAAAAAGTACAGTCAACGTTCCTCATAGGGGAGACTATTTTTAGGTGGGAAATGGCAAATAAGTGTGTCAGTAATAGGAAAAAAATTATTAACGCACATGCACGTGTATACAAAAGAATGGTCAGCAACAGCATGTGAGAACTACCACAATTGGCATGCCCTTTTATTTCAAAAAAGACACTAGAGTAGTAGAAAACTGAGCGCCAGAAATCCAAATCACTGATCATTGCCAACAAATTTGGAACACACGTACGATTTTCCTTGCCTTTTCGCCACACACTGACTGCACTTGCAGTATGAAATCTCGATTACAATTTCAAAGTCACCTCCTGCCGAAAACACGACTCTGCGTAAGACGGGGTGCTCCAGTGAGCACAGAAAGAATTCACAGAGTTGATTATTGAGGAAGCTGTTACTGATCAGATGGCTGTCTGTTCTCTTCTTTTAAACTCCACCACCGAACGACCACATGTTGTCGTCGGCTGACTGTTCTCGCTTCTACTGACATAATGCTTACCAGCTGACCACTTGAGTTGAGGCAAAGGTCACATCAGCTGTTTGTGAGCGTTCTGCACCAGGCAACATATTTCGGCTACACAAAGTGCCCCTGATCTGCATTATGTATATATGTATTATTGTCCTCGTTTTAGCTAAGCTTTAATTCATACCAATAGTGGAGGACTTAAACGATAGTCTACCTCTGGGAAGCGCAAGCTCATAAGAAGCGTTGTTATTTAGCCCCCCAAAGCACAATAAAATCCAGCTTATTTTATGTATCGTCTTCCGAGCTGGTATCAAGAAGGTGAAGATAGTTTAATTGTTTTTTTTACAGAACACGGCCTATCTCTGTCAGCCGAATTCTGCTTCGGGGGCCTTATCACTAGAGTCTCTCTTGACACAGTACAATCCTCGCCCTGAGTTCTATCACCATAAATTCCTTGTCTTAAAGGTTGCATTTCTAATCTGGAACCCGCAGATTAAACTGAATGATAATGAAAAGGCCTGAAACACCAAGCTTCCACTTAGTTGAAGGATTCTCTTGAATGGGTTACCCAAAAAAATGCATCACCTCACATCTATGCACTAGAACTGGATGTACGGTCCGATACGTATATTTCTAAGGGTTTAACTGTTGACTTTCATTACGTGTGTCCCATGCACAGTCTTTACACTGAGCCTGACATTGGTATATTCCAGATCCCAAAAGGCGTTCACGTGGTTCGATTTTTTGGCACGTAACTGTTTTGTCCAAGAATGCGCACTATAAACGAAAAGACACCCCTAGACATGTGATTTAGATCCTGCATATGTGCTTAGGATTCGAATTTCCAAGATGTACTAAGTTCACTTTTACCATAAACCACCTACCTTTCTCAAACGTGCATGTCTCAGGAGTTGGATCTTTTGACGAGACCAAATTTCTGTAAGTGCTTTGTAGGAAAATACAAGGAAGTGAATACATACTGGATCAGCTGTAGTTCAAACATACCAAAAGTTCACCGTGAGTTAGTTTCTCACGCTTAGAACCTCGCGAAGTTCTTTATTGAGATAGTGCACTGTAAACGGAGAGTAATAGTGTAGTTCAGAAAAAAGCACTCTTGCAACAGATGTACTATTTCGAATTCTGACCTACTATGAGAAAAATACAAATATTTATCAAATTCGTTACCCATGCTATTGAATGCCTTCGTCTAGTGTTTGGGTACACTGACGTTTCGTTTTCCCGTTTTTGTGCACAAATCTTCTGGCTCGGGTTATCACTAATAGCTTTTGGATTAACTATTTGAAAGCTTAAGCCCAACAAAGTAAAATTAATTTACACTGATCTCTGAGGAGGCTAGCCCAAGTCACTTGCAATGAATTGCATGAAGTCTCGAATCGCGACAGTTTACACGCGGACTTTGTTGGTCATAACTTCGCAAATCTCTACTCAATGTTAGTTTTAATGAAGTAGACCACAGATCATTAATTTTTTCATTATCTTCAGTAATTGCGGTTGGTCCATCGTTCCGTTCGAAAAGTGTTGATCCCATGTTCTGTGTGCACACATTCTATATGGTTTTCAACGCTCGATGATGGAAGTCAGCGTATCTACGCATCTTCGCGTGAGTGGGTGAGCTTCACTTACTCAAGCACAAGCTTTGATCGAGCAAGGTATACCTATTTGGTATAGGCCTTTTGTTGCACTCATCTGTGCCTTTTGGTGGTTGGTGTCGGTTCGCTGTGCACTTAGGCGACCATACCATTCCTATATATTGGCAAACTAGTAGACGAGAACCGATTATATTTGCATTAGGTTAAAATTACGTTTTGCGCTCTGCCTGATAATGAAAGCCTTTCACACGGTTCTTGACTCACGTTATCGGCTTATCTCAATGCATCTGATTGTGTGTTTTTGTTCCCTGTTCCTTGTTCCTTGTTTTTTGTTCCTGATATTCATAAGACGATATCCACTCAAAGATATCACCATCTATTATTTGTTGTATAAACCACTAGATAGGGAAGAGTTAACTGGTCGTTATTGGCTTTTATCAACTTTTGAAGCGATGACAAGTTGGATGAGGAGCGACTACCGAGTGAACTCGGTAGGTTCGTGCATTATACATAATACATCATACTTTTTATGTCTCGTTATAAAAATATAAGGGTTGTTTTTTCCCAATGACGGTTGCATTAGTTGACCTCTCTCATAAGTTCAAACTCATTGTTTTCGGCATGATTTGTACGTGACAGTTCCACGTCAAACGTAAACAACGGAGGGTTACCAAGAAGCCAAGTGAATTCAACAAACCAAGATCTCTGGATTCATAGGATAAACTGGAATCACGCAAGGATTAATGTGATAGAAGTCACAAGGGCAAGTGAGTTCCAAGTACACAATAGCATGTTCATCGCCCCGTTTATAACCCGAATAGACTGGAGTTCGTTCAAGCCAGTCTCAATTATTCAACGTCATAGATGTGTTCTGTCAACAGCAATAACTCCTCAGTGCGATGCACAAAGGTTAACACGTAAAAAGTTTCAATCGCAAAATCTGTGAAACATCCGGAACAAATTTAAGGGGGTAGACATGTCTTTTTGGACGAAATTGACTTTCCAGCGCAGTTCTTTTGGTAGACGCCTGCGTCGGAATTGCATCAAGGTTGCTTCGTTTGTTATCTTGGCGCGTCTTTGAAGAAGCTATACGGGTTGAGCCACGACTGATTTCTCCAGGGGCTCATTAAATATCCAAGAGTAAACAGATCCGTTGAATTTGTTTAGAGATACTTATGCAGCGTCAACTCTGCTCTTTTAACTGACGTGTTAGTTAGTCATTGTAGATGTGCGGAGTCACATTCATTTTCGGTTTTATTCTGAGAGACGTTAGACTACCACTTTGAGTGCTCTTCAGTATTTCATGGGTGTGAAGAGACACTCAAATGAATACCTGACCGCAATTCCACACAAATAGAAGACACCAGCGAGTACCTTAAAATTTTTGAGAAACCCTTATGGTTGAATGCGTAAAAATTATAGGAAACTATTTTACCAATGACAGACCCCAACCAAATGTTAATTTTTTGCCGTGCATTACAGTGAGAAGCACAATCAGTTTAAATTATAGTTGCGTCTGTTTGGAACATAATTAGACTTGAAAATTCGCCGGATTCATCGAGTTCATTCCTATGGACTCTTCTGGATAAGTTGCAGGAAATTCCTTCCATGCGAAACGAGCACATATATTATTATAGTTTCAACTCACATTATTCCCTCGTGCATGCGTCTCAAGCAAGATAATTTTGTGAAATGGATACGGGTTAGAGACAGGAAAAAAGAAAAATACACCCGCAGGCCATTTGCCGCTCAACTTTTGGATCAGCCAACGGAGATTAGCTGACAATCATAAGAACGTAGGCGAAATTGCCCTCAGGAAATTTGGATTCCTGTTAGTGAGGATATTGCTTCGACAAAGCTAAGCACCAGATTCAGTTGAATCGATCATAGTGCGACGATAATGCGATTTACGCCCACACCGAATGAAATGAATCAGTACGCGGTATACCACCCGCACATTATTAGTCGAGATTTCGCTTGAGCTTTTGTATAAGCGAAAGCCTTGAGCGTTTGTACAAGTGCAACTCCGTTGTGTGTTCCTACAACCCACATTTAAAGCCACTTCAATTAAATTGGGTTTTCTCCTCTGACTTCCCACCTTCATCATTACTAGAGAAAACTGGGGTGATTTGGAATCTGCAAGATCCCAAGCCAACTTGCAGTTCAAAATCCGAAATATTTGTTTGTTTCTCTACAGTTCGGCACCCCAAAGCAAGTGACAAGCTCATGAATTTAATATCTCAGGTGATGCTGCACTCTCTAGGACTTTGTAAAGTCTGCTCCGTTATATAGGACTAAGTATCCTTTGACTGACATTATGCGACATGACCCGTGGCTTCCCGTCGCCACTTATAAGGCCATAAGTTTTGATCGCTGAAGGGCGAGTAGAAATGGCATTCTTGTCAGATGATCGAGTATTCAGACCACAAAGTTCGTGGCCGAGTGCCAGATGAGTAGCACTATGTTGTGTGCCTTCCCATAAAACAAGATTAACACATAAAACCTAATACAGTACCTTTTATTCCGCGTCAAAACTGCACGCACGACAAACTACGTTAATTTGCGAGAAGGTTTATTCAGGTGCAGTATTTGCTAAACTATCACCCGAAGCACCTGAAAGCTAAAATAATCACGCATAAGAGTTGTGGGGAACACTCCTCGGCTCAGTTACTATGAATAGTCGGCAAGGTCTTCTAAAAGTTCACAAATTATAATCAGGATTTTGTCCTGCAAGTGAAACTAACTAATGCCGAAATGCTGAGAAGCAATGTACAGCCCTTTAATCATTGTTGATAATCATCAGCAGTGCGAATCTCAGCAAACTTTGAGAGTCTCGAACCCCTGAATTTCAGGCCAATTGTTTGAACATTTAAACTTTTGGATACGAGCGGAAGGGAACTCCATCTGACAAGTCGTTGTTCGAGGAGCCAGTCGATACGCGTAACAATATGATGTGGTTCCCCTGACTGAAGTATGAGCAGCGCCATATCCTGTCTGTGTGCAAGTCAGTCAGACTGCCGTCCAGCCGCTCGTGGCCGAAAGGTTGTGTTCGAAATACTAGTGAGGAGGTCATGGGTTCAAAACACCTGTAGTTACGTGAGATGGGCACTGTTGATGATTCTCAGTAAGAATGAAGCAACTGTGCAGTGCCTCTTGGCGTTTCAGCATGGATTAGCCTCACTTACAGGAGGAAATGTCCCCGAACCTCTTCAAACCAGCACAAATTTATGATTTTTTCACGTAAAGATATTCTACTGACTTAACAATTTCTGATATTATCAGAAGCACAAAAAATGTAGTTCCTGTTCTATACTAAGTGCTATTTCATCCTTCTTGATTGTTTCAGTGGCTTACACAGAAAGTAAGCTGTAAAATAAACATATCTGTAGCCCTAATCCAATGGGATACGCGACTTTTCGAAGCTCTTGTTTAGCTTAGGTTCGTACTTCATTTCTGTACGTAATCCTCAAAGCAAGGTCGTGTCAGACGATGATACGGCAAGATTACCCACACCCTAGGTTAAGCTGTGGTTAAGGTGCAGCAGCAGTACCTTGTCCTACTTTTCTGAGCTGCTAGCTTGTCTACATTCGGTGCCTGCTCAGCTGATACGTTAACTTAACGAGAATCAGTGTAACTAAAAATGCAAATGGAGGTTCGTTGACAAATGAAACAACCTATTCGCCGTTTTCCAGGCATTCCATCAAACACAAAGTTATGAAATACGATATAAGATTAACAAGGTACGGAACTGAGCTAAAACACGAAATTTATCCACTGTGGTTTTTGGGTATCACGACAGGTGGGCCAGAAAACCGCGAGGCTATCACACAAACCTGCTTTGGTCAGTCAAGTTTGAATCAATCATATAAACATCTCCAAAACCCCTTGCCAGCCCTGCTTCTTAGTAGTTCATAGAGCCCATTAAATTATCGAGTGTTTATAACGGACGCACCCAACGGTTAGTATGGTTAACGTTTGAAAGATGCTATCAGTAGGATGTAGTCGTACGGCTGTGTGGTATGACTAAAAATACGAGTACGTGCGCAACTGAGAACGTGCGGGAAGACCCTAGATATCGATATTTTACCACCAGTGAAATTGCTCATGTCTAAATGTTGAGGATCTGACAGATAATCAAAAAACCACCACTTTATTATGATGTGAATGAGATTAGTTAAATACATCAAAGTTATTTAAATGATCAATACTATTTCGCATGGTCTGGAATTAGGAAATTTGGTAGTGTGCACGCTCCAGAAAAATAAATTTTTCATTCTTCCGTTGATAGCAAGAAACTATAAATATCTGATGTATGTGGAATCCTCGGTGACACTGGGACGAGTTCATCTGGTTAGGATGTTTTGCGTTCATTAGGAATATTTCGGCCCTAGAAACAATGGCTTTGCAGGAACTGGCCCATTGTGGTGGTGGCCTGGTTATTCAAAATGTATATTTAGTCGGCACTCAGATCTTCAAATGGTGATTGTAAACTCTCTAAGGGTTCTTCATCTGTTAGCACAGTTTTTGACTGCCAAAAGGTTCGAAGCACAATCTTGGACCGCGGCATCCTTATCGGTATCTATGTGCCCTTTTCTACTTTTTGGCTTCGTGCATGTAACATTCGGGGCAAATTTCCATTAACTAGGATTGCATCAATCTACCTGTTCGGCTCGCTTCAAAATTTTTACGTGGTAAATGAATTCCCGTGGCCAGGAGACTGGGTATTTAGGATTGATCACGCTGATCGGACGACAATAGTTTCTAACCTGAGATTCACTTACGATTACATTCATATTTTTAGCTCCTTCCTTCCCCAAATAAGTAACAGAATCTAGAGCCTTAAAAACTACAAGGATGACTGCTTGCTAGCTCAATCGAAATAAGGATCCTACAGACAACGGGGCCTATTGTGGAGGGAAACTTCTGAGTAGAACCAAACGTGAGCTTCACTTTTCCGAAACTCATTGTGCGTTGTCCATACCTTGTTGTCTACCCCGTGCAGGTAAAATCCTCCATCTATGCGGTGGGCTGATACATCTTTCCGGGTTGGCCTGGGGCACTGAACTATGTGGATGTATTCCCGTACCCAGCTGGTAATCTCGCCCGTTGTATGCATCAAGCAGTGTATCCAGTTGCTCGAAACGCCTGTCCTCGATGTAAACACAACGGAAGAAGACCAAGGGTGAAAAGGAATGGATACTACAAAAGTCATCACCACGCCCAACAAAAGGCCCATGACCGTCATTTCTAGTGGATACAACTGAACAGTTGATCCCAAGTGTACGGAGACGTTCGCGTAACACCCGAACCACTCATAAGGCTCAGTCAACGTAAGCATCTATAAGCAGGTAGTACTAGTCATGAATTAGTTCGACCTATAAGAAAATGGTCAGAGAAGTGCACCTCTAGCGCCATGGTTGGCTTAACAAGCCCGGAAGTCCAGATTTTTAGGACGTGTAGTTTGCAGATTTGTGTGTTAAATACAGTCAAACAGAACTACAAACAATAACATAAAATAAAACGGTGTACAAAGTAAATCTGACACGTGGATGACAAACAAGAGACAATCCGGATACCAGAGCCATAGGTGTGAATGGCTGAACCGCATGAGGTTCATTTAGGTTTGGACGGTAGTACTTCCCCCAACACGAGAAAGTCCTCTGCCACCCACCTTCCGTGGATATAGTCAATCGACCATTAACTCGGTTGGGGTGTTAGCATGCTAATTTATCTTTCCTAAACAACGAATGTACCCCTCCCCTCTTTTCTATCCTGCATGACAAGTATAAACCGTGCACGTCCTCCGTGCAAGGACACTAGAATAAGCTCAGATTGATAAACCACGGTATGTTAAAAATCACTATCCTTATGGAATTTTTGATTTGGCTGCTTTTGCTGTATAGACAAGCATCTTGTGTTATTAACCTGACTAGACAGCGCCTACTGGAGCAAGCCGGGGCAACACGTTGTGTGTACCGAAATATATGATAGTGCACCGAAAATTCTCAGACAATGTCTAATGTCCGTATCTTGCGATACGAATACCACTTACACGAAATTAATTTGTTCTGTTCGGAAAAAAGCGCGCAGACCGCAAAAAAAAAAATTTAATTGCGACTCATTGGGAGCCAAACTGGTCCTCTAATGGGTCATATTGTAACCCACTGCGCTGGTGGGTTAGCTGCATTGAATTTCAACCAGCCGTTTCGCTCAATGGTAAAACTACCAAATGTCCAGCCCGTTTTAAAACTGTTTCAAAACGGTCTATCTGGTAGTTCTTCGTTAGTCAGTTACACTTTGGTCCACCTTACTGCCAACAATTGATATTGATGGTCTGGAATAAAACGGTCCTCCCGCGCCGGGAGTCGAACCCGGGCCGCCTGGGTGAAAGCCAGGAATCCTAACCGCTAGACCACGCGGGACGTCAGTGGCGGCACTATTATAATTCTCATACCATCTTATTTATCGATTATTGTGTGTTGTGTGATACATACTGACAACTGTGAATAGCATGCTTGCATGACGACCAGTATTCTGCACAGCAGCTTCGGTTCTGCGCTGCAAGAAGTTTCACATTCAGGTTCAAGTGGTCTGACTTTCTTGCTGAGTCGTTCGAACCTGTATCCAGGTTAGTTCGTTCTACATTTAAAGTGGAAATCACTTTCTGGTTGATCATAAAGCTGTTTTTGAAATTAACAAATGCTGAACAAAATGCTGGATAGACGTCCACGTGCTGTGCAGATCCATTTTACTCTGCCTCATGCTCACGGCATTGTCGCTTTGCACCGCCTGCAATAAAATTCCAATTGTGCTCATCATTATGCGTCACTCACTCTATATCTATCGTCTGTCACTCCTCCATTGCGTTATTGATTGTTTTATTGAGTTCCATCTTCCACTACCATACCTCCCATTTTGTGGCTTTGCTGGTTGCACAAAAATGGGTACTCTCCTTCCGCACACACAGGTACCTTTGGTTATTTTGCTCCTGAGGAAGACAACCAGAGGGGTTGAAAGTTTAAGTTGTGAAACCTTGCTTTTAATGTTTTTCCGCCTAGACTCTTCATGTTCTTCCAGTTACTCTACGAATGAGTACAATTGGATATTACAACACCTGTTCTCTTCTTCTGCAACTAATGTTAAGTGTACTCCAAGCACTACGCCGTTTGTGCATGACTGCAGATGTTAAGGAGCCACTACTCTAAACTCCAGGCTCATGCTGTTTCTGCACAAAGTATCCTTGGGTAGTTGGTACGGCCGTCAAATAGGTAGACATCCAAAAACACGAAACCCAATATCCCAAGCTAAGCCTTTAGATTGGTGTGTATAGGATAGGTTAATACGGCCTCCTGGATTCCCTAATTTGAACCCTATTCTTTCATACAACGCTGACCGTTTCATCAAGATATACATCACCCCATGTGCTTCCGATGAACCACGTCGTCTCCAGAATATCAGCAACACGATTACACGCCAGCATCCAGTGAGTCTTAATGCGATAACAAATTGTTTGGCACAGGCAAACTGAAAGCCCATTTTACGGCCCGTGTAACATTCAGCCTTAAGTGTTTCATCACCGGAAAACATTTTTCTGCAATTAAAACGATGCGCAAGTTTGATTCCTTTGTATACTTGTGGTGGAGAGGGACGTTGCCTACAAAAGCTATCCATCGATTTTCAGTTGGCTCAAAATATCCAATGCTCAGAAACATCAGGAGTAATCCGCCCATTCTTTGAATGGTTGTCGTAGCACTGAAAAAGCTGAGCAACACCCTCCTAGAGACCAATTTGTCTACGAGTAGTTTCCTGTTATCAATGATTTAGTCTTTTCGCAACTCATGCACTGATACGGTTCACGGATTTTTTGTACCCGGCGGCGAAAGTTTAGGATTGACTTCCAAAGTGCTGCTACCCAGGAGTTCAGAATACAAATTGTTTTCATAGTCGTTAAACATATTTCAAGGCTCGTACTCGGCCAAAAGACATGGGAGTCTCCAGTTAAACTCTTCAGGAGTTTCCTGTAGTACACTGCATGTTTGGTCACAAATATAAGAATGGAATTGGAACTTACTTTACATAGAATCAAGCCATACTTAGCTTTCCAGAGAGGAATTCATCTTTTTGAAGCCTCAAAATGCGGTCGATTATGCCGTGGGGCAACTTCCAACACCTTTACGTAGACTAATATTCCACGAAACTTCAAGGTTGTGTTCCCAGATCCTTCTACGACATTCACGGGATATTTCTTTCCTCGGTTGACACGGAATCGGTGCACTTGTTTTCAGTTACTCCGCTTTGAATGGCACTTCTGACTCAAGGTTTGTCATTAATTTCGTTCGTGAAACGTTCACATACTACTCGTAACCCCCGCCTTATGTAGCCGAGCCAGAGCCACCTCTTTCAGCCGTGGACAACCGTTATTTGGGACCTTCCATTGAACGACTAAGAAGTAAGTTAGAAGCACAAAAGACGCAGTAAACCTGTTTGATGGGTACACCAACAAAACTGAATTAACAAACAGAACGAGATGTTCAATAGCTTTTTCTTCAATGTTTCGGATTTTCAATGGTAGATCAGAAACTTTCGAGTTGATTGCTTTTTAGCACTTGCTGTTTCGAGGTTAAGAGAAGGGTGTCATCTTGGACGTGTATTGGCTGCATATATGAAAAGCTCAACCTATCAGTCATCCGTATTCCGTGTCAGCTGGCCTGCTGAATGGACAGTTTGAATGCCAGTGTTGACAAGATCACTGAAGTCGGATTCCCAAAGACCAAAGAACGTTAGTCATGACTACAAATCAGCCTGCCACACCAGCTCTCTATCAACACCACTGTTAAAGAGGATAGATAACGTAAATAAATAGTTGTTCTCTTTCCACGGATCAAGTGGTGCACTGGGTAAAATACAATACCGATTATCATCTCAAAGAATAATTTCTCGACCAGTGGGAGCCAAAAACTAGGGCTGACGCACAATCCTGAATGTGTGCAAAACTGAGCAATGAATGGCAAGATAAGTACGAACAGAACCGCTACCTATATAGTGCTCTACCCATAAAAAGCAACGAGTCATAAAAGGTCAACAAGAAATCCATTCAGGTCTTTGTATCTTCTCAGTTAAAACACCAGATTGAGATTTATTTTGCACTAACCCTACAGAGTACCGTTTTCACCCAAATCGCTGGGGTTATTGTATAGTTTCTGATGTCAAAACAGGGTTATTTCTAGCATTTAAGAACACCCTTGTCAATTTGAGGGGACCCCCATTGAATTGGCTTAAAACTATCACCTCCTTACCTTGCAAATTACAAACCGCATTGCAAAAACCAAAAGGATTTCACGGTTTCCCCAGACCAGCAGAAATTCTCGATGTCAAACACTATCGATGGGAAAGTTGGTAGTTCACGCTGTATTGATTATCGTTGTTCTCCTCGCTATGCTGGACAATTTAGTTGCAAACATCTCGTCACCAACCCAGGTGATATCATCAGTGCGTAGTGATGACGTCACCTTTGTTGTTGACAAAACGTTTGCAACTAATCTGCTCAGCATGGCAAGCAAACAGTGACCAGCAAAGTCGATTCAGAAAAGCACAGGTGTTTGTGGTCTACAGAGAAAAACATGAGACAATCCGATGGATAAACTGTGGAATTCACAATTTGGACCACTACTTGCTCAAAGCAAACAAATTTCCCGTCGCCTAGAGGCTTCTAGGTAAACAACAAATAGCTTATGACAGAATCATCACCCCAAGTGCATGATACTTACGGAAAAATTCAGATTCAAACGCGTTTATATGTACTCTCTCAATGGTTCCCCTAAAATTGATGTTGGTCTGGCACAGCATAAAGACTGAGATACTGTTAGCAAAAAGAGTACGGTCAGTTCGAATACATAATCAAACCACATTCGATTCTATTGGCAGCTGTTTTCGGCAAGCTATCCCAAAACCCATTCCTACTCTGTTAAATGGCCAAAACTTGCAAAAACGCGGGTCTGCATATGTGTGCACATGTAGGTAAGAAGCACGTTCGTACCATGCATTAGACAACATGTCGCCAGATGTCATGGACATCCCAGACTACCTGCAACTGTAAACTTCGATCCATCGAACACATCAAACTACATCCTTCACGTGCTGCATTCTGTCATTCCAACCCAAGTTATTCCAGGCTTGCTGGTTATGTCGCGTACCTGCTGCGCGTTGTCACAGGGCGGATGATCGGATTTGGCAGACGAATTTGGAGCCTACACGATTCTGTGACTAGAGAGCTAAATGGGATTCGACCAAATACTTGGTAATCTGACTTGGCAAATGATACGTCCATGAAACTTATCTACCGTTAATTTTCATCTCATACATTTGAGGCCATGGCACCGAAATAGTCAACAAACTAAGCGCACAGTAACTTGCGTAGATATAGTCGACTTAAGTTCATAATGAAGCCAAAAGTGTGCGTCACAAGTGCCCTAATTTGAAACCTACATAGGTTTGAGAGAGCGCAGTGCATGCACCAGTGATGAGCAGATTACAGACACTCTTGTACACCCCTTGCAGATCCTCACTCGTGCATACAGCAATTCAAATCTTGTATCTGTAATGGACCCACTCCAGCCTTTTTTTAATTTCAGTAGTTCAGTATTCCTAAAACGTTACTTCTTGATGAAATCAGTAACTGAAACTTCAGATTTTATCCAGAAATGCATTTACTAAGATAAGATATATATTTACCAAACATCTAATAGTTTTTTATCGGAATCTGACGTACACACCCAGATAATAACTGGCACTTCAAAAGCAGGGCAGACAGTTCAACAGTATGTTCATTTGGAACACACACTACACAGTGAGGTTGACACTCACCCAAGTTTCTCGGCTGAAAAAGCAATAAAATCCCTCTGGAAGACTGATACATTACGAAGTGAATAAAAACTTCAAGCATTGAGAAATTGACGTGGCCTCACAAACAAGAATGTTTGGCCGAAACTTGTCAGGGATCTTAAGACAGTTACTTGAGCTATGTGTGGACTGAGTAGGGAAATAATGACCGACAAACCAACTAGGTGAAGTACATATTCCTCTGTTGCATATATATAAACATACATTGTATATATAATGCACGTACACTGTATATATTCTACGTATGTATTTTGCCTGGGTTCCCGGACAGGGAAGCACCGGACGAAATTGTAAACTTTGAGCGACATGGTCATGGTGGCCAGACGATCTCATGTCGTGGAAACTGTGGCCAACCAGAGAGTTTGGTGCATATTTTGCAGTCCTGCTGGATCACGCATGACGCCAGATGTGCTCGTCATAATCGGGTTGCAAGGGAACTCGCAAAACGCCTCCGTCGCCTGGGATACACCGTCTTTGAGGAGTTGAGAGCACCAACTTCGACGTCCTTCATCAAGCCTGACCTGATCGCCGTTCGGGAGCGCCGAGCGACTGTAATAGACGTCAGCATAGTCTCGGATGGGCGCGGAGTGACTGTGTGGAATGAGAAAAAGCAGAAGTATGGTGCTGATGAATTTTCCCTCGCCATAATCTCAGCTCTACGTGCTATTGGTTGTGATGTGGACTTTTTGGTCCACCAACCGATGATCATCTCTTATCGAGGGATCTGCTTTCCTCAATCCGCCAAAGCTGTTATCGGACTGGGACTTTCTAAAGTCACAGTCAGTGACTTGTGTTTGCTCGCGATTGTGGGTTCTCTGCGTACGTACAACACTTTTATGCGTGACACATGGCCTTGAGTGTATATTCTTGCCATTGAATCTCACACCAGACCCAGTATGACGGACACTTTGTGCCTGATGTGCGAGTCTTGACTGTGCTAGCGCTTACCGCGCCTTGAAGAGCATTCAGCATTGTTTGTCCTTTCTTCGGTTGTTAGACTTTACACGCATGTTTCCTTACCAAAATTCTTACGTACGTTGGTATTCATCCTATCTGATTGGAACTGTTGGTTGCATGACTTCGAATGAGACATTTCTTTCTTTTATCTCATATTCTCCTGTAACCCTTTCGCATTCATCGCTTGCATTCACTTTTTATGTCTGTGACCATGCTCTTCAAAAATAAACGATAATGTTGCGGTTTATGTGCTTTCCGATGGCCATAATAACGTGAAATGCAATTGATTTTTGGACTCAGGAAGCACTTTTTCTAGTTTGTCCTTATTCAGTTCTCCCTCTTTTTGGGTTGGCTTTGTGGAAAAGGGTTCATAAGGTGCTTCAAACAGATGTCGTGACTGCAGCATTTGTTTAGGCGGCCTTGGATATTTGGATGCGAGTTACTTCTTCCTCTCGTCCAACTGCATGATGTCTCCTGAGTTGAGCTTCCAGAATAGAGAATGTTATTTTTCACGGATGTTGATAATTTCGGATCTGGATCCTTCTTTAAGTTCAGTAGTTAGGACATCCAAACCACGTCCATTGTTCGGTTTGGTACTCTGAGGTTTTAAGTGCATATTGCACTTTTTAGGGGTTGACAAATCACACGAAAAATGCAACTTCCATCTGAGAAATCTTCACTCTAGAAACCAGTCAACACGTGAAAAAGTGATGTAGATTCCCCGATTGAAGGATGAATGGTGCTATATGCTGAGAGTTATTCATGCTTTCGACCAGGCGGTTTAGGTTGCAACTATTTGCCGAAGGTCGTCGGTTTGAGTAGTGTTTTTCGATGCTCATGCTTCCTACTAAGGAAGACACAAACATGGTGTGATTCTTGATTCTGTGACAAACACTGACTTCGCTTGCAAGGCGAACTCCGACAAAATGATATCGGATATTAACATAAAACTTAGTGCTATTTAAATTTTGATACCACGCAAATGGAATCAAAGAGTGCACCAATATAGATTGTTTCCAGCAATCTGTTAGACCACATGTAGTTACGCGCGAAACCCCAAAAGCCAACTCGTTCAAATGGAGGTTTATCTACAAATGCGGTACTATAAATACAATGACAAAATAATAAAACTATACAAACCTCAAATCGTGGGACTACGCCGGCTTCTATTCGCCGGTTTAGGAACTGCTAATTCCAAACAGATTCCAAAGTTCACACCGACTCAAAGCCACGTGTTTACAAGATAGCAAAACCACGTGTTGACTTAAACAACACAACGATAACAAGGTCAAAAACAAGGATATTGATTTAGGCGCAAAACCGAAATAAAAAACGGAGAATTTCGTTATACAAAAGAATAGAAAAGAGGAATCAACAACGGAAACAAATTAAAGAGGATCTTCGATTAAATTAAGATGTCCTGATGGGTTTGGGTCACCATTTTATAACAGGTTGGACATAAATTTCGGACAGTAACTTCAAATAAGGTCATCGTAAGTTTTACTGGGTCGTCCCAAACAAGGTATTTCATCAAGAGTAACACGATCTTTTGGCGTCGTACTGCGTGCCTCAAATATATTTTTACACCCAGATCGGTTGGTGAGATCTGAACTTGGTGACAACTTATGTGGCGTCAGTCTTTTGAAATGATGTTTGATTTTAAGCAGTCTGATGTACTAGGCAGACTACACTTAGTTGTAAATTAACTTGATGTTAATGAGTAACCTAAATGAATCCTAGGTAAAAGTCTCGCTTGTGATTTTCTTCAAATGAATGTGCTGCATAAATGAACTTTAGAGTTTAGTTGGTACGATATTCGAAACATCCCAGTATAGTTTCTTGGTGGGACACGCTACTCATACGGTTGCTGAAGAACATCGTAAACGAGAGCTGCTGCTGAAATTCTGTAGGGTCTCCCGTTAAACCATTTTTGCTCCCTCTCCTGTTGTCAGATATCTAATTCCGACTGAGTACACTTTTCAAAAGTTTGCTAAAATGTCTTCAATGGCCCATTCACCAAAGGCAGACTACATGGAGCCCCAAGACGGAACACCTTCTAGCGATGGAAGTGTATTTTTCATTCATTCGGAATTTCATATTCCACCTTCATCTGATGTGAACTTGAGACTTATCCGCAATCTAGTTAGCCAAGAATTCCACCTCATGTTAGTGGACCTCAAACTTGGTGGATCCGGAAGCGTCTGTGATGTACAGTTGACACTAAAATCCAAAATAAGATAGTTTCTCAACAATTGTTCTTCCGATAGCCAATGTTTATGGTCATACTCGAGAAAACTGTATTTGTGCACTGGCTAACTGAATGAATGAGCAGAACTGAAGTCCGCTTCAGTTCAAGTCTTGCTCACCCCCACCCCCCCCCCACCCACCTCCAGACTCCAATAAGAATCATCAAACAAACATGAACACGTGTTCATACATACTAACGAATAGGAACTCAACTATCATTGATCCATCAACGAGCATCTTCTATTCGACCGTCCTGCTTTCAATCGATATGTTCTGCTGAGTACCGTTTAAAACTCATTCAAAACTAGTCTATCGGCTGAGTCTAGTCAAGTTCAGTGAAGAAAATGTCACCAATGTGGTAGATTACAATGTGAAATGTGTCAATGACATGCTTAGCTTTAAGAGGTAGACAACGATATAATTCAGCCGGTGACATTAGCAAGTTCAACTGAAACCCTTCGAATTGACGAAGCAGAAGCTTTGATTTCAAGGGTCAGTTATTTTCTCAAGCAGGGACGACAATTTTCCCTTGTCAGCAAAACTTAATCTCCCCCAATAAGTCTGCGTAAAGGATGAATGAAGAGGGAGTATTGCAATTTTCTCAACTTTCCATCCAGTTCAATATTTTTGCGTTTACCTTTTTTTCTGTGACTTGTTTTTGTGCTCAGTTCAAGTTTGACAAGTAAGTCTCGAAATACCCCTCATATGGCTGAAATTGTAACAAAACGTGCATGAGCAATCTTGATTCAATATATGTGGAGTCTTTCTGAAGAAGAAAACATAGTGAGGATATGGTCGCGAAAATGTTTGCACATGTGAAAGCTACGAGTTTTCCTTTAGGTTAAATACCTTTGACTCCACATACCAGTATTATTTGCGGTAACCCAACCCAATTGCTCAATACTGTTTTCCTACCTCCCACCGTAAGCACCTGTTTAATATACGCAAGTCATGGTGCCCCTGCAAGAACGAAAGCATAATAGCCTCAATAAACAACCCATAGAGTGTTAATAAGTCCAGAAACTAGGACTCACTTATGTGAAGTAAAGTTAGGTTAAGGGTATTTTTATTATGCTACAAATGTGATTACATTGTATTATGGCTTATAGAATTAGTGTATTTCGTAAAGTTGGTAAGAAGGAATCACGTGGTGATTATCCTTGTTTCCGAGAGACTTGTTACATTCACAAAGTGTCCCTGAATCGCGTGATAATGTGGTAAACAACCCTTTTGTTTTGATCCCTCAACGTTATCTGTGGTAGAACACGACAACCGAAATTCCACGCTAGGGAAATATGATAAGTTTTTCTCTGTTTTGTAAAAGATAAGTCCCTAGAAATGCATTGTATTTATTGTTGTGCTTACATCCTTAATAAAAGTGCCCGCTGATCTGCTTCAACGACGTAAGTTCCGAGAGGTGTCTGGTAACGCACCTTAAGCAGTGAATTTTTAGTACCACTTCCAATTTAAAGGCCACCATCAGCGAAAACTACGGATAAACAAGCGTCAGCGCTTCTCTTTTGAATGTTCTCGCCAGTCCTCACTAGACAGAGGCATTTCGCTAAAATAAGTACTCAGGTGCAAAGGTAAGTTACAGTGAATCAAAATGCTTGTGGCTTATTTTGGTGAACAGTTGGTCTACATCGGGATATTCCGCATGAAGAATGCTACGAAGAGGTAATGCTTCGGTTCTGGAAAGTGGCTCATTACATTGCGCTCCTTTGCTCCAGTGATAGCTGCCTAGAGCGAACCACTGGACAGGATAGTTCTCGTCATACACGGGTGGTGAAATTTCACACTATAAGCAACAGTTAGCTCGGTCCCTGTTAGCAGGGTTGGCACAGACAGTCGGTTTGTAGTCGATCAGACCTGATGATTCCGTCATCCAGTGGCAGAAACTATTTAAGAGAGATAGATGGGACAAATATCGAGCTGTTTTTTAACGTTGAAGCACACGGTTAATTGTCGGCCGCAATGTTGGAACTACCTTCAATTAGAGAATGAATGTCAGCCAAAAAAAACGCAACCAAATGAACATCTGTCCCACTGTTTGTATCAGACCATTCGGAAGTTTGCAGTAAGCTACCAAGTACAATAATTCTTGCCGCAAAAAATACTTCGTGACTTGATAGCTCGATTATTGTCGCGTAGCTCGCTACTGGGCATCCGGGTGGTTAATAGTGTGAAGTGTCATTACGACGACCAGGTTTTGGATCCCCCCACACATGCTTTAGACTTGGCTGCCAGTCTGTGTTTTGAAAACCATGTGCACATGTTGTATCATCGCTACATAAGTGTAAAAAAAAGTACTTTAGGGATGTGCTTGTATGCAAAGTGCGCACTCAGACATTTCGACTCTCGACACAATTCATCCGAATCCAGCCATTTTATTTTTTTTCCAAAGTACATTCCGCTCAACTAGATTCTGCACACTAGAAATAACCTGGGGCAAAACGTCTCGGTTGATTACTGGCTCATCCGTTCGAATCATTTTCTGCGCACATGTTTTATTTTCTTCCCTCTTAGCGCAGTCTAACACTTTCTTGGAAAGATTTACGTTTACTTTTTGCGGGCGACAAAAATAGGACGACCGAATGATGAAGTAAAATTAGGGCAGACGACCATTATTTTTTTCTTCCTAACAGGAACAGTAAGGTGTAGTCTCCTGTCTACAAAATGAGCGCCATCCACAAAAAGCTTGCCAAACTTTGTGTTAGAGTAACCGACAAAAAAAATAGTGGAATGGAAGGCTCACGGTTGTTGATCTGATCATCACAGAATACATTTTACACGATTTCTCTTGATTGCACAAAAGGAGAGGATGGACTAGTCAACAAATCTACCAGATTATATCCATCCAGGCAGATATTCGAGACAGGCTTGAGCTCACCTTCTCAAGAGTTTTGTGGCTTAGCAGTTTTGATGTCCAGCTGACTCCCAATGAGCAACCTATTGGCCCAGCGTCACTCGATTAACTGGACAGAATGTTAAGGCGGGCGACGGGCCACAAAGGCTGCACCGTGATTCCAAATCACTGTAAGATGAAAGCTCTCACCCGTGGTCAATTCAGAAATGCATCGTCTGCATTCTTATTTCGATAGTAAGTTAGGTAGTGCACAACAATCATCGGTCTTAGGGTGAACATTTTTCGGCAGCCAGACATCCAAAACTCATGCCACAAAATCTACTTGTGAAACGAAAGCGTGAAAAGAAGTCATTCTGGCTTGGAACCAAGTGTACCAGTGACCATCACCAACCGCTTCTTTTCGGTCTAAATAATTTCAGTAACTCATCAAGCTGAGAGGCTTTTGCCCTAATTATCTCAAAATGTTTAACCGCGACATTCTAATGACCCAAAAACACTTCTTCTGATCGCATCTCGTTTATCACTCATTTGATCTCAGGAAAAAAACATTACCAACCGTTGTGTACACGAAGAGCGTTAACTTTTATACACCGACACATTCTATTGACATCTTGGACAACATTCTCCCGTGTGCGTGCTAAACTGTAATTACTGAGCAATTAGTCAACAAACTTGTCTACTTTACAGACTGGGCAAAGCGGCTGCAAAAAAACTGGCTACCATTAATTTTTCTGTCCTTGTTGTTTTTGGTTTCTTTAGAAATCCATTGGCTGGTAGCCTGTTTGATTAGAAAACAACGGGATACTTGGTAACGTGAAAAACACAGCAGGTCCAGTTCCAACTAAATCTCTATGAGCTGCTATGGTTGGACACCTTTTATACAGTGTTAGTTTTTAAAAATCCAATTGACAAATCTTAGGACCATCTGAAGCGAGGGATTTATAGGATAGTTTTATGCTTTATGTGGAGGACAAATCAAGATCTGTAATTCCTGTAATTCTGAACTGCACAAAGGGCAGACACAAAATTACGCTATATTTCATCAAAATTATGCCCGATAAATGGGTTTCAGCCACAAACCATGATATATTTGTACTCATCAATCAAGCTCTTGTTTCATTTCATCCGCCTCTCACGCAAGTAAATCAGGCTAAATTGATTTATGAATCACAAGTCATGACGGAATGTGTATATCCTGCGTGGTCGCTTAGCGTCGAATCCAAAGAAGTCGAAGACAAACAAGACGATTTCAGTAGCACCGTATGGGATAGCTTGTATACTCAGTAAGCGCTGAAATTTCATACTGATAGCTCACTATGTTCTCTCTGAAATCACTGTCGACGGAATTAAGTCACCTTCTAGACACAAACGTGGGACAACTTGACAGCTTCATAGCAACAACAGTAATCAATTTAATCGGTTGTAGCGAATTCTCCATGAGAAATACGCATAATCACGTCCGTTTACGGGGAAGGTATGCCCAAAGTAGCCCAAAATAACCATACCGAAAGACAAGACCATTACTGTTTTTCATCAGTACCACCTGATCTGTGGAGCAGATAGATTTGCTGCTTATTTCCCCAATAATTAAAGTGAGGCACGTACACGAAGGCGTGCTGTCCAGGATGGCAATGGATGTCGGTGTGAACAGCAGTATTTAAGATTCGTGTACACCGCTGATGGTGGTGTTCTATTAACACCAGATCACATGAAAGAGGTGGGACCGAAAACGTTTGCGTACTCCACGGAAAACCTGCAATCTAACATCAAAGAGCTGACTGAAACTGGAAATATTACTGAGTAAGACTTAGACTTTTGACCTCCACAGAATAAGCAGTTTTAACATTTCAGAAGAAATGTGGATAATATGGCCAAGTTTCCATTTTCTCATTTGGCTCCGATCAACCAAGATTCGCCCAGCTGGCTGATGGCGGATTTGTAGTCATTTAGAAAACACAAACTGCTGAATTACACACCGACGCTCAGTGCTTTTATTGGTAAATACGCGCTTGTTCTTGGCTGAAGCAGGTGTCTGAATCGATGTGATCGGGTCGATTATCTACTGAATGTATTCTACGCATGTACAATACGACGTTACTCGACCAAAGTGAATTTTCGGAAAACCAACTAACGTAAGAGAAAGGCCTTGAAAATTTTACTCTACCATAGTATGATGGTGAGCGGAGGCTGAAATACAGATGTAGGAACCTGATAAGCCTGTAATGAACAGTAGACACGTCGGAGTTTGATACCATTACGGCCAGTTTCCGTTTAGACTGTTAACACACGGATAAGGTTAAGCGGGTCCTAGAGTTTCCTCATCCGTCTGAAACATCCTGTTGAAATTCCACAAACATCTTATTTCTGAGTAACAGCTGAACTGTGATCGGTATGTCTCCGTGTGTGGTACCTTACATCGTGAGTCCCCCTGTCTTAAGTCTGATCCCCGAGGACCGTTTCTGCTATCAAATATGAGACTGGTAATTATAGCCCTGAGGAACGCAGTTTTCAGACAGCACAAAGAAGACAAATTACCTCGTCGGGTTGACTTTTAATTTGACGCATCACCATTGGATTTGCAACTGACGCGAAATTAGCTCTTTCGCGCAATCAATTCATTAAGAATTCCGATATGTAAATGTACGACTCAACCCACGCGTTTTAACTCGTGAGCGTGATTTCTGGCGAGACATAAAATGTTTGAGAAGACTCAACGATCATTAATCCATCTATGAAAGGGTGGAATAAAAGGTACTTCCAGATCTACTAGTTAACAACATTTATGGCTTGGTTACCCATCGTTACACGTGGGTTGGTGGTTGGTTCGGTTTGTCTGCATGGATATAATCACAGCACATGAACGACTATTCTTTGTGAGTGGAAATGATACAGCAGACACTGAACTGAGAAATCAGAGTATACATAGCTTGAATGACAAGGGACATCACGGACAGATAAGAACCGACCAGCTGCTTACGGGATCAGATGCCTTACGAGCCGGTGATGTTTGCTCTAACTGGAACCGCGAGTATGATTGGCCACAACCGCATGTTTTCTCGATCATGATTGTAAGTGGACTTCCCATTTCAAGCAACAGGACAACCAAAAAACCAGCACCTCGACGGTTGTTGGCTCTGCTAGTCGAGACTGTCCTGAAAATATCATCGGCCTGAGAATAAGGTCCGCTAGTCTGTTGTGGCGAACATCAGTTGCAAAGCACAGCAATCCGTTTAAAATGTTCTCATGTTTAGTCGGATGCGAATCATGTAACTAAAACTAAAGTAAGCAATGCGCGGAAGCGTCCCAAGCCCTGTTAAGGGAATGGTATTTTCCATGTTGTGGAAAATCTGATCGTCCATAAGACATTTTCCAAATGGAACCCCTGACTTTGGGCGCAAGATTATAAACTCTTCCCTCATAAGGAGTATGGGATTTCCGAACGTACCATTGGGTTCCATAGCTTGCTGGGAAATATGACGCGCTGTAATAGCCCACTAACTCAAAATGTCTTTCAATATTATACGTGAACACTTAAGTTGCAAAATAAATACGTAGGATTTAAGACGCAGCTCAGTTGGACTTAAAATTCACCATGTTTTGAATTTAAAATCTAAAAAATAAGGTTTCAGAAAACAAATACGGAGTTGAATCATACACATCACCTAACTATCCCAAATCCCTCAGAAAAACGAGTCTCGAGCAACCCAATGTTGCCAGGCGATAGAGCGTTCAATTTGTCTGGGACAAAGATGCAGAAGGGAGAGTTAATATATTATTCATGAGACGAGGAATTTGGAATAACCCAACAACAATGCGTTTGTCTATTCCTATCATTTTACAAGCACTTCACATCAACTGGGTAATCACTTGAAGCAGCGTTTTCTGGTTCCATCCAAGCAAAAACAATAAGAGAACAGCACATCGCTTCTGGTGTCATATTTCATCTCCTGTAGCACAAGTGGTTGAGGATATGATTATCCTCCACGTGATCAACCGCGAGTAACCACACATGAAGGCAATAAATTCTGTTTTGGTTATGCGCATCGCAGAGCATGTAAATTATTCATATGGACGAAATATGACTAACTTGAATGTTGTTAGTTAGCGTTCGTGTTATATCATGAGGCTGTGAGAGTACATTAAGGTAGGTTATTTCAAAAACGTTCTGCTCACGGAAACAGTTTCAAACCTGTATGAAATTCTTCTGTACGTCTATGGCACGTTATCCCCGACTGGACAGATCGAAACTGGTATTATGTGAGGGACAGCCTCATCAGGAGGGGGACAACACATTCTACCATTAAGGATAAACCACACTAATGTGCGCATTAGGTCTACGGTAGTCAGTTGCTTCTTGACCGAAAAAAAACTGCTTAGATGGTCCATAACCACATGCCATGGTAAAGCACAAACACAAATAGCTAATTCGCAAGTAAGTTCGATTCCTTCTGTACAAGAAATCACAAAAACAATATCAACCAGTTAGAAACCGGAAGAATTATCTGACAGTCGAGCTTCCTAATGTCCACAAACGGCATAGATCGTACGATGCGGCGTCAGTCGTGAAAGATGGTCGGGCATCTACCGAATTCTCTAGAAACGGACAAACTGTGGCCAGTGTTGCACTGTATCTGATCAATGAGTTGACCACACAATATGGGCCCATCGCTGCGATCCAAATACATCTGGGATATCCGTAAATGCAGACTGCAGTTAATAACCAGGATCGCAATCTAAGCACACCCATGTCGGTGTTTGTCACTTGGATATTCGACGACTTCGCTTTGCCCCAGTGCCAGTTATCTTTCATTATCCATCCAAGCGCTAAGAAACTGCTTGTCCGACTAACTGGGACGCATTTCACCAGCCCTCTGGACGCAGTGTTTATTACTAGAGGTGACACCTCCAAATCTTGGGTTTACAAAGACTTGACTTCAAACAAAATGGTCAACAGACTGAAGTGATTTCATTGGGGTAGAATAAAAACAAACAACAGGTGACTAACAACAACAAGGCCTGCGGACTCAGACCGAACTTATTCGGCCCCCCAGTTCCAGATGCGTAAAACTAATTTCCGGTTTTGGGCATGTACGCGGATGGTTCGGTCTCCTGTGGATCCTCCGAGTACTGGGCAGAGAAACATGTAGTTTCGTCCAATCTTGTCTGTTTGACGGCGTGGACGCTGCTTTGTTCCCATTATAGTTCACCTGCTACTCTGCCCTGTTACACATTACTGGGACAAAGTGACGATACGTGAACTAACCCAAAAAAGATATGTCCGAATATAGACCGTGTCGCAACAGCGTTATCCGTAAGTCACTGCTTGGTAGTTAGCGGCAACCTAGGAGAGGGACAACGACCATTTAGGAAACCGCCTGCCTTAAGTGGAAGGCGAATGTCGTGAATGGAGGCACAACGCAATGCTTGTCTATGAAACAAAACGGTATTTAACTGTTAATGAGAATTCGTTTACTCAGATGGGGGAACTCGATCTGGATGCTGGTGTCATAAACGCAGGAGCTCGTTTGATAGTGAGCATGAAACATTTGACAGGAACAACCAAGTGTTTGCTCAAGCTAGATGAACGGTGTGGTCTTCGTAAGCGATTCCCTTTAGGTGTGCTTTATATGGGAAATCAAAGGTCAATCACAGCAGACAACCCGAGTGATGCAGCAACTCATATTGGACTGATCACTGGAAGCCTGATTGCTGAGTTCGAACTGCTTCCCAAGCTGATACACATCAAAAGTAGCATAATATGCATGTATGTGCTGCAGTGCGAAACAGACAACACAAGGGAACAGACTATTTAGCAACGTGTCCATCCGTCAAAACCATGAACCCAGATATGTGACCGCAAGTAGGGGTTCGTTGCCAGAACACAAGACAAAATAAACGCATGGGAAATGTTTCGATTTGACAAGCATGTATGCTCTAACATTGGCGCGGTAAATGCATGACGAATAATTGAGTAGCGGACACAGTTCCGTATATCTAGCCACCTCTTGCACTGTATACATATGGGCGTGATCGGCAAACAAAAGGAAACAGTGGACCATTCAAATCAAACAGTAGAAGATAATGTGTCGTCAGATCGGATAATCGACAGGTTGGAAACGCCACCAGAACGGGGAAGAAAGCCTAGAAATTTCTAGAACGAACAGGCGGAAATACTGTAAATTAAATTGAAAGAAACCATAAATTCACAGCATGCTAACTTTGAGTGCCTTCAGAAATTCGGCATTATCCGGGGCAAACTAACGCTTTAGATGTTCCTTTTTTATGCTCGGAGAGGGAGGCAAAATTAGGAGCAAATGCTAAAGATGGGAATAATGGGAAGAAATCAATGGCTGGAACATAAACCCCATTCCCATTTAAATAAAAGTACGAAGGGAATGAGAATTTATAGGTGGAGAATAAGTCAAAGATGTGGAAAACAACTGTGGCGAGAAGGGCAGCGCAGATGAGCGAAACAATGACGGCAATGAGCGAGCGTGTGTGTGTGTGAGGGAGGGTGTGAGTGTTGAGATTGGATCACATCTAAACGTTGAAAAAAATATACTCATGTATAAATCAGCTCTAACATGGTCATTGATGAGAAAATTTCAAAAAAAAATCAAGGAAGGCAAAGGTTTTGCTTCCAATTTATCGATGGCTAGCACGCTCAACGGGTGCAGCAGACGGGACGTTGCTTCGCTTGCGTGTTTACGAAGGACGAACCAACCAACATGACAACTGAAAAGAACACGGGACCGAGTTCGATGAGAATGCTACTGAACCGACAGATAAGCGGAGTGATCTAGCTACTAAGAAAGTCCGACATATGGAGAAGGGAGTAGTCGGAAAACGGAAAGCAGTTAATTGCCATGTTGCTGTGTGGGGAACCGAAAGGAGGTTTCAAATGAGATCGACTTTTCGTTTCAAATCATTTCGTTTCCATTCTGGAAGACGTTGGAATGCGTGCATTGACATTCCGAACAAGGCCTCGAATTCCGTGGAGCTCAAGTAATTCTGTGTGAGAAGAAAGAGAGAAGGATGGACATAGATGGGAGAAAGGGCATGTAGGACATTCATGATAGTGATAAGCGATCGCGAACTATCAATATCGCAATCCTGATTTTTAAGGTATTTTGAAATGTGAACGTTCTGTCTGGTAGGTTGCATGAAAAAGAACTCACGAGAAACCATTAAATTCGCTTTCAGAGACAGGCCGGTCTGAACCACACTTTGACTAGAATCTCCACCAACGGCACACGGACTCCTCACGAACTCAAGAAGCTAAAGACAATATTCCCATACCAATCGGGCGTTTCAAAAGGAAGGTCCACAAACGTGATTACCAAGTCCGCAAACAACCCCTCAGTCAAATGTAGGACTGGATAAATTCCATTCTTCGGGGAGGGGGGGCAGAAGTACATGGGCTAGATATTGCACCCTCGGTTGCTGATGCTCGTCGAGAGTGCGATGAACAAAATTAAAAGCAGAAGCAGCACATGTGCACGAACGATAAAAACTCAAAATATGTAAATTACAGGTGGTCGTGAACAGGTCTTGTTGCCGCACTCCTTGTGCCTATCAAACAGGAATGTGTGCTGGCCGCCACGGGGAACCACACTAAGAGTGTTCGGAACAAAGAAGGTCGCACTAAAGTGAGATTGACAGGGACAGGTGAGGATTTGGAGGAAAAAGGGGAAATTCGAACACTTTGATAATAGATCAATGGCCAGAACGGTAGAAAATGAGATTCTTCTAAAAAGATTGAATAGCAGACGGTCAGATAGTGTGTTGGGTTGGTTGACCGGATGCATACAAACCCCGCTGATAGATAGCCATTAGACTACAGGGCTGCTTTTGCCGTATACATGTTGACTTTCTAAAATCCACAATTCATGGACGTATTCTTTACTTTTCAGAAGGTCTAAGGTTATGCATGTATATCTTCTGATTGCGAGGATGGCGCTTTCAAGTGTTTCAGTTCGCAAACACAGCGGTGCCTAGTCGAGCTGAAACGCCCATCCAACGGCTATTTTCCAGTATGTGCCCCGAACAGAGCAGCGGTACGAATTTGGCACCTCCGGGTCAGGATAAAAGGATCACACACACTGTAATGGTGAACTAGAGATGTTAACACCTGATCAGATCCGTAAAGGGTCATCAAAACAAAAACACACTGTATGTGTCAGTGCGTGGTTCTGGATGACGCATAGACAAGAACCCATACTCAGTCATAAGCTGGATGACGGATAGACAAGAACCCATACTCAGTCATAAGCTGGGGTAGGATTAAAAAAATGTCTGGTTGGCATTGAGCTCTCGCGACTGAAGTGTATCTTCACACAAATGGGCGAGTGGTGCTGGGGACAAAATTTGTACCGCACATTCAGGGAACTCGACGAATATCTCACATCACTCGAGGCGTCGACAGAGTCAGCTTGCGCTAACACAAGAATTTGTTTCAGTAAAGTACGTATTAAACTACTGTTTTATGCAATGACCAGATTGGTGTGCAATTATATCACGTATCAGTGCGAATCAAGGGGAGCGAACAGCTTACCTCGAGACGGGTACGATCTAAACCCTTGAGTGGGCGCTGGGCCGAGACTCGCAATTGTTCATAGGGGCAAATCTGGAAAGTATTTAGGGTTATTCGAAAGTAATTAATGAGTCGAATCATCAGAAAAATTAAAAACCATCAAGTTTGAAAACTCGGCACATTTCGTCATGACCATGAAAATAGAAACACTATGAACAAAGAAGCCACATTCATCTGTCCTTCTGATCATCTCTTCCGGAAAAAGTACAGTGAAATACCAAAAGTAATAAAATCATCAAAATAGTACTGAATGCCGTGTAAAGGTCTTGTTGTTGTTTGACTACTGAAGCAGAGCAATAAAACCTTGATTACACAGACATGCCCACCGAGCACATCACCCAACTCAATGAGTGCAATCAACAGACATATCGCACAATGTCAGCCGTTGAGATCACTCAATCAGCTTAGTGATTAGCAATGTTTCAGATTTCCAGGACCACCGCGGCATACGCAACGCTATAAATTCTGTTCCAGCAAAGCCTCAACGACTGTCGCCGGCTAAACCAACTCATATGCTGATCGGTGATTGACCGCAGTAATTCAGACCGTGAAATTATGAGACGGATAGTGAGGTGTGCTCCAATCCAAGTGTGGGCAAGGCATCTCCTTAAACTTGTAAGATGACATCCTGATCAGAGGACAAATGGAGACCACGAGTTTCTGGATTTCTTTTGAATTCCATCTATTGTTCAAAAGACCTATTTAAATAAGAACCACTCAAACGAATTACAGCACACACATCACGGGGCAATGACGATTTCGCGGCTCACACGCCGCATGATAGTCACCTGGGTGTGCAGTAATCTAGCGTGCTAGCATGTCTTAGCTATGATTCCGTTTCTGTGTTTCTCTGTTTGAAATTTGCGTTGCCAACAAAAGCAAGAGCATAAGCGAAGAGCGATGAGATGAGTGATGGGTTCAGTCTACTTAAATCATGGATTGTCGGCGTGGAAATACCTCATGAATTGTTACCAACAGGACAATGAACGAGAGGGGAATAGAGCATACAACAAGTAAACATTTCGTCGGTTCAGTCCCTCAATGGTCATTCAAATCTTGTGGGAGAAAGCTAGAGACAGATAACACTCACAAGGACTATCACCTCTTGGCTGTACAAATTCTAGTTCAACTAGGAACCTAGAAGATGGAAAAAACAATTGACGCGTTTACATCAATCGCAAACGCAAAACAAAAAACAAGTCGGAGGGAGGGAAATAGTACACCGTGTCAGGCTGATTGTCAATCACTTAGTTCGACGAAATGCAACCGGAAAACTGAGAGGATAGCTCTTTTAGTAAAGATTACAGGCTCTGACAGAAACATAATACTGTGCTAATCAGTAGAAACTAGTGGGAGTGGTGAGTGAACAGAAGTATAAAAGTGATCGATAAAGTCATTCGAGTGGACTTGTCGCGTACTCATAACAACGGCAAGTCTACTCGTGGATGGGGACCCCGAGACGGACACATCAATGGTTTGAGAAATTGCCACAAATGGCCCCGTTGCGCCCTCGATGGCCGTCGTGCGCCCAAGCCTTCAATGCCTAGCTCCCCTCATAACCTCTTAAATAAAAAGTCCACTGATAACCCTGTATTTACGCATCAATTATATCAGCTACCGCCTCCAATAAGCAGCTATCTAGCTCACCTCCCCAAATCATCGGTGAACGAAACTGTGACAGCTATAACCACTGTACGACAGGTACGCGGTACTTACAGCTGATGATGATGAGTTCAATAACAGACATTTTCCGGACAACGCCCAATATGCGAACCACTGAAATCATTTTACATCCAAGGACGCACGGGCCCACCACAGTGCCGAAGCGAACGTTATTCGCTTTCAGACCCCCTTCAAAAAGAGCCGGTGACTGACGATACCCCGCCTTTTACGATTTGGACCACGTTCCTTGTTTTACTACATCTGATCGTTTTGATCTACCGATTTAACTTGTCGAGAATTTTTTGCTCCAGATGTATTATACTGGCCGGAAGAATACATCACTGGATTTGTTTCCTTGTCCTGCCACTGATATTTGACATGTCAACCTCCATTTTATTTTACACCACTTTCTACCAGCGTAAGGTCACACAATGTTTAGTGATAAGTATTCTGTTGCTCTGTACGGAGGCAAGCCGCTCTGAATAAGCGAACATCACATCGACTGAGCGGATGCGTCGTGAGACGGCTACGAACCGTACGAAGGCATGCCTGATTGGTCAGAACGTGAGCTAATCAAAATCAGGCATATTTAGCCCCGCCCTTTTCGCCCCATCACTAAGACTCTAACTCAGCCTTGTGGAAAATCCCATGATAACTCTATGAATATAGTGGCAATTTTCCCTTTTATAAACAAAACGCTATCTTAAGCTGCCATGCACCTTGATATAGCACAGTGGGTGGAACAGGAAACCAAGGAACGACACAGGAGCACAACAATTAATGACAAGTTCGGCAGAGCAATTCCAACTAATTTTACGAAGACAACAGAGGTGGGCTGAAGAAGCACAAATGACACTTAGTGAATCTTTGATGCGCCTTGGCATGCATATGACATTGCCTCCGAACTTTTAGGAATCTGCCACTCCTTGGTATTTAGCTATTCGGACGACAAGAGACTAAGACTGTCAGTGACAATGAGGACATGCGGGTCCCAAATGGACCCTCGGCTCCGGGAGACAACAGTTGCCAATGCAGCTGGAGTTACTGGTTAGGTCGGTAGTGATATCCTGCTGGGTCATATGCGTTTCTATCCAACGGTTTCTCTACCGAGAGTGCACGACTGAAAAAACGCAACCATTGAGTTTGACCAGCTATCTATTGTGGGCAGACTCATCCTTTCAAAAGGTAATAATATTTATCGCGCGGCTGTTGACTGAGTGTTACAAGCAGACCACGGAGAAACCTAGGGTTGAACAGTGAACGGCCTACAAGGCAGTAAAGACCATACAGCAGTCGAGTAAGTTCCGCTCCAGTTTCTAGTGAGCCGTTCGCACTAAAGCGAAACCTCAAAACCAAAAACCAAATGCATTTCGAAAGACTGGTTGTCCGCCACAGGAAAGCCGTATTGATTAAGAGACGGGCCACATCAATAGAGGCATTGTCAGACATGACCCAGTCGCGCCGTCAGTGGCGCTAGTGCACCCAAGCTATTGCCTTCAGTACGTGGCTCCCTTCCCAATTACCCCGCTTAAAAGTCCTGTAATTACGCACCAATTTATCAGCCCCAATGCACAGCCACCTACTCCACCCCTTACGTTATCCGCGAAAGAAACTGTGACAGCTACAACCACTGTACGACAAGTACACGATCCTTACAGCTGACAATGATGATGACGATGATGAGAGACTTTTTTTAAAATGTACCCAAAAGTGTGCTCAGATAAAAAATTTCGGTGCCTTTATGTAGGTCACGCTGCTCTTCAAACAGATCACTAAATCCACCCTGACGCATGTATGAATTCATATTTCCTAATTTTCCATGTCGTATATACAGAATCACTCACTTTGAAAGACATTTTCTTCTGAGCGGAGGAAGGCCGAAGCCAACTTTGAACGGACGGATAAGAATCGATATCAGTCATGTCTGAGTCACTAGCGAAACCATGTCGTACAGGAGTAAGGGTTCGGCTTCGTGGTCGACTACTGAGAAGCTGTTGTTGTTGCTGTTGTTTTAACATTGCACTGACTGGACGCAACCCGGTCACTGACGGCGGCAAACCAGTAAGTGTGCCAGACTTGATAACGTACGCACTTCGGCTGGGTGCCAATGTGGTACCATCATCACCAGAACAGACAGTTAGTCCATCCATTGAGAGTGCGGATGCAGTCACTGAGGATAATGAAACGAAGAATACAAAAAACAGGATGAGTAACGTCAATGAGAACAAGGGACCTCGTATGATTCCGAGGCTACGATCGGAAGTCATTGGACCTGAAAGTTAAGCAACTTACGAGAGCCCACTGCCTCAGTGACACCCGCCTGAGATTCAAGACCAGCCAAAGTGGTGTGCAGCGATTCGTCAGTTGTCAATGTATGGTCCCCACTTCCCAGTAAACCAGCTCCTGCATAGACCAGTTTTCCACCTGTTCGTTCTGTGTGAAGTGGAGCTTCGGGTTTGGTCGCTGCCAGTGTGGAACTTCGAAAAGCTGATCCGCCTGGTAGAACGCTCTGAGAAGGCCCTGATGCGTTTGTAAGATCACCGTTCACTGCGGCTAAAGCTGGCCGGGGTAGGCTAACTGCACGACCGTATAGCGCACCAGATGTGTAACCTGGACGAGGGGCTACAATGGAAAAAACACGTTGATTTATAGGTAACGTGGTGCAATTTGTGTTCCCAACATTACCTCATCTATTACTTCAAGATAACATGCGACGAAATTCGTGGCAGGGCTGGAAGAACTCAGTGGTTATAATAAGGTGGGAGGAAAAAGGGTTATCCTATGAACAGTTCAAAATTCCTGTGTAGCAGGCATCACATGAGTTGTTAGCATGATATAAACCGACAACGCGAACGCAGCTGTGATCAACGGCGTGACTGGATCATGTTTTAGAATTGCGGTTTGGGCGAAGGCTTTCGTCATTTGTGATAGGTACATGCAGAGGATGAAATGCAAAGCCAAACATAGGAAGATCATCAGGTGAGATATTTTGAAGTAAAAACTGTGGTTTGCACAGGAATAGCGTTCCACTATGAGCGGTTATGGCAACTGGAGGCAGCAAAGGGATAGGTGGTTATGCGGTGATAGCCAGCGTTGGTGAGCAAGCCAACAGGACATGCAGAATCACACATCTACCTGGGTACATCAAGTGATCGTATCGGGTGGATCTAACTGCAGATTCTGCACCAAGCCCTGATAAGCCAAGCGAAACAAGACAATGATGTTGGAAGGCAAAAGAATGCCACGAAGCAAAATGATGACATAACTGTTACAGGACAAAATGTGTCTTTCCCAGATTAGAAAAAAATTGGATACACCCGGAGTAGCAGAGCCAAGTATCAGGACAAAATGTGTCCTTCCCAGATTAGAAAAAAACTGGATACACCCGGAGTAGCAGAGCCAAGTAAAAAGCCGAATGTGTTTAAAAAGATAGATGTCACATCCGAGTTAAAACGGTTGGAATAACGCCAGATAGGTAGACAGATGTACGGTCACCAAAAAAAAAATGAATACGAACGTGTAGGAACTATAGTGAGCTACGCGGGTGAGGGTAACTTAAAGATGGTGAATCACTGTCGTCGCTGGGACATAGAGCACACCAGAGAAGATGAGTGACTGACTGCATGCAAGCAATCAAGCATCAATCGTTCGGGCTGATGAACTCTAACTACGCCATTCTACTAGTGGGGTGTAAAGACTGAAAATGAAGTGAACTCTAAGTCGCTTCTGCCTCGTAGAACGAATATCGGTTTTGCTTGCTTGTTTTGTGAAATTTCCTTCCTTTGCCGTTATATTTGCATTAGGGGATAAAAACCATTTATTTCACAAACTCTAAGGCGCCGGTAAAGCTGCAATTGAAAGACCCAACCTGTTCTTCACAATTTTTTCTACTATTCTCTGTGATATTGCGTTGTGAACACACAAAAAGAAAATGTAATCGAGGCTGAACGGTGGATAGAAATAGCCCATGTATCATACAGGGAGTTTTTGGCCTCTCTTGGACAACAGGCTACTAAGACCGCACTGTTAAGATTGTTTCTTGACTGACTACCATAGAGGAGCTTGAGCAAATCACAAAACCATATACCAGACCAACAATACAAAGAATGGTAATCGTTCAACTGTAATATCCTTTCGGTTCCAGGTTGTCACACCACCTGAAGGAAGCACGAGGGCTGAGATACTGTCAAGGTTGCCCAAGTTCCGACAAGAGATGCCGTGGTTGGATTCGAACCACGGACTTTCCGATCACTAAGTTCGTGCCTTAACCACTAAAATATCTCGAGCTAACCTACCAGGCTAATCAGACGCTTAAACAAAAGGATCATGTGGACAGGTCGCAATCTAAGAAATTACTGCGTATCTATGGGCACCTGACATATGTGGGAGACGTGAACACCAGGAAAAAAAGAAAAACCTATTCACCAGGGCAAACGAGTAGTCAACAGATGACCGAAAGCTTACTTGAAGCCACAATAGGAATGGTACCAGAGCGACCTCCAGTACATGAATAATCCATTCGATAGGAAAGGGAATGAGCAGCGCGATGATCTCGCCGCGTATCTCTGGACGGAGCTGAAATTGTGGTAACCAGAAAGGTGCCTATTAGATACACGTTTGATCTCATGATAATTCAGCGATGCGAAACAGGACGCATGATGTTGCTGCACTGGCCAAATGCGAATACATTTATGGGAAATGGTTCTGGTAGTAGGACACGAGTACCGGACTCTGGAAGTGTCACCGTTTTGACAAAATTTTAAGCTGTACCACCAAGTTGTTGGGACAGGAACCACCCAATTTTCGCCCAGACACAGATAATGAGCTGTGTTAACGTTGCACATCGTTCGACACTCGGATATATATGGTTCCCAAAAGCCCCTTAGTTCATCACTAGCATCGGCAGTACAACGTCATGTTCAGTATACATGCTTCGCTGTCGTTTAACAACTAAATGATAGCCTTATTGTGAAGAAAAAGCTTTAGATGAGGAAGAGACATAGTACTGGCTAACTTGAATCACCCAGAAGTGCCTATACCCTCTGACACTCTTCATACAATCAGGAAGGAAAAAGGCAGCAAGAATGTCACTGATGCTGATTAATGGTCATATTATAGAAAGACTCTAGCCAGGCTCAGGAGCATCACGTGGACCACATCCTCGAAAGCGATTCGCATCAACAGTAGAAACAGAAAAGCTTCACGATATAAGGACCCATTCCAAGACGTTATAAATCGCTTGTTTCAATGCTTTACCCACCCATTTACTGCCATCTTTATTTAACTAGAAGGGTGTTTCCAGAGGGATAATCCCTCTAAATCAATTTCGCCGTAGTAGAATGCTTCAATTACACAGTTCCCTCGAGAGCAAGAATTCATCTCCCAAAACCGAAGAAGATATACTCTTTGTCGCCTAAACAAACGAGTTACTCTCGAATAGAAAGTATACAATGGAAGCCCTCTGTACCGATAATTCATACTATGCAATCATATGCCGCGTTAGATGGCTGATAGCATAGGCACCGCGACCACAACTTCATGACTAGACTAGACGTGGCTTCATTGACATCACCACTGTAAATTACCACTGATGAAGCGTGTTACAGTTGAAATTCGGATTGAAAGTAATGAAGACGGAACACGAGATAAAGCAACACGAAGTAATCCACAGTATATATCGCATTCCAATGAATGCCGTTATTGTTTCCACTCTGAATAGTTGCAACGTTGTTTAATTTGTATGCACTCTCATCTAAATAGCCAGCTTCTAGCAACGACACGAATACACTGTTTAGTTCATGCTACACAGAAGTGTTGAATCCAACTTAACCTCATGATAATTCCCCCATTCATTTGCTTACTCCGCCCATGTACTTTTGCTCTCCAGTTGTTTTGCTTATTCCTACCCGTCACTCACCTTGCCGCAGAGGCCGTCTCGTCCGACACTTGTGTATTGGCATGTGTGTCTGTGTGTGAATGTGCGCCGTTGACCTACTTACCCATACGCGTTCATGTCCCGTTTGCTGAACCTGCCTTGACTTGTTATCTCATGAGTTCCGTGTGATCGCACGTCCAATGAGAATCACGAGACTATCGTCGGAAGGGACGACCGCAACCCACGCTACTGAGCCATCATTCCGCTTGCCGTTGTTTGGTGTGCGGCCGTTGACACTGCGCTGTGCCGGTCAGTGACAGACCTGTGAACTTGTTGACACTACGAACGTGAACAATTGAGGTTTGTTGTACACATTTGTTTACCCTTATGTAAATAGTACCGTAGAATTACGATCCCAATTCTTCCTTTTGATATTCGGGATTGTCGAACCTACGCGTCACTCAAAGTTCCGTATCGGGAACCTTAACAAGAAGAAAGGTGCTAGACTGAACTTCACCTTTATTTGAGTGTATCAAAAGTATATATTGTTGACCTTGCGGGGCTTTGAATTTCGAACGTTCCATGTGCAATGCTTTTTGGTCACCACTGGACGAAACCGGATAGTCACGTCGGAACACATAGTGCTCAGGCGGCAGTGATATCAGTGGTTGACTAGACTGTTCCAACGAACGTCCAGACTCACCTGCCACTATTTGTTCAGGTACTCTCAGGACAAGACATTGGGAACAGCAGTGTTGCAGAATTAATTTATTTCGTACAATCTCGTACGTTGCAATACGTGTAAAAATGAACAAACTGAAACAAAATTCAGAGCATGTTGCATCGTTATATAGCACTAAGCAGCAAAGTGGCCGATCGATAGAACCAGGGTAGATTAAGAGTCTTCCAGGTCTTTCTGGGCGCAGGGAACAAACCTAAATTAACCAATCAATATTGCCTCTATATTGCCCCAATATTTGCTTCACTCTATGTGAACGACTGCATCGGACTTTGACCCAGAAACAGAAGTAAAGATCAACTCTGTGTTCGGTTTCGACCAAATGCCGGTAATCGGAGACATGCTTTTCGACTCCTGCCAAGTTAAATCAGGATTAGCCGACAGGGTAGGAACTTGTTTTGGCAAGTGCTCTTTTGCCCCGTGTATGTATCCTGCAGTCAGTTCTACCAAAGTATGTATCTCCCACATCTGTAGGTGATATGGCAAATGCAGTGACTAATTCGACTTTTGATTGGCGGCAGTGGCATAGCCCTTATGTATGCCCTAACGGTTGGCCGTGCTGTAGTAGAGGTTTCGCGTCTAAGGTCAGTTTAAGCTGAATAAATGCAGGGTCACCAGTTTAGGGGATCTCTTGGCGAACGGACTTCTTCGGTACTGTAACCTGTGCCTCTTTATCACTCAATCTGAAATGAAATGGTCTGGATAGCTGTTTGACCAAACATATTTTAGCAGTTCGACTTCCTCGGCGAGCTTATCTGGAGTGCGAATCAGTCTGAACCAAAGCATGTTCAAAAAAGGGATTTTGTTTACCACCTCAAAGTCATAAGTAAAAGACCTAGTTCGGTGAAGTGTGCTAAACACTGAGAGTAAGCGTCCAAAGTTTTCTATCTTTTCTCACTGATTAAAAATCGTCACACAAAGGTGGCTGTCTAGTATGCTTTTTATCAGGAAGGTCAGATTCCTGAAAGCAACCACTGAGTGCCCGAAATCTATTGAGACCCTCAGCTCTGCTAGATGTTGACCAGACAGACAACGCCCCCTCAATATACAACGCTTCACAGCCTTGTATCAAACCCAGGCAGCGCTATTCAGCGTTGATCAAGGTGAGACAACTCTCCCGCAATATGCAACGCGTCGTAGCTTTGTACCAAGGCCAGACCGCGTGCGTCAGCATTGGACCAAGTGTCCCTCCAATAACTAGCTTGAGGCCGTTGTATTCTTGCACTCGCACGCACTCACGCTCTCGCACTCGCTTGTTCGGAATATAGCTGTTGTGTTCCCTTCTGTGAGTCTTTTTTCCGGCATTAGGCACTGGAGTGGGTCAGGCGTCAGATATGATAGATTGGCGAATCAGCAGACATAACAGGTTAAATCAGGATTAGCCGACAGGGTAGGAACTTGTTTTGGCAAGTGCTCTTTTGCCCCGTGTATGTATCCTGCAGTCAGTTCTACCAAAGTATGTATCTCCCACATCTGTAGGTGATATGGCAAATGCAGTGACTAATTCGACTTTTGATTGGCGGCAGTGGCATAGCCCTTATGTATGCCCTAACGGTTGGCCGTGCTGTAGTAGAGGTTTCGCGTCTAAGGTCAGTTTAAGCTGAATAAATGCAGGGTCACCAGTTTAGGGGATCTCTTGGCGAACGGACTTCTTCGGTACTGTAACCTGTGCCTCTTTATCACTCAATCTGAAATGAAATGGTCTGGATAGCTGTTTGACCAAACATATTTTAGCAGTTCGACTTCCTCGGCGAGCTTATCTGGAGTGCGAATCAGTCTGAACCAAAGCATGTTCAAAAAAGGGATTTTGTTTACCACCTCAAAGTCATAAGTAAAAGACCTAGTTCGGTGAAGTGTGCTAAACACTGAGAGTAAGCGTCCAAAGTTTTCTATCTTTTCTCACTGATTAAAAATCGTCACACAAAGGTGGCTGTCTAGTATGCTTTTTATCAGGAAGGTCAGATTCCTGAAAGCAACCACTGAGTGCCCGAAATCTATTGAGACCCTCAGCTCTGCTAGATGTTGACCAGACAGACAACGCCCCCTCAATATACAACGCTTCACAGCCTTGTATCAAACCCAGGCAGCGCTATTCAGCGTTGATCAAGGTGAGACAACTCTCCCGCAATATGCAACGCGTCGTAGCTTTGTACCAAGGCCAGACCGCGTGCGTCAGCATTGGACCAAGTGTCCCTCCAATAACTAGCTTGAGGCCGTTGTATTCTTGCACTCGCACGCACTCACGCTCTCGCACTCGCTTGTTCGGAATATAGCTGTTGTGTTCCCTTCTGTGAGTCTTTTTTCCGGCATTAGGCACTGGAGTGGGTCAGGCGTCAGATATGATAGATTGGCGAATCAGCAGACAACACTTTTCCACCGATTGTTCAAGTTTTACGATAAAAATAGCTACCAGTGTGGGTCCCAAAAGACTCGCCATGGCAACACCATCAACTTGCTTTTAAGTGAATGGTGTATTGAAAAAAATGGACATTCTTCGTGCAGAGTAAAATCAGATGTTTCGTAACAGGTGTAGATAGATTAACCAGACCAAGGCGAATGTCTAGGTAGCAGCATAAATGGATCGCAGTTTCCATAAGGAGACTGGTACCAAATGGTTGCACAGTAAAAAAAGGCACACGACTATACGAGAGCTATTAAGGTGGTCAATGTTGGGTAAAATTTCATAGGCAGTTTTCAAACAGGATGTGGTAAAAGCCGTTTGAATAGATTTGAGAATATCTACCAGTCAATTAGTTAACTGATGACAATAAGAAACCGTTCATAGCTAAAATGCAACGGACGGGTGAATGGATTTCATGAGATTTTGAAAGTCTGCAAGTCCATTTCAGCTAAAGATGTGGGGGGTAAATATTTTGGTAGAACTGACTGCAGAGTACAAACACGGGGCAAAAGAGCACTTGCCCAAACGAGTTCATACCCCGTCGGCTAATCCTGATTTAACTTGGTAGGAGTCGGAAAGCAAGTCTCCGATTACCGGCATCTGGCCGAAACCGAACACAGAGTTGGTCTTTACTCCTGTTTTCGGATCGAAGCACAAAGCAGCCGTCAACATAGAGTGAAGCAAATACTGGGTCAATATAGAAGTTATATTGATTAGTCAATTTAGGCATGTTCCGTGCTAGACTGTACAAAATGAATTAACTCTGCAACCCTATTGTTCTCACTGACCTGTTCAGACTGATCCCGGAATCACCATCTTCAATAATGCAACGATACTTGAAACAAACAGGATGATATTTGATTTTGTTGCACGTAGGTGCGCGAATTTGTTGAATTTGAGTTCACGTTAGGTCGACAAAAGTACAATAGTTATTGGATCGCCCTGGAAGCCGCCAGGCGATTCAAGTACACCTATCTATCAGTCTGTTTACGTGTTCGTAATTGACAATCCAAATGCATTAGGTATGTGCTAGTTCAGTGGTGGCAGTACGTCTGTGTCGCATGTCACGCATGACCGGAGTTCATAGCCCCGCAGGCTCGACCATATTCACAGCTCATGAACTGAAACTACAGTAAACCAGGGACCAGTTCTTTAGGTGAGGACGCACAAAATCACCCTACTGAGTCAGTTAAAAGCTTGTTCAAAGGGCAATAATGCGTGTAAAACTTCCAAATGTATTTGCATGGTTACTCCATAGAAAACACGGTGAATGAAACGGAGTGTTCAGTGAAATCCGACGCCCGCGTGATTAAGTCAAATTTATTATGGAGCGGTTGCACTATAATACACCTTCAAGATAAATTATCAAGTTTTATGACTCGCGCTGAGAAGCGTATCAATCAATGACCCGCAGTAATCAAGAACACACGTCCACCAACGATGATGTGGGATAGTTTGACTCTAATGGTTCGGGTATGTTCACCGCCATCTGCACGGCGGCATTATCAGAGCTGTTCTTCCGCCTTTATCGAGCCAAGAATGGCACACTAGCAGAGCTGGTCACCGTCAGATTCGATTTCGAAAACCGGTATCACGGACTGTCGAAATATTACGACAATGGATTCAACATTGGATCAATAATTGAGGCAGACTTGCGGAAAACAACCACCCTCTACAGATGGGGTCTAATTAATCCTTATTCAGAAGATATGTCTTAATACACAGCATATCCCATATCATTCTGTTCACTCTAACAGACTGCTGCTTGCGGTGTCAAATGAGTAAATGTGTACTCACTCTCGTATGGTCGCACCGGCAAATAAACGAGGTGTTGTGGGTTGTGGTACCCGGGATGTGTAAGCAAAATTGTTCAGATTAAATAAGACGTTCGTGGCAGATGCCGCTCCTTGCGCGAACGGACCGCGCGCAAATAAAAGATGTGCCATTAAACGGTCCAGGATCAAGTGAAGAACCATGCATTGTTGGTCGACCGATCGTTTGCGGTGGTGGATGGGCCGCAGGAGATGACTGTCGTCAAGTCAAAGCAACTCCAATATCTACGTAATGCACTACTCATAAGGTTGCTGAAAATTCTCCGACAGCCCACGACCGGTTTCGCCCTTCTTGGGGCTCATCAGGTAGGCTCAGTCCCTGAGTTTCCGTCAACCTTATGTTCTACTTGAACCCAAATTGGACTGGAAACATCAAAAACGGGAGATTCAGCTGAGTTCCAGGTGAGTCTCTCGCAAAACCAAATTGATTTGCAAATCAGTGTATTTCTCAACTCCAATATCATTCAGCATTTGGTCTTTCGCGTTAAGCGCACCAGTAATGATCGTTTGGTCCTAGAGGAATTCCATTATAAATTAACAAAAAACATCTCTTAAGGTAAATTAGATATGCCTGACACCAGACATTTTCGCCTATTAAGATAATTAAATCTAAATTTACAACCCACCTGAGAATTACACAACCATGGCACCAGCCCATCGCAAACAAAAGTGTATTTGTTGAAACATTGGAAGAACATTCTACAAAGACCTACGCGGTAGTTAATCGCTGATTTTCGAAAATATTAATCTACGCCAAATGGATAGAGAACGATATGTTATTTCCTTCCATGACCAAGTGACTGTTCATAACTGCTCCAATGAAACTGGTGCATTCGGACCAAACCGGACCCCGTGTTAGTAGCTCTCCTATACCAGGAAAATGATATAAACAGGTCCGAAAATTTCACCAACCAGTGGAGCAACTGAGATGTCCAATCAATCTTCCAACTGCGTTGCTTCCTCAAAACTGCTTCCGAATTTTTGGCGGAAAATGTTCAGTGAGAGATTAACAAATGTTCTATTCGACAAATTCTGTGACACGCCCATAGTAACTTGAGTGATGCAACACAAGCTCAGCGGAGACAATGGATGAAAGAGATTCACATGCTAAGCATGTCCCCAAATAGCCCAGTATGATCGGGAGTGGGTTTCTTGTGGAGACGAGTAAAGTCAACTTTGCGCCCCACGAGGCCGGCTACCATCCAGGCTGTACTAAGAAAGTCCTGCTTACTGGCGTCACTGACTGACAGCTCATTGTTGTTCGCCTAGGTATTAGTTAAATCATGATTTCAAACCAACAACAGTGAGAACGTTCACTCGTTGTAGTGAACTAGACAGAGGAAATTGTTCCCAGAATCCAACGGCCATATTGGCAGCGCTGCCCAACAGTTCTGACTGTTAACCGATATCTTTCAGATCAAACGAAGGCTAGAACTGAATAAAAGCTTGACATCGCTGGGGACGAAATCCGCAACGAATTCCTGGGGAACTCCAAGGACCATGTCTCTTGCAGGAGGTTCCGTTCATATCACGATATCCTAGGTAGACGGAGTGCCCCCCGTGCTGACCTTCCTGCAGGAGTGACCAAAACGCACGACGAAGTCCAGAACCTAAGGATCAAATATTTTATAAGGTTTTGGATTATTCGCATAGCCTATTCAGCCAGACTATCAGTGACTTCGTTACTCCAATGGCAAACGAATCAAGTTCTACGAACAATTACGACGGATAGTCAACAATACAGCAAGACGAGTTGTTATGCTTTCGGCCAACGCTAAAAGAATGGTGGCAGGTACATTACCTTCGTGATCTTCAATGTACTGGTTTCCAACAACGTATTGTCAACATCCAAGGAGATACATAGCCTAAACAGAGCCTAAACAAACCGAACAATTATTTTTTTTTGTATATGTAGGTGAGATGCGTTATAATTTTTAGATACACAGCTTCCTTTCACCTGGAATTTTTTAGCATTTTGCATGTCGAAATTTGTCTTTATTCAGTAGTTCTTTCGGGAGAATTTCGTTGATTCAACGCATTCGCTGGTAGATTATTGTTATGCTGCTACTGATGTGCTTAAGGACATTCTATTTTGTAATACTCGAACGATATTCGAATGCTGCGGCGATAGGCCACACGGCCCACCATGAGCGATTGCATCTCCAAATGGCATCAAGCAAAAAAATTTGCATACGACGTGGGAGGTTTCAGTCGACTTTTCCGTCCCGTGCGACAGGCATCTGGCAAATTCCAACATCAACATCGTTTACTGCGTGATGCAACTGGGGGATTTTAAGTGGTCATTATAAGAAGATTCAGTGTTACGTGGGAGACCTCGGAAAATGTTCCGACACTGTGGAAGCAACTGTGAAGAGCCAACAAAAATGAATATCTCCAGGAGTAACCAACAACTGAGGGAACAAGAAGAAGAGATCCCACCTGAAGTGTATGGTTACTGCCTACCCGCACCTTTCCAGCCCCTCCATAAGGTATTCTGTTAAAGGATGGTGCCCAGAACTGGTGCGTATCAACCATATTATTCAAAGGGCGATCAAAAGAATAATTTCAATATCGGATCTACAGTGTCAGTTATGCTTTCGTGCCACTGAACAGCGGACGGTGGAAAGACAATGAAAGTAGCATGCGCACAAAACTTCGGGTCTTCGAAGCGGCGGCCCACCCAGTCCCAATTCAATACCGCCAAACGTGACATCCACAAGATATCAGAAAATTAGCGGTTTATTACCACCGATTTCTTCGGCGAATGCTAAGTGTTTATCGCCTGGAAAGTTTCCAAAGATGAGATTCCGCAGCGTGACATTCCACGACTGTCTCCGCTCCCTCAGCGAGAACTACACACGAATGGCACTGGAATTCCAAGACAAAGGTTGGTTCCTACCTCATGTCAAGGATGATGTTATCAATTCAGAGGATCGCTGAACATGTAAGTCAGTACGGTCAAAGACAGTTCGGGACAACAGAATATCCATGGAGGTTACGGAATCCACAACTGCAGCCGGTAATGGGTCGTTATTTGTGCAGACCTATCAAAGACACGACTTCGTTTGACGAAGGCCAAATGCCTAAACAGCTTAAGTAATACGGTTGGATTACTGGAAATTTCGATTATATCATCGGAAAGAGCTGGGACACCTGGTGTGCGGCATGCCAAATTGCAGGAAAGAACATACTCCATTCAATGATTATGAAATTGCCTCAGCGCCACATAGTCATTGATTGAAAGATGCAGTTTGTGAAACGCATCACATAGTACATAGTAACGGATTTATCTCTATTTCACGGCCTCGCATTTAGTAGTTAAGGGTAAAGCGCGTGTTTCATAGGTTTTTCTTTGCCGGAGTACCTTTCGGCCGGGTTTATACAGTTCACCCAACTTAGGGATCCCAAACAACTGATAGCATCCATCGATCATTTCAACTCAGCAGTGAACAACGCGCCACCGCCCAATCGCCTACCGTGAACATCGCTGTAAGCCTAGGTTACAAGATCTCATCATCTTTGCGATCAGCTGGACCTGGGAATACATTTGGTACCACAAACAACTAATTGATGGACTACACACCGAAGGCGATGAGAGCCATTAAGTTGACGGACTGGTGAGCATCATTCGAGTTCACGATGTTGTATCGTTACGTTGCAATCAGAGGTACGCATTAATGACCGTTATGCACCACGAAAAACGAAATACACTATTGCACATGCCCAACATCAGCCAAACACTCAGAAACAGCCGAAATCTTACTAAACCTGTGACGAAAGCGCCGCATAATTTTAACGTAGCAACCACAATACATTTTGCTAACCCAAGATTTTCCCTACGTATAGGATGCTGCATCCGATCCCTGAAAATTTACATATTTAACCGTGACGCATCAGTGTTCCCTGAAGTGGCGTGCTGGTACAAAGTGGTCCACGGGACAATATAACCAGTGTAAGCAGAAAGGGATTATACTTTAATTCAACTCGGAAGAAAACTAAAGTGCGAAACGTCGGTAGATGATCATACAGGTATATCTACTGACTTTCCGCATAGTCCGAAATTGGCCGCAAATAGCTCAGCTTTGGGATACACAGGGAAACCTACAGAAAGTAGGATACCAGTGCAGTGGAAGCGAAGTAATGGGACCTGAGAAAACCCCGACTCTGAGTAGAACAAAACAACTACGCAAAGGCAAATGGAAGATACCGATTTTCTGAATACCTCAAACTTACAGGAGAACACGTGTCGTTCATACCGCGTTTTATAACTTGGTTCCGTACCAGCATTGGGAGAACGGGAGGCAGATATAGGGTCAAGTTCGGGAGCCCGTGCGTACACCAACTTGCTTGCTTCCAACTCTTGAATCAGAGCCTGTTTCCAATCAAAATAAGAGTCGAAAACATCCGGTAAATCCTTGGATGATTAGGAACAGAGTTTTACTGTTGTTATGGCATCTGCGGACGCGTTGGGCACTCCATAAAGACTCTCGGCACTTGGAATAACAGCATTTGTTTCGTATTGAAGGGACTGAAAAGGTAGGTCTAAAGCACCACACTGTCTAATTCAGACTGTTAAGCACCTTGACCCCCGATCCGTCAGTTGTAGAAGTGAAACAGAGTCTAACAGTGAGTGGAGTTCACCTCGGATTCCACCTATATTCGGTATTCATCAAATCCGATAAAGTGGCGTGAAGAAGGAATATATCGTGCGGAGAAGTGGAACAACGAAATTCTATTTTACAATTCCCCCCGAAGGTGAAATAAATCTTTGTGGAAAGCGCTTAGACTTCTCAGCATTCAGTGAAACCTCGAAATCTCCTCATGACCCACGAACTATAAAATAATGCCAGTGATCCGACGAAGCGGATATTGGTCACCCGATAGGGTAATCCTCAACATGAAAATGAATTCATAGAGAGTATATGGTAAGACTGAAAAAGATTCTTTTGCACAAGATTTTTGTGGTTCCCAAAACGCCATGTTATGAAAAGTATCAAAAACGCTGCAATGAAGTGAACACATATCCAAGAGAACGGTCAAGATAGAGTGATTAGAACTGAGACACAAACGTACCCCTGTAATACCAGAACTTTCACCCAATCTTTTGAGTGTTTCGATTTCTGAATCAATTTGATGTAATTTCAGAGACACACTCGGAGGTAGATCAGAGAGTTCGGTATCGGTTAAATCCGCGCCGATCATCGTGCCATCTCGTGATGTTTCACTATCCAAAGTACCCACGTTCGAACGTTTCCCAGTTAGTCGCTTCTCACGACCTGAATCGAAGAACAACAAAAGTCAATGTGAATATGAATTAGCTGACCGAGTAATCCTTTTGGTTGATGTAGCTGTGAGCTGTCAAGGTAGTAGTATATTGTTACTGTGACATTAATCTACTCGGACCACTGTTCTGACATAGATAAACAGGCAGGAGCTAAACTCTGTAGAACAGACCGACCGATCCAAAGCATTTCGGCCATTCTGTCGGAATAACTGAGCAAAATATAAAAAGCACCGCATAGTTTTTGTGTACTGGCTGACAAGATAATCAAGACGCCCCAAGTAAAACGGTCGAATCGGTAAAGTGGGCTGTCAATTATGACATATTAAGAAGAAATCAATACCCTGTTGCCACTCAGCATCGTTTGAACTGCGCGGTTGTTGCTTTCATAAAAAAACACTACCAGCCGTAGGATATGAAGAATACTTCCTGCCAAAAGTGAATTAGTGCTCAACAAGGGGGTTGACTCAGAATACTGAAATCGCATCGCGCCTCCTTATCAGGGATACCACCAAAGTTGCGCCCATAACGTATCTTGATGGGAATATTGATCATTTGGAAGGCAGATTCAAAATGAAGTCACAATAAACAAGATTCAGAAAGTCATGCTGTTGTAAACGGCGGTCAATAAGTGGATATACTGTTAATATTTTACGAATGAGATACTGGTGTACGCAAGATTTTTTTACTTCATTTTTTAGTCCCAAAAGGACAATAAACGGTCTCAAATAAATTTCGAAGGAGACATTTCCTTTTCATAAAACATACAACCTTTATTACGTTGTTAGCTTTGGGACAGTTCAGAGTTGGGCTACGGACAACGAAAACAACGAAAAACCTCTCCAGTTCCCATTAGTCCATATCATTGCTTTTTCGCCGTTACTTAACAGCAAAAAGACGTCTGAGTGAATACTTATCGTGGCGGTCCGTAGCTAAATTTGGCTAGAACCAGATGACCGGTAGGGCAGACGCAGAGATTCGATGTATTGTGCTAGAGTGAATCACGACTAGGTAGAAGTGCTGAATATCTGAAAATATCAAGCCATGCTCATGAAATATCTAGGGAAAGGAAATTTTATTGACCCATGGCTGAAGGCGCACGTATTGGTCATCCCATTACACGAAACTCCTCCCGCCCATTGGGGAAATAGCTTGGGACCCGCCAAAGTTTTTTTTCTTTCTGAGCGACGGTACCATTATCGAAAATATCTTATAACACCCTACTCGTATTATCTCTGTCTCTGGTGTTACTATCCGCGCAGCGTAGAAAAATGAAATGGGGCACGGTGAGCAGAAGGAGTTACAAGGGGGATGAATTAGAATGTCTGAGAGCCACCTTTGTGATAGGTGAAACACAATAAATTGGGCTCTGTGTAGTTTCCGTTAAACTGTCGGTCTTGTGAACTAGTACAGTTTGTTTGCAAGCACTCTATCAAAGGGTTGACAATCATACGATACAACGTTCTAGGCGGGAAACAGGAATGCTAAGATAGGTTACACTCTGTTGGACCAGGAGGATTTTGGATCCATGTTTTCCTGCCGGTGTTTTCATGGACCTGAATTGTCTCAACAGATAGATAGAAATACGCATTACCAATCCCCACGTCATTTTAATAGCATTTGAATTACGTGGGTGAGAATTAGCAGCCTAGGGTGTTCATGCTCTAGTAACACACAATGCTACACAAACGTAGCCGGACAATCCAGTCGCTGTTTCTATCCTTCTCGCTTGCCTTGTTCGATCAACGAATACGGATTATTTCATGCTTTATCTTAATCCACATCTCATTGGGCGTAGTGCAGACAATCACCACTGAAAGCCTGAACAGACAGTGCAGTACATTTTTGAAATAGTATCAAGCAACACACACTGGTTAGTGGAGACACGGATCCTCGTGTGTTTGCAATTATCTCTTGTCTAATGATTGAGGGTGAGCACTAGCTGGCCAGTTTGGTATGAAAGAGCTGGAAAGTACTCAGTTTCGTTTGACACGCGTTAGGTAGCGACTAAAACAAGGTCAATGTGCTCAGGAAGCTTAGCCACGGATACGCGTCAATAAAACGAAAGAAGATTGACACCTAATTGCTTCCAGATTGTTGGTTGTCTGAGGCAACCAAAAGCGTTCAGCTGCGCAAAAAAAAACCAGCAGGACAAAGATTAGCCTTGATGTATGCACCGTTAAACTTGACTATACCTATGTAATCTGAAGAAATGCTAAATAATCGTTCAGTGCGTTTGGTACCTAACTGTCAAGCCATCCGAAGAGTGAAACAGGGCCAAGCCCCAAGACTAGATAGGAGTAGTCGAAATTCCGGGGGTTGGTCGGAACCACGATCCTTCTGGTCAGTAAGTTTCCGCTTTAGCCATTGGACCATCTCGAGTTTGTTCACGGCATAATGCGTGAGTAGAGTGAACTGAGGACACCCTGGAAACACCGTGCATCTCTGAAAACCGTAAAACCAAACGATTTACTGGGTTTACCGGAATTGGCAAAAACGCTTCAGAAGCATCAATCACCGAATTCGATACAACAGGTGCGAGAACGAATAAGCTGTCCATGACTGGCACGTTTGCAGTGAGACATCATAAAACAGCACCAACATCGAATATCTGGAGGTCGGTCATCTTAGCTAAGCTATAATCAAAACAGCAGCACTGACAATAGAGGACCAGCGTTAGATAACTAAGGGTTTCTTGTTAGTAGGTAACACAGTGAACATAGCACAAAAGATAGCTTCATGATTTACACAACACATTTCCGTTTGATCGATTTAACCTCGCCATTGTGGACGCGTGTGATCACACCAAGTTAAAAGCAAATGTGTTTTGTCCTATTGCACAGTGAGCGACAATATGATGGACGAATGTTTCTCATGCCAAGTCAACGTTCCACAAACACTTAGCCCCATACGTTAACCAGAAGATACGCGACATCTCGGTGTCAGTGACTAACACCGGAATGTGTCGGCTTCGCGGCATCTTTATGTGACAGATGCCACACTACCAGCAAGGAAGGCACACAGTGGATGGTGGAAAAATCACTGACGAGCAGACCGTCAGAAAAGTGGAGCGAGAGCAGAGTGTATTGAAACCGTTCCAGAATTACAAACATGGATCGTCGAGTAGGACTGGATTTTAGACAACTGTTAGAAAACAAAGCGTACCAAAAATTAACAGCGTAAAAACAAAGTGCATTAAACAATGAATTCACGATGCATCTTTTCCTCCAACTTGAAAAGCAACTAAGTTTGTAGAGTTCGATAAGGTTTTCCTTTGAGCATAACAAACCATAATTAAGATGTTTTACGACTATCCAAGTTACTTTAAATCCAGAACCAACCCACCAGTAAGTTCATCGTCGAGGCAAACTTATCATATGCTAAAAACAAATTTTGTTAATTGCTTAAATATCCCCATGGTTTGAACAAGAACATACTGACAAACATTCATCGAAAAGAGAAGTACGCATAGGCCTCACAACAGCGTAAGGAATTCTGGCCACACAGCAAATAGTGAGTCTCTCTGATGTACTACACAATGGTGACTGAGTAGGCAGTATAAATTAAAAGATTAGGTAACATCTGCCGACCGATGCTCACACCAAACAATAATATTCAGTTCAAGAGAGAATACAGTACCAATGGTCCCAACGTTGGATGCGTCCGCTGATACTACTTGCTAAATAATTCCGCTTTCCCCGCTCCCATACCTGCAAGTCTTTCTAAAACGAACGTTTTTAACCAGTTCTTCGTGCTCGTCAACAGCACAGCCTGGATGTACGGTGTTACGCAGCGCGGGTTAAGAATAATGAATAGCTGGAACAATTGATTCTCACTTACAGTTGGCAGACCATAAGTAGTTTGGGCAGATCCATATACCGTCCCAAATGAACGTTGAGTCCAAAATAAAATTGATCGGGATTGAGGAGACCGGTAGACGCGCAGAACCACCTCCTCGTTGTACCGACTGGGTAGCCCAGATTCCAGTCTGGGTGAGCTAAGATTTCGGCAGCTCTAGACAGGGCTGACCACCCTGTTGGGTTTCAACGTACTGGTTACATTCGACAGTGAATAACACGATCTAACTGGCGACTGTGCTCCAGTTCCAAGTAGTACACATGAAGGATTAGTGGAGTTCGCGTGTAAGAATTGTAGCAAATGCTGGCTTGGTAGCCCCCGTCGAGTTCACATCCATGAAACTGTTGATACAAACGTGGTCACTCAACCTACGCTGATTATTCCCGCCTGTTTCTGACAAAAATTGACCAGAGTCATCAATGACAACCAGTACAATTCAGAAAGTGCAGCAGGTACTACTGCGATAGTGCTGACCTAGCACTTGCCCGAGGGTTGCAATCTGGCATCCTGACACGGAACAAGTCCCGTTGCTTCTGGGCCTCCACGCATCCAAGACATTTTCACACACGTACAGCCCAATCAGCTACATTGAAGCCAGTGAACGACGTGTGAGGCTCAGCATCCCAAGCTTGAGTTCAACCATCTCGATGCAGCGGAACGTAGATGTGGAAAGCCTTGCGTCTATGCAATGTCGAGTACTACGTAATGTGGTTAATATTCCTGCATCTTGTAAGGTTCTGCCGGATCTCACGTGATGCCCGACGTGCACGTCAGAATCGGGTTGCAAGGAAACTCATGGAACGTCTCTGTCATCTGGAGTTCACCAACTCCGATGAGTTGAGAGCATCTACTTCCAAGTCTTTTGTCAATCCTGACGTAATCGCAGTTCGGGAGGGCCGGGAAATGTGATGGACGTGACCATGGTCTCGGATGGGCGCAGAGTGATTGTGTGGAATGAGAATAAGCAGAAGTATGGTGTTGAGGGTTGCTCGCTTCTATCGTCTCAGACCCAAGTACCATCGATTGTGATGTTGATTCTTTAGCTCACCGATCGATGCTAATTTCATATCAGTGGATCTGCTTTCCTCAGTCCGCTAAGGCTGTAGTTGGACTGGGGGTTCCTAACGTCACAATCAGTGACTTGTGTTAGTTCTCCATTCTTGGCTCTCTACGTACTTAGGACACTTTCATGCGTGGTACATGGTATTAGGTGTTTATTCTTGCCACTGCCTTGCACACCCGATCCATCAAGACAGACAATTGCGCCTGATTTGCGAGTCTTGACTCTGCTAGCGCTTAGTGCGACTTGAAAAGCATTCAGTAATTTTGCCCTTTGTCAAGTTGCTGGGATTTACACGTGTGTTTCCATACCAAAGAATCTTACATTCATTGGAGATCACTTCGCCTGACTGAAAACGGTTGATGGTACGCCTTTGAATGGGATGCTCCCCGCTTTCTTCTAGTGTTCTGCTGTACGTCCTTCTACACCTACAGCTCGCTTACAAGTTTTTTGTGTTTCTGATTATGCTCTTCAAAACTAAACGACAGTAGCTTGAATACTTGATTCTCACACGCGGTTGGCAAACAGCAGACAGTTTGGACAGATCCGTAAACCCGCCCAGATGAATGCTAAATTAGTTCGGCAAAATAAAATTGATCAACGGGTGAATTATTGACCAAAAGAACTCCTTACGTTTCTCGATCATCACGACGGCCGGTGAAGGTGGGGCAGGAAAATCAAAGCGCTCAATCGCGGGCAAGCTGGTGGAGTCAGGAATACGCGCGTTCGGGTAGGACGCAAGTCGCCTGGCCTCGGCCCAGTACTCCGCAGCTGAATCTGGACTCAGTGATCGGTCTGGACGAGGACGGGGCTGGACTAGGGATTCAGCTGAAAAAAGAACGAAACAAGAAACGAATATGACAGCTGCACTCTTGTAAACAGGAGGATCATCACAGGCAATCACTCGTAGGGTATCGGAATCGCAAATTGCAACGAACCGCATCGCAGTGGAAAAAATATGCATGTGGGCTGATTCTGCTACACGTAGCTGGGCACGGGAAAAATGCATGGAGATAAAAGATTATGAAATGATCAGTGGAGCGTGTGATGAATGCTGTTGGACAAGTCCAATATTCCACAATCAGATCCAGTTAACAAAAGATACAGTTGCGCAAAGACAAACGTGGGCGTTGAGTAGGGTACGGAGATGAGGAAGGAGGAAGAATAACTCCCCCCCCCCATCACCACCTGTTTTGTATCACCAACCGGAAGACGAGATCGGCAATGGAAACAGTTCCTGAGCAGCACAGTCGATGAATAATGTATACATGCTCAACTTAGAAATGAGAGTGTAGTTTTTTGGTACAGGTTTTTTGTCGTCCATTTTTCAGGTGATTTGCTCGGAGTAGGGTAAACTGATGATAGCAAAGTATCAGAAAATTTCGAAAATCCAATCCAAGGACTGGCCACCGCAGAAACAGGACGGGACAAAGAGTTTAAAAGCGTCCGTGAGGTACTGGTAAGAGAACCGAGCTAAAAGCAGGATTCCATCAAAAGAAACTCTCTAGTTGTAACTCGTTGGACGAAACGTAGAGAAAACAGCATTTACAAAAGGATACTTCTACCGTATTACACTAGCTTAAAGTTCGAACTGCTTACAGGCATCTTGGGACAAAATGAATGCCTTTTACATTCCACTAGGACACCGGCTAGAGGTGTTTGAACCCAACAAGCACGACAATGTCCAAAGAAACAATCCAACAAGAGTTCCTTGTTCCTTTTTATAGAAGACAATAGAATGACAACAGTGGCTCAACAATGAGCCTCAATATAACCGCACGCACACCGTAATGATGCACCATGACCACCACCTTTAGTCAATGGAGATCAACTTACAGGATCCAACTCTCAATGCATATACCAAACTACAAATAGGTGCGGAACAAGCTGAGTCGGAAGAACCAGTAAACGTCTGCTAACTTGAATGAGGAGACAAACGACTCTTTGGGTACTACGTTACCCCCGAAATCCCGGATTGACTTACGAGCGAAAGTAACCACAGTCTTCTATATTTTTGTGACTAGATGGGAAGGTTCTACCACCATTCATTTATCTTCATAACCCGTTGATAAGTCTAAGACTTGAATGTTTGAAGGTCAGCTTCAGTCTATTCTGCTTGAGCGCTCTTCGTCTACTAGGGCAGGTTCAGTTTGTAACGTTGCACCAGGTTCGACAAATTTCGTGAAAACCGCAGAAAATTTCTAATGAAAACACCGAGACAATCAGGAGGCCATATGCCCAGTCATTCCAAACCTATTAGGAGGTTGCCTATTTGTGTTATGCCTACTTTTCGCAGCATCAGGATAAGCGTTTGGGTCCTCGTAAGTAAGCTAGCCTTAGACATATCTTCACTGAGTGTTAAAATGCCTGTCTACCTGTGTTTGAGTCACGCTCGACTGTGATTAGGTCGAGACACAAGTTTTGCGGGTTCTATGAACTGATGATTCCAATCCACAATGTGAATTCGAGTCTGGATAACGCCTAGGAAAACCCAACTGCTAATCTTGCAAACCAAAAGGTGCGCCTCTTTTCACATTAGTTTTCCACTACAAATCTATGTTCTCAATGCTCTGATTTTTATTTGTGACGAGCCACTGAAGTTTCATAGATGCGGACATGAGATGCCGTGTACCTGGTTCTGACCCCAACGATAAGCTCACTGATACTTATCAGTACTCAAATGTAGCCGGCGGCCGAAGCCACAACATCAAAGATAGGAAAGGGAAGGTACAGCGCGAACAACTGAGAAAACTCGCTAAGACGTTGACTAGAATTGCACTGTGATGAAAAGTCCTAATGCGGGAAGAATGATAGAAATCGACAGATGTATCGAAAATCGTACGGCCAACGAAACGGACAGGTTGCGTTATAGCAACTGGCGATCGCACAATGACAAACTCATTATAAAGTGCTTATAAATACGTATTTGTTTGTTTGGCAAACAAAACTACCATAAACGCAACGGATCCGCTCTAAGTGCATACAATACCGGTCCCTATTAATTATCAACTGAGGGGAGCGCTTGTTAGAATGTGCGCATTGCCTCCAATGCACAACAATGTGGTAATAGGCCCTAACCACGTAGAAAGCATAATCCAGAATACTCACGTGACCGAAAATAAACGTGTGTAATCATAAGTGAATAAAGGTGAAGTAATGCTCAAGAGAAAGCCAGTGTGAATGATGGCACTATGTGAAACTTTGGCACTGAGCGGTGTTTTTAGTACAATAGAACGTTTGAAGTCTAAAGGTACCCCGGATAGTATTGCAAAAAGACCAACAAACAGATGGTTGTGTCACTAAAGTTTGGACTGCATTGTTGAAGAAAGTGAAGAAGGCACGGCCGATGAATTCGGTCTAATTCAGAACCACCTGGAGCATCACTAACGAAGCTTGAATTGCGTATTCAACAAAGCAAAAACGCACACAATCATGTACTCTGGAAAAACCGGGTGACGTGAACTAATGAGACTCAGCCAAGACTGTTTGTTATAGTTTATCTCTGAACTGCGGATCAGTCTCAACTTCAGATTACCAGATTAGCATTACCGGTTAAACCAAAACTGTTTTCCGGTGTTCATAGCGGTGTTTTCATACGTTAATATATGGAATAATTCACCGTAGATATATAGGGTATAACGTGGGATATGGAATTCGAGCGATGAAACAACAAGCTCCCGGTATTCGTAGATCACATATGTGATCAGCGAGATGGGAAACGTCACACAGCCGTGAATCGAAGCGTGCACCGGTGTTCGATATGCTGTGAGCAGACCACTGAAACTACTACCCAGATAATGTAAAGGTTCAACTCAAGATTAAGGATCGGGCGGCCAAAATAGTCCTGAACGTGATCCGTGTATACCCTGCCGCATTCCATATATCACCAACTGATGACCAGCGGACCAGAGAACGGGACAAAGGTCATGCAGGTCAGGCGCACACGTGCCGAAATTTTGATAAACAAACGGACACCAAAACAAAAGTGAACCATTTGACATGCGTCAAAAACAAAATGGAAAGGAATGTTGTTTGCCTTGACCAGAATCTAGCCGTAGAGGGCTGGCAGCAGAGATGGATAAACTGTGGTAGGCCAGAAGATGGCAACTCAAAGCTAACCCATTTGACAGAAACAAAACAGCAGAAAAATTTCAAGCTAACAAACGTCAACGGAAAACAAGCTATATCCTTATGTGGTTAGCAAAACGTTGTCTGATGTTAATGATGGCGCATCAAAAGTTTAAGTCTGTTTGCTGAACGGTACAGATGCAAAACAGAAGTGTAATTTAAACAAATCACTGCCAGTGAAGCAGCAGACCAAAACACACAACCTAGGTGGTAACCGTAGATTGTGGCCTCCTGATAGAATATTCGAAAAATGCCTTTTCGAGTGTGTCTTGTTCTGTTGATTATCTCCCCTAGAGTTACACCAGCCGTTCAAAAATAAATTTAGGGAGACCGGTATGTCGTGGCCCTTTTTTTAAAAAAGCAAGCTCAAAAATCCCCCAGGCATGAAGACAGCGCGTAGTTTGGTTACTACTACACATATAAGAACTAAAAACAAAGTTATTCAACAGAGTTCTTCAACAACCCACTGTTTGTTGGCAACAGCAGTGAGCTTGTTCTCAGTGCAGAAGATCACAAATTAACTGCAAATAGCTATATTGGGTGCCACGTGCGGGAGGACGGACGCTTTCGGAATGTCGTCACTGGATGAAACAGTACGGTTCTCGCTGGAGTGCGAGCGGTATTGAGGCCAACATCATCGTCCTCAGCAAGGAGTTAGTTGACTTAAAGTGAAAGAATCGCCTGTGACATTACCTGCACGTTTAGATGTGGTCAAACACCTCCCCCCCCGGCTTAAATGGAACCTACTATAAGAAAATATATGGTAAGGTACTCATGGGGAGATGCACACGTGATTGAGTGACGAGTTACATCGATACGTTCAGTGGACAACAATGTTGGCGATGCATCGGTTGGAACAATACGTAAAGGGATATCGCCGAAGTGTGAAACAACAGACCACCACTGGGAGTATAACTTACGGCTAGGACCCGGAGTTACCAATGTGGTACCTACACATAGAAAGGTATTCACCAGTAGCTGTGTTATTACAAGGCCACTACAAGCTCGAAAATAGCACTGAAGCAGCTAGAGGTGGATCAAGTTGGCAGACCTTTAATTAGCATGTACATATGAGTTTCCTCGAGGTCGGCCACTCAACATGTGTGGAAGTATGTCTTTTATTAACCGAAAGCTCGTTTAGACGGTTTTCCACCCTGTCATGGCACAATTGCTTTGGGAAGCCCACATTGGGGTGGCAAACATTCAACTTAATAGCAGGTTCACCTACGGCCAATTTCACAAACATTGCCATCTACAAAACAAAGCGTTCATCTGTGATCTTTTTAGTGCCCAGGTGTCAGGTAAATAGTAGTAATTGTTGGTGGCATGAGGAGATTTGGGAATTTTCAATCGAGATTGCGTCCTTTAAATGAAGCCTAGTTATGCTGAAAAGTCAAGAAGCATTGCATAGCTGTTTCATCCTAATTTGGAATCAACAGCAGTGCGCATCTCATGGAACTGCTTGGAGTTTCTACGTCATTACTCGAGGAGTCAGTTGACGCGTAAGCACATGATGTGGATCTTATGACTGAGTGGCGTTAAATGCGAGTTTATCACATTGGTGATCAGCCGATCACGGTCGAACGGTTAAGCGTTCAAACTGCCAGCCGGGAGATCGCGGGTGCAAAACTCCCTTAAGCCTCGTGGGATGTGCACTTTTGATGCTTCCCCATGAGGATGAAACAGGTAACGCTTCTTGGCTTTTCAGCATAGATCGGCATCACTTACATGACGAAATCTGGATTGGCAACTCGTGACGGGCCTCTAGAGTGTGTAGCCCAATCACTACAGACTCCCGAGCCCAACATATCCTCTGGTCGTTTGATGATTGGTTTTCACCGGGCTGAATTTTCTTATTTCGCCTGATTGGCTTGACCATACCGGCCATCTGGTTAGCGATACTAACACTGTGGGGATAGCTGATTTCGTACGGACTGTTCGCGTATGGGGATTATGTAGCAAAAAACCGAATTCGGGCTGACATCCAGTACGAGAAGTCGTTAGAACACATTGTTAATCAATTGAAAAAGTTCACTTCTAGACCCCCAGCCCAGTTATAAGATCACATCTAAGGTATGAATAGGGTGAATCAAGATATATTAAAGTCTCATCTGACTGCGCCCGACTGATAAATGCAATGTCATTACATCCGAACAACCAACCGTAGCGCCATCCAGAAAAAGGTAGCTGGTAAGTACGCGTAGACGCCCGAAACCAAATTAGTCAACGTATATTGACTAAGACGTTAATGCAGATGGTGAAACAGTTTATGCGAATCCAACCGGCTGTTGGTAATTACACTCAACCGATTTTAGTCCATGCAGATGAGAGGCATGAGGAGCTGAATTTCAAAGAGGCTTGATGTTTTGAAATCACACTTGAATATTCCGTTTCCATAGGCTCGCTTATTGAATGAGAATTGCGTTAGCCGGAATCGTTCACTAGCAGACTGAACTTCAAACAGAACAATAAAAGTAGAATGAATCGGGTTTGACCTCATTTGGGGACAGCGTGAGCAGTGGTTCCCCCACCCCGTAAAGCAGTCGAGTACGTTACACGCGGTAGTACAGAAACAAGCCATGATGCAGATCGGATAGCCCAGTTCGGAAAGTCAGAAAAAGGGATAAGCTGTCACAAATTCCGCGTCAAAAGTTAGAACTGAACCAGTACTCTATAAACAATGATTGTCCAACGCGAGCTGACAGTCGGCGAGACATCCGAAAATCGGACGGTCCGAAAGAGAATAAAAAATATCAATGGATGGGCGCGACTGGAAAAAACGGTGAATATATGAGAATATAAGATGTCCATTTGAATTCAAACGCTGGGGGTTGTTCACACGAAAGGAACCAGACTCACAAGAATAGAATGACCAGCAGGTTTTTCTTCGTGTCGTCGGTGAAATATTGCACAGCAGTACAACCACAAACTGACTAAAACATTCGAGATAACTGCTCGGTTTGTGCGATTAATGATATCTGTGCGTTGAGTGCGTTCAGAAGAAAAAAACAACGAGGCGTGCACGATGCACTGTAGGATGTATTTGAACACCACCCAGAAGCTCGTCCCATTGTGACTGGTCACGAGAATGTTGGAAACAATAAAATCGTTTGCCAATGGCATGGTCCTCGGTGGTATAAAAACATTTGACGAACTATCAGGACATCCTGATTGTAAGAAATAAACAGACCATTCGGATCACGTGCTAGACGGAAACATCCGAGTTAGGACAGCAACCAGACAGCAAAGCTATCCTGTGACTTGAGAAAATGTCTACTGTTTCGGACACCTCGTGTCCGAAACGGAATATTTGTGGGATCAAGTTCAGGTCAGCGTAAAGCTAAAACAGTTGGGTTCCGGATGGCTACGAATGCACCGCTGAGTCCGTGGTAACAGTGCTACGGAGTAGAATGAAACAAGAATATCAAAGAGAATAATGTGAGAGGTTAGGAGCCCTTCGGAAAAATAGAAAGCGAAACTACAATCCGCAGATGCAAGGCACTGGCTGCGACATTAGCCAACCTGGTCTTTAGGCTAAAAGTGCTTTCGAATGGCCCATCAGCGGTGCAATACTTCCAAAAAACTATTATTTGTTATTGTAATGTTTTCAAACTAGTCTGATAGGACAGAATGGGGAACAGGAAGCGTTAGTGCCGCTTCGACAGACTATCGATTGTGTGCAACCTCCTGGTGACTTTGTTGCTGAACTGCGTCAACCATGAGGTTCCTATAGCGCTCACACTAGATCCAATCAGCGCGTGAAACTCACCCAGAGAACCTACGAACCATACAGGGTGCCATCATACCCTATGGCATTAAGAAGATTCACCCTTGATCCAGTCGTCCAGCTCAAAACCAAACATTAGGTCTTTTATTTGAAACAGGGAAGATTGATGCTAAAAAGCTAGTTCACATCACCCGTCAGCGAAAATTCGTGCAGATTTACAATTGTGCGCAGTTTGGGTATATGAGCTAAACAACTCTACAGAAGTCGTCATCCCATAGGACAGAAACTGAACGTGTCCAAAGGAAGTGCAAAAAAATTTCAAGCATTAAAAGTACCACAACTTGTGAAAGACAAACTAGAGCTTCCAGAGTGTAGTTTTTGTACGCGCCTAAGCGCAGAAAAACGGATCGACGGCGCAAAACGAGCGAACGTGGCCCAGATTAAGGACAAGCATCACATCAGGACTTACGCCTTATCAACGGTGGAAGCAAACACGCAGGAGAAAAGCGGGTATCGATCAGCATCAAACTTGGATTTTACAGGTGTTGGCTGCACACAATCCAAGTGAAGCATCTAGATGAAGAGGCATTTTTCTTCCTAGACAGAATGCGATAATTGGTCTCGCTAATCTCTGCGCTTCTACTTCAGATATCACACGGTTTAGAATATCTGTTTTCGACTTCCGTCGGTGTTCAAGGAGGAAGCGCACGCCAATCGCTTACCAGGTTGTTTTCAATCAAGAATTTTAGCCAAACAATCTAGCCGAATGTGCACTCTAGCAACAGAACTTCGATCACAACATCCTACCTGGATTCCTGAACTCGCGATCTTCAGGAGAGTTAAATTTCCGTATATTTACTGTGCGAACGTTAGGCAAACTGGCATTGTTCAACAATTAAAAGGGGCGTTATCAACCTGCTGCATCTAACCGACTATACTGCAAAACATCCATTCCATATTCGGGCTCGAACTGATGTAACATTTGTAAAAAATGTTTCCTCTAGTAATTTTGATGAAAGACTTGTAAGAAAATGTGGAGTAGGCCACCTCACGAAATAATCGGCAAAAACCTATATATGGATATCCGTTTAGTTCTGAGGAAAGACAGAAACCATTATTTCAAACACTACTAGTGCATAGAAAAATATGAGAATGTACAACGCCTGTAACATGCTCGCACAAGATAAAAGTGTCTGTCAACCTAACAAATACGTTAACATAAGATTGTCCATGTCAATGGATCCTTACATTACGAAATTTATAAGCTAGTATGTTTCGGAACTCAAGTAGCAATTGTCCCAAACTCATTGAATTCCCCTGAAAACAGGATTGCTGTACGATCTACGAATTCAAATAGGTGGCAAAAATAATGCAGTGTGAACTTCACGAAACCATTTAGTTCAGAGGGGTGCGTCAGAACAAGTCTTTGAGGTGTGAGAGACAAATTAGATACATAGACTCGGTGATGAAAACGCAAGACCAGATAAGGTTTTCGCTGTTTTCCCATCCTCAGTGGATGGGGATGAAAAGCTTTCGGTCAGACGGTGACAGATTCCATCGAAAATCAAAACCCGATTTTATGAAAATATTGCTTCGATCGGCTGAGTTAAGTCACGTCAAACCACAACTACTGCTTTCTGACACAACATCAAAAGTGCAATCACTGGATGAGAGAATTATCCAGTAGGTGAAACTGGTACACAGAAGATGCACATGGTAAATACCTCGAAAGACGTTTATACCCGTATGGAATTGTTGTCTTTTGAATAACCCCCATAATTTGAGTACTGTAGAATACTTCGACGTATTCAGGAAAGCCCAACTGAGTGACGCGCAAAATCACAAGCCAGAAATTGTGGATTCTTGACATTTATCAATGATAAGCAGTACTACATGTATAAAATACGTAACAAAAGGGTTACAAACCTCAAATTATGGGGGTTCCATCTAAATTTTTGCACGAAGTAGTGCAAGTCCAAAGAAAGCCCGGAGAAGACGGCAAATCGATCTTAGTTAGCGACACACGCCTGTGCACAACACGTGGTAACGCAAAACGGTCAAAAAGCGCGCGTAAAAATAATCGACCAAACTGGTTCTACAGGTCAAGGGTTAAAAGTCCATGAGCGGTTACAAATGTACACCGAGTCTGTGAGGTAGAGGCAGTAAACAGCAGGCTCAGACAAGCGAAGGAAGGGAAAGTAAGTACACCCAATGATCTCCTCTCATTTGAGAGGGCAACAAAATTGGAGGCACTTTCCTGGACACAAACAATCCTGTGAGAATGTCCCAATGAACACCACAAGCAAATGCTTTGCTAAATGTAGCTTAGAAAGCCACATGGTAACACGGCGCACTTAAGGCTCACATAAAGACAAATATGAGCTTGCACGAAAATGCTGGTCCCGATAGGTATTCCCGGTATATACTTCAGTAAACTCATAAGCAACAGATAACAGTGCCATTTGCAAGTAAAATGAACAGCACTCAGTAGAACCAGAAAAATGAAAATGAGCCAATGGCAGGAGCTACGTTAGACCAGATAATTGATTACACCAATGTATACGGCACTATCCACTCGGAAATCCCACTTGTGATAGACATTATCCAAGGAAGGTATCGTGGATTGCGGGAAGCAAAACTGCTTACGCAAATAAATGTAAGATTCAGTTTCTACTAGTACGGTGGGTTGTTTCGAGGACGTCAGGAGAACCATATCTCTTTGTCTTTTAACATCCAAATCAAGATAAGCAAGGGAAAGAAAGTTTATAACGACAAAGTTGAATGCTTGTGTCTCCCAGCCGCAAGAGGAGCGCGATTTTTGTCGGTCTCGATAGCAAGAGTGATGCTTAAACTCAGAGACTCGAATAACCAATATTTCCGGTGCACGCTATGGATAGAAGAGTGGCTGGGGGTCTGAACAGAAAAACAGTGTTCAACATCTCTCAAAAACCATTCAGATCCAGATTCTGTTTCGTCTCGTAAAGATGGTGGACTGGCAAAAGCAGCCTTGATGATATTCTTGCTTTCTGATCAACATGATGATAATGGAATGAAGCTTAACACTGGTTTTTAAAAATTCAGTTTTAAATTAAAAGCAAAATATTCAACTGATAATTCAGAGCTTGTAATCGACATTCGAATACAGTTTGGTTCAGCGAAATACACTCATCTGCAAACAAATTTGGTTTTGCGATAGACTCAGCTGAATCTCTCGTTTGTGATGTATCCAGGCAACTGAATGTGCTGCACCAGGCCGCCTCATGTTCCAGTTTCTACGATATTCGAGATATCGCGATACATGTATATTCGTAATGCACTACTCACAAGGTTGCTGACGACAAATTTTCAGCCTTATGTGCAGTTTGGTTCACCTTGTTGGGGCATGGGACGCGAAAAAATGAACACGAGGTCGCTTTTCCCCTATTCGGTATTTTACGGTCATTCAACGACCAAATTTAAGCATCATACGCTGTATAAATATCGAAACGGGCGTTTTTTTGTGGAAGATGAACCTCTGGTTCCACACAAAGGTTTGCCACAATTGTCCTACTGCAACACGGTTTTCGCCTAATATCAAGGGCATGAACAGGGCACTGTGCACGTGCACATCAAAGGTTTTCCTCGGCAAAAAAAAGATGGACTGTACATTCAACCAATTAAACTGAACCGTCAACTATTGTACGTGTGACCTGATTTCCACACGTCCTCTGAAACATTACCAAACACCAGGCGCCGCCGTGGCTGACATCTCCCATGTAGGCACAGGCCGCCTACTGGCATCTGATCAGCAAATTTACCGACAAACCGTTTCAACGAATAAACCAATGCCACACTTGTGAAAGCAAGAAATTTCTATTGAAAATCACCAATTCTCCTCACATCATCAACAGTCAATAAGTAGTTTAGAGGAAGAATAATTTCACAAGACGAGTAAAAATCCCTTCTGAGAAGTTGTCACTCGAGGAGCCAGTCACTACGTGACGCGGTTTCTGTGATTAAAGGGTGGAAGGTGCTATGTCCAGTCTAAGTGTGAGCTAATCACACTGCTGATCAAACCGCTGGTGTCTGAACGGCTAAGTGTTCAAAAACTGATTGGGAGTTCGCAGGTTCGAAACTTTCTGAGTTTCGTGAGAGGCGCGTTGCTGATGATTCCCAATAAGGATGAAACAGTGGTTTTCGGCTTTTCAGTATCGATTAACTTCACTTACAGGGGGAAATCTTTTGTGAAATTTTCCAAATTTCCTCACACAACCATCGAACAACCAAATAAACTCCACTCCCAAGGTTGCTGGAAATTCCTCGACAGCCCACGACCGGTTTCGCCCTTCTTGGGGCTCATCAAGTAGGCGCAATCCCCGAGTTTCCGTCAACCTTATGGTTTACTTGAAATTAAATTGCACGAAATTAGCGAACTACACTCATTTGATTTTGTGAGAGACCTATCTGGAACCAAGCAACTGAATGTGCTGCACCAGGCCGCCTCATGTTTCAGTTGCTACGATATTCGAGTTATCGCGGTACATGTATAGACGTGACTCACTATTCATAAGGTTGCTGAAAATCCTTCGCTTGTTCAAGGTCTTTATTACTGACAGCAGAGTTCTCCATTGCGAATAGCGAAACAAACCAGACTTTCTAAAACCGGCTCCTGGAAGTTGCCAGATATTGTGCGGCTAGAGATGTACATGGCGAGCTGCTCATCATAACGTCTACCTAACTAAAGGAGGCTGTCGTTGCTTGCACAATATAGCAATAAGAACTTAGCCGACTAAGATGCGGCTAGGGGTCTGTGTTGCCTAATCAACCAGCTAGATGCGACCTACGTTGATCGTAGCTGACAGTTGAACGGACATAGCTGACGCGCACGACTAACATGAGGATAGGGTTAAGCGATGCTTAATCAACTGGCACACCCAAAATTAAGAACGGAGATTAATCAAAACAAATTCTAATAAAAGTGAAGCAGATTATGTTGGCTTTTGGTTTGAGCCTACATACATACGGCATACATACGGCAAAATGCAACATTTTCACGCAAAAATGTTTAGTCAACATAAAAAGGTTTTGGAGAAAAGCGCATCTGTCGGCTAAGGAGCGGCGCGACAGTGCGTGATTATTCATGGAGATGGCTCACTTTCCAGTCTCTCGAAACGGGGTCAAGCAACATCTCGGATTCTGTGTGTGAAACACTTCCCTCGGGGACACTTTTTGGAGATTTGAGTAGAGCTCCTTTTGCATATAATCAGCAATGTGACCTTGGAAATAATTAAGCATAAGACGGGAGCTAACTCCCAAGTGACAATTACCTTTGCAGTGATTACTGGATGATTATGAAAGACACTGTGTGTGGTGATCAGTGAACGGTATAGGGTGTAACTTAAGAACATGCTTGTGTTGAGAAGTCTTCTATCTCCGAAGATTCAGATACTTAAAAAGCGAAAACAAAACAGACGTGGAAGCACAAGTGACATTAGCATACCAGGCCACCGAATAAGTCAACAACTTTGTTTCTGAGCGGTCGCGGGAACTTACGGCTAATGCCTACGACACACCAGTAGTATGCTTTATCGCGGTCCGCTGTTCATCTCCTCTTCTATTAATGGTCTTTATTCCGAACTTATCCACTTTTTTCGAACTTGCACAACATCCACACAACCCATAGAAACTTGTTCTGCAGATTTTTATGTCAAGTTCCTAAAAAGCCAGCTTCCGATCGGACGGTCAAGCAGCCACTCAACTCAGTAACGGCCAATGAGTGTTCAGGTATTTCATAGAAGCTCGTCGAACGACGATCGGGCAGCCTGGATCAATGTTACAAATGTCCTTTAAATATCACAAGGCATCTTGTAACTTTTGTACCCGAACTCGCTAGTTCGCAGTAGAGCACTTGTAGTCCTTGTTGGCACTGAAGCGGGGACAGCAGTAGTTAGATGCGACACAAGGAATGAAGGATTTAGTATCAGGCAACCATTCCAAACCAAATATTCATTTATTTCAAGCTGGTAGACACCCCATTCCTTAGACGTCGAACTAACTAACTACACACACACTAGAGCATTACTTACATAAAAACACTGAGTGTCCCGTATTCTGCAACTAGATCCTGAGATAAAATTGTATTAGGCTAATGGGTTTATGAGGTGATTAAACATGTAGAAATCCACGGGCCAACCAAGCAGAACACGACCATTTTCGGAAACTTACCGAGCATTGTCATCCCTTTGTCAGCCGAGGGGAATTGTCAGCACACAAAGTAGCCGGCGGCGGGTGTGGTGGAGATGGTTGAGGGTAGGAGAGAACGGGAACAAATCAGCTAATTAGATTGCGTTTAGTAAAGTGCGCATTGACTCGCGGAGACAGAAAAAGCCTGAGGCTAAATCCAAAATGGGTGTCCTAGTGGAATTAATTCTCTCTGGATGAGCATGTAACGAACAGTAGGAAAACTGTTACACTTGAAAGGAGGTACTAAAGAAACTGTGCCGTCAGAAAGAACTATTTCTCGGGAATCACTTTGACAGTCTCGAAGTTATGCCGCGCGCATTCTTCGATAAGCAACAACCCGGAAATGCAGCTCATCAATCAACACTCACTTGGCCCCATTTACAAACTCCACTAGAAAAAATTCGACGACTTTTGATGTATGCTGTCCGATTCAGTGTGCTATCTGAGTTCGTAAATTTTATTGCACTTTTCTGCCTCAGTAGAACGACAACAGTCCCTATAACATGTATATGGTACAACAGGAGTTTTTTTTGGATAGCTTTATAGCCAGAAAGCATTGGTTATTGTGTTACCATATTATCACACAGCTAACGCCCTCCAAGCCTCTGAAGCCATATCTACCTACTACACAATCACAAAACTCGACATAGTCCCAAAAAGATTGCGGCAAAATGGCAACCAACCTTCAATGAAGCATGTGTCAGTTGACAACAAAATGCATTTGCGGAAAGGTTCGGGATACGGTAGGTCCAATTAAGCCAGTGTTAGTGGCTGCAGCGGGTCGCACCCTGCAAAATATTTCCGCTTTCCCTACTTAGAATGATAAAGTCTATTGGTATCATGGGTTAGAATATCATTGATGTTGGTAATGTTGTGGAATTTAAGTAGCTCGGGTGCGCTGATTGGCTGTTGGTCTGTTCGCCGAGATTGGCAGTAGGTCAACCACAGCCACAACCCAGTCACACAACCCCGCATTGACGATGTCAACTAGATTGGTGATGAAACGTTTGCAATCCAACTGCCAAGCTCGGCGAACAGACCAACAACCAATCATTGATGTTTTCAATAGACTGTCAATCTTCGTATGCCCGTCACAGTTAAGCTTCTGTTCGATGGTATAACACTCAAAACAGTGCAGTCAGCCGCGAGCCGTGATAAGCCAAGGGGTGTGTGCGGCGACATTTAACAGCAGCAACATTGTAGCATGTGAGTGCGGGAGTTCGCTGGTGAGCTGTTATATTCACGTGCCAGTCATTAAATCGCGCCGACGTTGACGAGGCGTTCATCACTCACAATCAAAGTAATCGATCACCCGAAACTACACGTATGCAAAGTACGCAGATTGTCAGATATGGGTCAGAGTTGGAATTCACACATACGGCGGGCCGAAAAGGTCGAGAATAGGGCGACCTAAGCAGCAAAGCACCAGTGTTGAAGAATGATGTCATGCTGTCGATGATGATGATGGCCGGGAGAATGTAGAAACCATCCTCGCATGCAGGTGCCTTCGGAAAAATACTTTCCCAACCAAAAGTCACATTTTCACTAGCGTGATTTTCCGTGGAAACAAACTGGTAAATAACACCCGTCTTCAAGAAGATTACCAGCCAGTTTTCACATCACTTTTCCCAAACGAAGCGCATAACTCCAGTACGCCTGTCAGCACCTCATGGTAGACTCAGTGGCCCAGTCTGAAGTTCGATGACATGACAACCCTGATTCGGATCACATGATCCAAACAATTGAGTCGCCTCACGTGATCTACACAGTGCCCAATGAGTTGCCGGTATCGATCCAGAGCCACTGTTGGGGAACAGTTGGGGCAGTCATAATACGGCTGACACTATGTTGTTAAAAGCGCTTCGTGACGAAGTGTGAATTTGTAATGGAGATTTCGTCCTGTAAGTGAAGCCAATCTACGCTGCAGAGCCGAGAAGCACTGTGTAGCTGGTTCATCCTCATCAGGATTCATCAAGTGTGCGCATCTCACAGAACTCACGGGAGTCTCGGATCGGCCACCTCCTGGTTAGTGGTATGAACACATAGTCTGAACCGTCCGGCCACAAAAGGCTGATCGGCAATGTGATGACTGAATGTGAGACTGAATATGGCGACGCTCATTCTTCAATAAAGGCATCCACATCACGTGGCCACGAATTCGAAACTCCGTAGAGTGAGATGTGCACAGTTGGTGATTCCAAACAAGGATGAAACAGCTGTACAATGCTACTCGACTTTTCAGCATAGATAGATACCAGCAATTTGAAGTTTTCATGGTTATACGACACATCCACTCACTTAACAACCGTCTAGACCAAACACGATCCCGAAGACATTAATTTTCGTCTATTTTGCGCCCTGAATATCCTATTTCTTTTAATTCCTGTTGGCAATCAAAGGTGTGGACACGTACTGCCCTGAATATCCTATTTCCTTTAATTTCTGTTGGCAATCAAAGGTGTGGACACGTACAAAAAGCAACTGCCTAATAAGCTGGTCAACGTTTGTAACAGAGTTTCAAAACGCAACTATATGCATCACCTTAATGCAGAAATTTGTCGAGACAAAAAATCCGTCCATAGGCCGGATCCACAAAAGCGAATATATAGACGTAATATACTACTCATAAGGTTTCTGAAAATTCTGGTTAGGGACGATTTCCTCTCAATTTCATATGGTTGTAAATTCGTCTCTTTCCTTCTGAGGATCGGTAGGGTAATCCTGAAGATTATGCAAACCCAAGGACAATATACAAAAACTCTAAGATTCAACCAAGTGGCACTAATAGCTTTCATCCCGGCTGTTTGATTGACAGGTTTTAAAAAGAAGACCCATGTGACACGGCTAGATGTGCTTTTTTCTGAGCGCTCTATTCACAGTGTTGTATTTTTTCGAATTTGTAGATGTTCGCCATCGAAGTGTAACCAGTTGAAAACCGAGAGAAAAAGGAAGATGTGACGACATGATATTGCTGGTATGTTGCTAAGCTTTTCCACAACATAACTGCTGAAATCACCCAGTCAAATCCAAGCCCATGGTCTAGTAATTACCAAATCCCTAATGGCTAATTTGGGTAAACCAAAGATGATTCAACAAGTAGACAACTGACTCAAACTAAGTTTTGCACGTAAAACCACATAAGTTCACCAGACTGGAACGACGGAGATATGCATGAGCGACACCGAAAGGCGTTAACTTACCCCGTTTACCACGAACGTTGGGAGTGGACCGTGAGGAAAACCGATCTGGAAAAAGACAATGGAACGGATTACCAAATAATTATACTGTCTAGTCCTGGTCGTCGTTGTGTTATTTAGTCGGCTGCACAAATTTTACCACATCTGGGAATTCTGTTTGGAGAGGTATGTAGTTGTAGAGGTCTAGTCAGTTTGAAGCCAATAGAACAAAAACGTATTTACATATCATTCTGCTGTTTAAAAAATGAAATATGCAGATAGAGCAGTCCAAACAGTAAAATCGAGATTACATGAAGATGAGCAACAAAGCCAAATGGATAAGATGGCATGTGGTGGGTATAGAGGAGTTGCTATTCACTATGCTGAATAGCTAGGAAGCACTGACCAATAAGGACACCACTGTCTACTTCACACTTGGATTGTTTCAGACAGATTTCATTCGCCACAACAAACTGATTGCAAGCATGCGAATGCGGTGAACAGAATTGACTGTCTTTTCCACCAGTAAGAGGAAGTTCGAGGCCGGTCTAGGGGTCATCGGCTAGCATGAGAGTAGCATGCACTACCAAGAACTTGGAGCGCCGATGAAAATGGAGACTTTACACGAGTTTGTAAGAATAACGGCTATGTAAGCAAAAGTGAGTGCAATGAATGGACAAAAACTTGCACAGTACAAACAGAAGTGATGCACACCAGAAGTGATGAGCAAACGCGAAGAATAAACATAATATAAAGCGACGAAAATAAATATCAGACGCAAAATGAAGAACCGGAAATATCGGATCATTCGCTAGACACTAGCAGCAAAACAGATGTGTAAAATGTCATCAAGCGATTCTCAGCGAGGCGACCAAGAGAGTCAAACATCGTAATTACGACTACCTAGTGTATGGAAAGCCTCCTCCCATTAACTGATTCAACAAATGAAACTGTACGATAATCAGTGAAGAGGAAGTATCAACAGACAAGTTCAGATTCCTATCCGAATCCATCGGTCTTAGGACCTAGTCATCTGCACTAACCAGCAAAGAAGATCACAATTCAATCAAGACCCAATTTAATCAAATTCATTAGCATCGCATTAGGTGAGGATATGCTAGAGAAGAGCTTTCAATATCCGTCACAGCAGCCAACTCATCGACCACTTCTCCCATCTGCTCAAAACTCAAACAACCTGTTTGCTCACTTTGAATGACGATGCTTACGAGAAACCCTCACATTGTTTACTAGAATTTTCTAAAACGAAGAACGTGGTCTTGTTGATGAGGTGGATTTCATTCGTCAGGAGTTTTTTCAGACCCTTTACAGTGATCTACAAAAAAGCTAAACTAGTGAATTCATAGGATACTGCACATATTTCCACCGTACTTTGCCGAAACATACCCTTATTTGATATTCCACCCTCCAATTGTCGTTTTGTGCTTAGGAGAAGTTCAGCTCAGCCTGTTCAACATGGCGTGTGTGGCCAAACAGGATTCACTAGAAACTAGCAAAAAGCTGCAGTTGTTCACTCGACAATGGAGGCCAAATGACGTGTAATCAAAGATTAGCGCAAAGACCCTTCAATAAGGAACACCGATTGAAATAATCAGGTACCGAGGTGTGGAACGTCCAAAATTCACGGATGTCACAGATATAGGTCCCGACTCCGTACAGAGAAAAAAACACTCGCGTTTGGGTCGGCTGGCTAAGTAAATCACGATAGCCAAGCTAGTAGAGGAAACATGATATGCTAGAACGGAAACCGAGTTAGTGAAACTGAACCGACATGTTGAATCATGATCTGGGCCATGTAGGTAAGTGTAAGTGATCACATATAGCGTCAGCACTGTGCTTTGATCGTACCGTCGTGTGCATGTCGCTTTCAGCCTAATCGGAACGAAAGCCCGTATATTTAGACAGGCCAGGTAAAGGCGTACAGTTGAGAGGTCAATAACAGTTCGGATTTCATGCCAGAGTTTGAACGGACCTGCAGCATCTTAAGTTGACTTCAAATCACTTTGAGATTTCCAGTGAAGTAACTTACAGTCTTGTTGGGTGATGTTAAAAATCCTCTCGGGATACATTATTGAAAATCCCAGGACGTATTAGCAACACAAAAGTACAGAGGTCATCCTAAACGGTTAAGCTTCTTTCCGTTCCTTTTCCAAATAATTCTAAATAACGACAACCTAACGCTCCCATCCAAGAAGTGCATTTGCCTGAGTCGTATGTGAGATATGAAAAACAACCCTTCAGGATGCTGAGTACAGGAGTCGTGAATGGCTGTAAGAACGTAGTACGAAAGCATGTTGACCGAACTGCGCACTTACGTATATGAATCAAAAACCAACCACTCATAGACTGTCATATCGATCACAGAGAACACCATTTTGTTTTGCACTGTTTCTAAAAGAATTATCTAGAGTATAATCTGGAAGGAAAGGAGCCAGTTCATTGCAGGACCACTAAGATGAGATTACATAAGTAGAGGAAAATAAAAATCAGTGGTTCCAAAGAACTTTTGCACCGCGACCCCTTTTTAATAGTTCCGTGGCAAGAGCCCCGTGCTTTCGGATAGTTCGTTGGGACAAAAATCTCGGCACTATCAATGGGAATCGTTCCTGTCCGACGTCCCAACCCACTTACGACACACAGAACAGGCTTATTTTAGCAGCTACTCCGCTAATTTGTGAGTCATCGCTGTGTGCTGTACTACTATCCAAAACATACTGATTACTTCGTCATCTAGAGTGTCCGGAGTCAAAGACAGGAATTCAGACGTGACCTGGTTGGTATTGACAGGTGCCATTGTTGTTTTAGTCTGTACCGCAGCCCGAAAAGACGGAGAGCTAACGTGCTCAACAAAACACTACGGCCCCATCACTCTGAATAATGTTACAGATTGAATGCAGTTGTTTTTGACTGCACCACTGCGCCACTCAAGCCGACTCCAATTAGTAATAGCAATCGTTCAGCTGTGACATCAGACGATGGAGGCACGAGGGCTGAGATATTGTCAGGTTCCTGAAGCCTAGTCGAGATGTCAGAGTGGAGTTGAAAACATGAACCTTCCGGCACCAAGTTCGCGCCTTGATCATCGAGATATCTCGTGCTGATATTGTCAATGGGGTGGTATTGGAACCCGCTCGGTCTCAAAGTTCAAGGTGACATTGGTTATCTGAGGATTATTAAAAAGGTTGATGTTGTTGATTATAAAACTCCACAGATTCACCAACATTCCATGCAATTAAAACTTCCGGTATTGAAGAAACTCGAAGTCGGTGATACGGCAAAAGATATGCGCCAAGAACTCAATAATTCCTGGACAACTTTGAATGAGACGCTCATATTTATTGGACCGGATCGGCGGCCTATCCTCGGGTTCCACGGAGAGCCGTCATTTTAGCCGATAACCAAAGGTTTCATACGCATGTAGTGCCGGCATATAGGTGTCATTTTCACTGAACGACTCTGCAATTTCGACAAGTTCTAGTGAAGCCCTCAATTGTTCATCAACCAGTCAAGTGATAACATGAATGAAATTTAACGTATGCGCAATATAAAACTAGTTAAAATAAAAGGTGATCATTGTTCTTCTACAGAGAACGTCAAATGTAACGCCCGTGGCCGAATTCTCGTTGATTCAATCATATTGAGTGGTATTCAGCCTTAAATTGATTAAATGGTCTTTTTTTAAACAGGTAGTGTTGTCGAAAATCCGGCCTCAGGTAAGCTCATGTGGCTTGGAAAAATGCCTTTGTTCTTAGCAATGTCCGTGGAAGCATGATGACAACGACTGTGAACGTACGAAGTGGATTAGTAATGAAACGCCATCATTCACTAATGAATCACAAAGAATGTTATGTAATCCGAAATGAGTTGGAGTTCCGCACCCAAGTTCGGTGTATCACGCCATTTGAGAATATCTATACGCACCGGATAAAAATTGGTTACATATATATAGTGACCAGCTGTCTAGAATCATCCGGAAATGCGAAAATGCAAAGACGACTATTCCAAGTTGAACGAGAAAGGAGAAAACCAAGAGGAACAAGTGGCTTCAACAGCTCCCCGGATGATATACTGCCCCTACTAGCATCTGGATAACCAAGAACCCGAGCATACGCACGAAAATGAACCGATTTGACGTTATCAGAAAGTATTCTCTCCGCGTTCGCGAAAGTGAACAACTGCGGTCTAACTTCTTTTTTATTTCGATCAAATGCCCATTTCTTTTCTCCAAATGAAAGAAAGAATCTGGTCTAACTTCTTTTTTTATCTCGATCAAATGCTTATTTCTTTTCTCCAAATGAAAGAAAGAATCAAAGTTGTATTAACATCCGCCCTGTAGTGAGCGATTCTGGTCTACTCTGTCTATGCTGTCTATCCTAGGTTTTATCGCCACGATCAAGTTCCGGAAAATTGGCGCATAAGCCTTGCTCAAATCCTCTAAAAAGGTCAAGCATGTTTTCTTGCGACAAGACAAAGTTGACCGAAACGTACCTTGACTACGATTGAATGCCCTTGACCCTCCCGACAAAACGGATTGCGCAGTTCGTGGGGAACGAGTGTGGTATCCAATCACACCAGATCCGAGAGAAGCAGACCCAGGTGAAAGTTCGCGGCGTCGTACGTACAAATCTCTTCGGGGACGACCTGACAGGGAAGCGGGAGTATTTGATCCAGTAATACTGTAACTGGACGGCACTGTATCTGTCAGTGTGTGGGATTTTGTGATATCGTCCGGTTGACTGAAAATGGCGGAGTCACTAGGTTCGGTGCCACTTCGACTGGGTGGTTGTATAACTCGTGTGGAAGAAATCGATCTAGCCCCATCGCGCCGTGATTGATGTTGAGCTATAGGAGGCTGGTGAGTCGGGGGTCTCGCTAGCGACCGTGTGCGTAATCGGGTCTCGTGGGACGACTGAAGAGGGACTTCATCGCTACTCATTATAGCTGTTAATCCACGTTCAGCTAGCCGAAGATAGCTGGCCGGATAATGACGTCCATAGTCGACGCCTGGGGGACATATCCGACGATCAGCACCTGAGAATGTGAAAGATCCACCGGAAAATGTTTGCCCGGGTGTGGTTGAAAGCATCGTATCCATTGTCGTCGGTCCGCCTGGGGCTCCGATATGACTCAGTGTCTGATAAGGGGGACACAGTATTGAATATACTTTAGGTAAAAGTAACGACTAAGGATATCGCTTCTATATATTTCTATAAACGATCACCGTACAGTGAATTACACCTTTGGATACTGACGGAGCCACAAACAAAAGATTAAAAAGGCCAGCAGTAGCCTTTGCCATTAAACTGCTTGATGCACGGACCGGAAATCACAAAACAGCTGCCCGTGCGCGTGCGCACACACACACAAGCGGAATGCTCATGTGACAGCAACATGGCGAACTACCGAAACATGGATAGACGAAGAACAGAGAAGTGAGCACCATCGGGCAAACGTGATCACTTTCCATACCAATTACAAATGCAACACTTCTGCACACAATCAGTTTAGTTCGGTCACCCCGATGCACATGACACAACTCAGCTGATCATCAAGGTCACCGGAGGAGAGTGAACAGGATCGGAGATTGGGGGGTTGAGAATGCTCCGGCTTAAGAATCAGACGGCATGGAAGAGTGCAGAACCAACGCGTAAAGTAAGATTGTGATAACCGGCCAATCGGAGAGATAATGTTAACCCGGAACAGTTTAGAATGGATGAGTATACGTCCGATGTGCATGGTCCGGAAACAGAATCGAATGGTTGGCTGGTAAGCTTCACTATCAGGTGTATCCTAGGTTGACAGTAAAATGCAGTAGGGTACAAATTCCACATTCTCGGTAGCTCGCCTAGTTGCAATGGCAAAAAGCATGAAGCCTTCGGGAGCGGGTGAGCAAAGCGTAATTTATAAATTGTAGCCACGCTTGTGTGTTGGAATTTTAGGTGAAACTATCGGAAACTGTGGGGACAGTATCGTCAAACGATGTCTGTACTATAGTGTCGTAAATCATGGACAAAACTAAGCATCGCGCTCGAACCACTCATTCGCAAAACTAAACGTATGCAGACATCGCTCAGTAAAAAAAATCGTCTGCATGAATTCCGTCGCAGGAATAACGGATGGAAGACAATATCTCAACCTAGCTGTCACCAGAGTGGCAAGAAAAAGTCACTGTCTGAGAACTTTGAACAGATTAGCTGTCAAAGCGGAAGCGTAAATAGAGAAGTGTGGGCAATCACGCTTGCCACTTCACCAAGCAGGTCAACTTTCCTACCAATGCATGCAAGGAACTACAAGTCGAATACAAGATCACATAATGTATATCATGCGGTTCACCTGACTGTTCATGCGTCCAATCTGTCAAGAATAATCCTAATATGATCGGTAAGGAATCAACAAGGACCGAAAACCACGACCAAGTGCTCACTTTTATATTTCACATGAAAAATCAATAAAACTCAGAACATTCTAGGGTAAACATGTAGAAACGTTTTGCGTGTGAAATGCGTATTGACTAAAACAGGGCGGAAAAATCATACTATTGATGACCTCCACCAAGGACACGAAGAATACAGATGAATGGGCGAACATTTGGGAATGCGAACCGTCAAGTCATGTGAGCACTTAGACCAAGCAAGTACACAAAATACAGCTAAGTGAAGTGCAAACATAAGAATGCACTCAGCAAATCTGAACCCGGGTAAACGTAGTTTGTGCCCGAGAACGCGAAAGCGCAACTTGGTGCACTCTTTCCAGGTAGGAACTATTAATCAATCCCCAGTTCGGGTCGTACATGCGTTGCCGTCAGTCGTACAAACTTGCGTATAGATGGAGCGAATTAGGTTATTCGCAGCACAATTGATACCTTACTCATGCACATAATCACATCACTGTCTATTCTATGTATTGTCCATCCCATAGCATTTCTACAATAGAACTGAACTATGTTTTCCCGTCTCTACATCCTACTCCAACTGAAACGGACATATAATTATGCAAATTCAAGTGAGGATTGAAATCAAAGGGCTTTGGAAGTCACCAGTTTGACTTATTGATAGTAGCTTGTCTACACACTGAATGACAGACAGCTCAGAAAAGTTGAGTGGTCAAATCAGAGTGAAAACTAATTTAATCTATCAAGAATTGCCGACTGATTCAGATCCGTTCGTGCGACTAGTGACTGGAGCCTCCAAGATTCACTCTAACTACGTCTAGATCACCACCATAAACGAAGGGAACACTAGTACTAAACGTTGGTCTTGATTGTCGTCCATTTACGTCAGATTTATTTTTAAAAAAACCGTCTAGTGAGAAGGAAACACATTTGGGAGAGAGGAACAGCTGGATGCTAACAAACTGCAACTAGCCGAGACGTCTGCTCACTCAATCACTCACTCAGACAGCAGCAACTGGATCGCATCTGCATGCTGCAGATCTATCCAAGCACAGGGATGTTCATACACTACAGAAACTCTTCCCAGCCATCTAAATGACTTATACTGGTCCCTACGTTGACGCTCATTTAGATAAACGACGACGGAACCATGACAACAAGTGACCATGGTGGACGCATTCCAAATAAATCCTCCAACGGAAGCTCGCAAACGATTAGCGGACGCCTCCAGCATTGTTACCACACTGTGTGTACGTTGACAGAAACATACACATTCATTTTATCTCGTTTCATCTCGAGGGGCCAAACCGTTTAATTTTGTGGTGTTCCTGTCCTCCTTGGAGACAATGGGTGAGACCCAATACATACTTCTGGATTCTCGTTGTATATTGTCGGCATGATCTCATATTACATACATGTCAGCTAATATGAACTAAATTGTGTTTGATTTTCAAAACCATTGTTCGGAAGCGAGTGAAGGTGCCACAAAACGAGCCCACCTTGATGTCAAATGAAAAATAGGGTAAGAGAGCTGGCCGCATCGCGATTTCAGTTCCAAAATCAATATCTGCACTTTTTGTTTGAACCACCAAAGTAGAAATTCGCTGAAGCACATGTCCCAAATCCCCGAAAAAACATTTTCAGAAATCCAACTTGTTTCAGTCCAAATTGCCTGCTAATGAATATCACAAAGAAAGGTAACTTTTTACACAAGATGGTGGCTGGCGGAAAACGTCATTGTCGTCTTTCGAAAGAAGTGATTTCTCTTCGGAAGGGTCTCAGTTCGGAAAGTGTTGGGTTACTAGAAACAATCCAATACCGTTAAATCTCACAAAGTTTGTGTGGCAACGTTTTGAAAATTACGGGGAAATATAAATTTGACGCAGTTCGTAAGATTGGGCTTCAGATTGATTTAAGATTCATCAAGATAAATATAAGAAAGGTCAAACTGTGCATTCTTCTCTCATGCTTCAGTAATGCATAGCGGAAAATGTGAAGCCGAAAGTGCCAAATAAACAACAAGCGACATCTTCACTCAATCAACGTCAACTGGTCATGTGACGTTGTGTAAACTAAACGGACCAGGTAAATCCAGAAATGCGCGGTTCGCAGGTTTGGTGGTGGATTAAAAACCGAAAGGGAACCGAACGGCTGATGAAAAGTCTATTTTAACATGCCTGCATTGAGTTGCACACATAGCGATGCAACTAGGCAACTAAAGAGGGTGAGGCTGAAAAAAGTCTCAGCTAGGGTGCCACCGCAAAGAAAACCATTTCACCTGGTTTCCTCTTTGTCCAAAATTTCGTTTCACTACAGAATAGGGAGATAAATGGATGCCGGCGAGAAGAAAGAAAAATGAATAGATCCACTCCCATCCGATCTCCTGAACCCAAGCCAACAGGGTTGTGTTTGTTCGTTAACTGGTCAGAAATAACAAGGCATCCGAATAAATGTCATTAGGAGAAATGTGGATGTGCCTGATTAACGTTCACCAACAATACGGTCAATAACCTTTATTAGCTTTCAATTAGTTCGTATTCACAACACTACTACTGACTTATTTGTATGTGTGCAGTTCATGGTTGTACGTGGGCTAGGATACTGTCAGGGCGCCTACACCTAGACACGAGGATGATTAGGGTCCTCAATCAAAGCCTTTGGCTCAAAAGCCTAACCGCAAGGCTGCGGTGTTTGGCGGGAAATGCAAATGCATTACTGTTTCTACGGAACAATTCGCCACATGTTCCAACCCCCAAGCTGGAGGACCAGGAGACTGTGTTCGTCAGACCTCTAGCCATTGACCAACCTGGTATGAGAGACTCTGTGAGTGTCGCAGGGACACTCCCCAGTATAGCTCAATGGGTCGCTGAGGTGCGCAAACCACCAAACCACGGTAAGGTCTAGTCTCTTCGTGACGGTGTCAGTGGCGATCTTGTTGTCAATTTCTATCCAGATTGCCTGAATGGGTGTTTAGAGGTGTAGGCACCTCGGAATGATTGCAGAAAGGCAGCAGTAAGTCCCTTCCCCGTTCATCTTTATTCTTTTCTTCGCAATAAGGCTTTCAAATAAACCATGGTTGTACGGCAGCGAAGCATCGATGTTGAACACTGATGTCATGCTGTCGATGATGATGATGATGACTACTGACTTAGTATTTCTCTACTCGACCAAGACATCAACTGCCAGGTTCGTTGCAGAAAAAGATGTCCACCGACAGGAGTTACTGCAACTTGTATGAACGTGGAATTTCATCCACCAGGTGGAGTACTGTATAGATGCTTCAGCCCTGTTGTTGAAAATCAGTAGCGAACACCTCACAGATCTCGAAGATTCGGACTCGCAGCATTCCCAGGAAGAATTTGGATAGATAAACAACCCTCTACACGGACCTTCCATTTGAAAAGCTATCACCCAAGAAGCCAGAGGCCGTCAGATCTCGTGACGCGAACTGCGTAACTGAAGGACTCTATATTCTGCCGAGCGGAAATTTAACCAATCTGCTGATCAGCCCTTCGTGATCACCGGTTGAATCTCCCTAGTATTTTTAGTTGATGTTCACTGCCTATGGTCCCCCAGAACGACGAAAGAGGTCCTCGGCTTCTTGGAATAAACTGACTTTAGCTGACTTCAAACCTCCCGATTACGAACACAGTGTATGAAAACGACTGTTTGTCACTCAGGTGTCCTCGAAGTGTGACAATAATGTGAAAATTCCAGAAAGTGACTAACGAGTAGCTAAACTAACGATGCTGAAGCAAACACACATAAAACTGAGAACCAGGAATCAGGATATAGTTCCCGCTACGGACGCCTTCCAAAATCATTTAATGATGCAGGTGGTTTCCGAATGTCACATAGTGTTGCTGTACATGGTATCAATAAGAGAACGCTGTAAGTAACTAGCACCAGGCAACAAAAAGGAGTTACTTGCAGAGTAAGGGTAACAAGTAGTCAGATCAAACGGACGAATGACAAACGCATTCACACTACTGAGTTTGGTCCATCAGAAATAGCATTTTACAGTACAACGGACAGAGCTGAGAGGACAGGTGTATAGTCGTCTACGCGTTTGATCAGGAAATAACAAATACCCACAAACAATCGTGACAACAACGAAGTGTTAGCGCCTAGCACGTGGGGAATTACGTCTCTGTTCCTTCGCCCAAGGCGCACTCAAGGGAATGAGATAACGAAAGGAAAGCAGGCGAGACGATAAGCACATCCAACCGACGGCGACGATCGAACATGTAGACGTATACAATGATATGCAGCAGGGAAAGAGCACCGGAAAAGAAAGAGAACTAATGTGATCGTACCAGGAAGAAACCAACATGTCCATCATAATGCGCTAATGTAAAAACGCAAGTTGCTGTAGCATAGAGAGATAAGTGATAGACAAGTTAACTGCAGTTTGGAAAACGGGACAAAGTGGTTGGATAAAACCGTTCAATTCATCTCATGTTCATACACTAGAAAGCCGGATCTGATAACCTCTATGAGTGAAAACAAGCCAGCGTCGAGGATTCAAGTGATAGGGTATGATGGCTTGATCCGAGCCATTTGAAAGTATAATAATCCAACCGAATGAGTGGATGTCAATGTGAAATCGAAAAAGTGGTAAAAAGGCCTACAAAAAACACTAAACGTGTATCCGAAAGGGTCAAGAGATTCGCGACATCCTCCGTCTATGAGCCGCAAGAGGTGCATTCATTATGATCTGTGCGGCGTAAAATGGAAAACGAGATAATCGAAGATCTCTCAGATCACAATGCGCACAAAGCTATACCTAAGTTAGAGCTGAAAATGGTGAGGATTTTACACACACAACCATAGACCAAGCCGAAACAAAAGCTTGGAGACAGATTACTCCCGTTTGCTTGCAACGACTGCTGGTGAGAAACAGGAATCCGCTGGTTAGATACATCAGACCCCGGGTTTACGCTAAATCATGTGCACTTCCTTTTTCTGGATCAAACTCTCCCCTTTCTTGAACCCACTGTTCTGCGTCTACCTCATAGATTCGACAAGTACCTTCATGAACTTTTGACCCTTGACACATTGAACCACTTTTGGTGAACATTTTTATGCGCGCTTTTTGACCACTTGCGTTACCGTGCTCTGTGCGCAAACTTTTGTCGCCCATTCAAATCGATTCGCCATCCTCTCGGGGTATGCTGTTCCCATAGCATTTTTATGACTCTTTGAGGTTCTCAAGGCTCTAAAGACTTGCACCAATCCCTGCACAAATTTAGACGGAAATTCCCGTAATTTGAGGTTTGTCTTTGTGGTGCCGCACTTCATTGATAAACCTCAAGAATTTGAAAGTCTTGGCTGGTGATTTCATGCGCCATTCAATTAGGCTTTCCCGGATACGTCAACTATTCTGCAATATCAGTCCTATCCATTGTCATTTATTCAACATTCAGTGTCCCGCGGAGGTTAAAGCACGTCAGTCCGTATACCGAATCATGATAATAGTTGCCGCTCTTTCAGGAGACCGTCTGAAGAGCTCGGCTAGAAGTTATCTCTACTGAGAACTGCACTTTCCGGGGCTGAATTTCATCATCCAAAGAAAGTCCAATTGACCGGAAGTTGATCCGCAGCACTAGCACTCAGAAGAGAACAAAATTCTTCTTCTTGAGGATAACGAAACAATTTCGACAAATTTCCCTATCAGTTTCGCCGTTTTTAGGGGGTCATCATTTCCCATTATTCATACTTCACACTTAACCACCAAACTGAACGTCAAAAGCATTACACACTAATTGGTAAATTAAGTTATTACTAACCGAAGAAACGGCTGCATTTCTGTCATGTAACAGTCTTCAACCGAATACTTGGGAAATTCAGTAACGATAAGGTAGATAAAGATCACAGTACGTGGCAACCGTAATGTTTCTACCACGGTCTGAGGAAAGGTGAACACCGGATGGTTTCCCTTGAGCCAGTACCATCATCACCTCCAATTGGAGGGACCGCCACATGGACGGATGAGTGATGTTTTCCGCCATAAATTCATACAACGCATAAAACTCTTGAATGAATGGTTGTTGAGGTTGACAGTATTCTTGTCCTCCATTCACTCACACACATTTGACCTCGAAGGGACAAACAAGATTCAAAATATTGATGAGGATCTCTTTTTACTCTCCATGCAAAAACGCTTACCCCACGAGGATCTCTCTTTACTCTCCATGCAAAAACGCTTACGCCATAAACATACATACTGTCATACAGTAGTAAGGGTTCTTTCCGCACAACCACATGAAGGGTGGAAACGAGCCAGAGACGGTCAAACAATGACTTGGCAGCGAAGTATAAAAGCCATTACCAGCAATCTGAGCTGCGCTGGTCACTGCCGTCTTCCTGGATGGGGACCCCGAGACGGGCACATCAATGGTTAGATACATTGTCAGACATGGCCCAATCGCGCCCTCAATGGCGCTCGTGCATCCAAGCTATTGCTTTCAATGCATAGCTCGCTTCCCAATTCCCCCACTTAACAGTCCATTGACAGTGGTGGATTTACGCAGCTCGCGCCTCCAATGCGCAGCTACCTACCTCACCTCCCCAAATCATCGGCGGACGAAATAGTGGCAGCTATATCCACTGTACGACAAGTACACGGTTTCTTACAGCTGATGCTGATGACAGTAGTAAGGAGGCGGGATCGCTCAGTGGTTAGAGCGCAGATCCACTGACCGGAAGGTCCGTGGTTCGAACCCTGTCTAGGCTTAGGCAATCTGGCAGTATCCCAGCCCTCGTGCTTCCTCCGGGTGGCATGGCAGCTAAGCACCCAAGGGTTCTACAACTGAACGATTATTTTTATTTATTAATACAGTAGTAAGGCACTCACCATAAACAACTTAGTTTCGTTGTCAAGTGGAGTATGCTGTCCTAATATACAGTATGGCCCATATATCGAACCTTAGATAGGAACCCAGGTTCACATAATACGGATAAAAAGATACAGTGGGAGAGGTATCCGAACTCGTGACTTCTCGCTTACTGAACGAGTGTTCTACAAGTGAAACTATCAAATACGCTGATCCATTTGCATATCTACATTCAAATTCCACATAGCGGCGACACTGTTACTCAATCGATCAACAGCTGATGTCTGTCGGCTCGATTAGTAGGTTCATTACATGCTTTCCACATGAAGTCATTCGTTGCTAGGGCCAGGATGCGTCAAAAATACTGTGATCTATCCACCGGATTTTAATATGTGCCTTTCTCCTTGACTGTTTCAAAATGGTGCGGAGTGGCTGGTAGGTAGCATCGGAGTTGGAAAAAGAGTGTTTGTTGTTGTGGTTGTGTTGTTGGTACTTTCCGCCTCCTAAAGTGGGATCTCCAAGACAACCCCTGCAAAATAAACCGCAAACTCTAGAGTTCGTGCTGCCAGTTTCTATCCAGCCGAATTGAGCTGAAATCTCTGTGTTTCAAGACCTTGTTGATAATATTAAAGCTGGAGATAGCTCGGTTGTTAAAGCACGGACATACGGACCGGAAAATCCGTGGTTCGAATCCAACTCCTGCACTTCGACTGCCCCTGTCTAGGCTTAGACCCTCGTGCTTCGTTCGGCTGGCCTGACGGCGATCCACCAAAGGAGTGTTTCAACTGATTGATTATGATTTTTAATTATGACACTTTTAAGAGGATTCTGTGTGGTTGAATTGGGTACTGTTCGCCTAACTGTTACACAGAAATCCGTAGATTTCTGAGATCGAGAAATCCAATCAAATGCTCAGGTGTGACTATGTACTAGGGGTAACCGCGGTTTCGTGACTTGTTGGCTTGCGTACATCCGTATGAAGCTTCATCGCACCACTGTGCACTTCTACCCAGTATAACCTAAAATGAATGAATTTCAAAAACCTCTAATGGGTTTAAATGGATTATTAATCATTCGTGTACGTACGCATAAGTTTACCATACATGGCCAGTTAACGTGTTCACAAAAACGTCGGCGCCAGTGTCCATTCCATTCGAAATCCGCTCGCTAAACTGGTTGTTTCAACAACGACTTTGATGCATGGTTTACCAATGAAACAAACGTTTGGTTGTAAACAAACGATTTTATTCAGTATGATGTTGTCTACAAATAGAAGCCACGACTCGAGGTAAGCCAGAATATACCCTTTATTTTTTTCAGAAAGAGGTACACTGACCCTCGGGTGATGTGACCTTTTCTCCAGCTGGATCGCATTTGTATAGCAACATTCTCGTGGACATTAAGTTAGTGTCTTCCTGGACTTTCAAGCACCTTATGCAGGCTGATCCTACCTGTCTCCGCCAGGAAGACGTCACGGCCGCTAGTGTCCGGTCACCAGATGCCCTCGTGCAAATGTTCACGAATTTGCAAGTCACAAGCATTTTTACTCCACTATGTAAGCTACAGAAAGGCAACAGTGTATGTGCATGCTAGAGAGGTGATTCGGGCGACGCAAGTTCACGCGGAACCGTTAGGCGTACAGCCTGATAATGACGTATTCCATGGGATTTTCGGGATAACTAGCCACAGAATAGCAGGGCAGCACATGTCAAAAATATAAGTAGATTTGATTTGAAGTGGTAAAACAATGCGAGGATGAGCTGATTCCGTTAAAAATTCTCATCACCCGGATACCTCAAATAGAGCTTTTGCATGCTCTAATGGAGTATTTAGAAGTTGATGTTTTCACTCTTAGTTAAAAAAATAGAAAGCAAAACACCATTTCAGTGGCTTCGCGAGTGAAGATTCATCAGTATGATTACTTCGCCTTAAATTAACCGGTAGCGCTCGAAGAAATTGATGGACTTTGCAAGTTCGACACGCTAGCAAACCTTTTCGTGACAATAATCAGCTCAACTCTCACACTGGTTGGACGAGAATCCCCCATTAGACTGTTTACTACGACATTCTGCTATAAAGCCACTTTGGATGAATACTTCGCTGAACGCCTGCCGCGAATTCGTCACGCCGGACAAGGTGTACATTAACAAGAGAATTCAAAAGTGGTCAATACCAACCCAGCGAAAAATTAGCGCTTCTTTCCGGGAAATGTTGCTTGGTTTCCAACAGCCACCTTTCATTTGAAGTAAGAAAGTAATTTCTCTGACGGAATTCACGCTGGAAAGCAATAAAACCGTTATACAGTAGAAAAAACCTCAGGGCACTACGGCGCCGGTACAAGCAAACAACCATGCATCTACCCCACTACCAAAAGGACACTGACAGATTAGCCTTTTTGCACCAAATCTAGAGGACTATCGTGTGCTTTCTATAAAAAGGATAACGGCATTTTCACAACCATCTTAGAGACAACCAGAGACAAACTCAATGACCTCTTAACTAGCCCCACCCGAAAAATATTCATGCGTCAGCCGTACTTTTCTCGCCATAGTTATCCCAGCGCTGGGTCACCTTGGAACGATCGGCTACACGAATGCACTCTGCCATGCGCGACAGACCTTCGGGTTCTTATTGGTGGCCGTTGCGTCAAGGAATGAATGAAACCTGGCTAAAATAAGACTTCATGTTTATGTGGTCGCTTGTGTGTGTACCCATCACACGGATTGTTAGGAGAAAAGTTAATGGTGCCCATTCATCCAACTAAACACGCACTGAAATTTCACTTCTTTCCAGACAAATCGAAATCGTCAACTATTGAATGTCACCATCACCAACGTTTTCAAAATCATACCAGGTGGACTAAAAGTAAACTTAGTTCTCGAATCCTCCCACCTATTCACTGGTGATCTGATAAGACAGACGATTCCGCGACATTCCCGAACACACGGGATTACCGTTTCCTATGACGGGGTGAAAGGATGCACCTGGCTCCGAATTATTCCGGAAGAGGGTGTTAACATTTTCACTAAATAAAGAACAATTTTCGTGTCAAAAACGACACTGATAGAAGAGGGCACAGAAACGGATCCATTCGCTCACGTGAGATACATTTGAAAAAGTCACGAGGTACTTGATCAAGATGAATAAACCTGATTTTTTTCCGTCGATCTATGCAATGTTGATACATGGAAGGAAAAATGTAGACGGATAAATTTCGCCCTAAATAAAGCTAGGCACCAAGTTCCGGATTTTAGTCGGCAACACAAGCAGGTATGCTTATATTTCGTCTTGCTTAGGCTTTTGGGAGAACGCCGAATAGGTCGCAACCTAGCTGCTGACACTGCCTGCAACACAACCTCCTACCTAAATCGTACAATGCAACACTCCCAACTTTTTCATCGAGCCAGGTTTATCCCAACTCCTGCGGGACACGCGAGTGGGTACTATCCGTTTCTACCACAAAGGACGGTTAAAAGAAACAGTTATCTCCGGGATGAGCCTGTAATAAAGTATAAGGTCGGGAAACGAAAATTCGCAGCACTTCTTCGTGGGATCAATAGATGAGAAGTCGAACCACATTGTGGATTCGAAAATATTCAAACATCGGATGAAAATGCTCCATCTGCAAGCTCATTACGGAGTAGTGCCGTCAGTCCACAAAAGTATGAACTCAAATATTCAAGTCCTATGCTGCAACAACTGATTGGGCTTACTGGGAAGGTACACAAATAAGAGGATAAAACAAGCGTCCTTTGGATAAATCGACAAGCTTGCAAGTTAAATTGGTGCTAACGATATAGTGCACTGCGCCAAGCCTCCTTTGTTATCACTGTGAGGGAATTTGTTCGTTTCGGACAGCCAAGAGTCAGATTATCGGTAGGTTAATTATAAGAATCCTATTGTGAAGGTTCGGATCTTTGATTTGCCCAAATAGCGAATAAAAGCAAGGAGGTGACGCGACGGCTATGAGTAAGAACACGCAGGTCCATCATGCAAAGGACTTTGGCAATCAACTCGTCGAACGCTTCAAAAGGATCCCCGTTTAGCAAGGTATTTGGATGGATATAGGAGAGAAAACTGTAGCTGACGCGTAACTAATGAGCAAAATGGGCTAACTGAAGTACTGTTGGGACCACCCAACAGGGTTCTCCCTTCGTCTCGAAAATGTTGTTTATCGAATAAAAACGTGATAGCTTTCGCTACCCGATATTCGGTACGAAATGCCCAGTCGATCGGGCCGCTGTTAGAAGTTGATGTAGAAATCCTTAGGCATGCAGAGAGATGGGTTACTATCTGATCGTACTAAAACAAAAATGAACTTGATAGCCTAACGGAAAAAAATAAAACAAATAATCGTTGAGCTGTAACACCCTTTCGATGCCCAGCTGCCATGCCACCCAAAGGAAGCACGAGGTCTGGGATACTAACAGGTTGCCCAAGCCTAGACAGGAGAAGTCAAGAGGCAGAGGTCGGGTTCGAACCACGGACCTTCCTGTCAGTAAATTCGCGTCATGACCACTGAGCCAACTAGCTTAACTGGGGACGCCACAGTAAATTAAAGACAAAATATGGTGCAATTAAGCATCTAGGGTTATATTTCTTGTTTGGGGTAATCGAACGTGGTGAACAATAGATCTAACGCTTCTTAAAACCAAGTCGTCAGTTCCATGAGAAGGTAAACGTAAGGTAAAGGTAACGTTAGTCATATCCTTGAGACTGAAATTATGGGGTACATCCAGGTGTTTTTGTCCCGCCCTAAAAAACGAAGAACACATCCAAATCAGAAAAACAAGGACTGTAAGCCCTAAACTCAGACTGGTCGTTGCTAACCCAAAAGTCTGCTAAACTGCCAAATGAAGCATTTGAAGTGGACAGTTATTTAGGTCACCAGTGCAGACGTGGCTAACTAAGAGGCATAGTTGACTGGATACATTCTCCCTGAGACGCTCAAGTTACCAACTGCCCAGTCAACAACAACCAAGCAGTTTGGCTATGCATCAATATGCTACCCTTGCAATGACGGACAGCATTTAAGCGTGGCAACCAAAGACATCATTCAAGGCTTGAGTGTGGATGAAAGTCTCACCTGGTTTAAAAATGAGGGGATTGGCAAAAAATGTTAGGATAGGAAAACTAACAATACGGAGAATGCACTGAATTCCTAACTAAAAATACCACTAAGTTTCCATATATCACAATGCAGGATGGCAAGCGACATGAACTACCTCCGATTAGTTTGTCGCTTTATCGATTTTCGCAGGACACTGAGCCAATATGGCACAAAATAAAACTGAACCATCCGAAGCCATGCCATAAACCGGTCAGTCTTTTGGATACCCCAGCCATAGGTGAAATCCGACAAGAAGCGTTAGCAAAACAATCATGGCCAAGAACAGACAAGTTAAGGTCATTTGAAGCATACCCGCTCAAAAGGGTGCGTCACATAGCTTGCTTGCTTGCTTGCACAGGTTTGGGTGAGATTTTATCGTAGCCGACACTTACCCCCAGAAAATCCAGACATCAATTAGCTTTAGGCGGCTTTCCCCAAGCAGCTGTGATGGCAAACAGGCTGAGTCATCCGATACTCTCGGCCAACGTATTTATTAGCAATTTGCACATCGATTCTCTTCTGAATATAACCTAAAAATCAGTGGTCATGCAGTCCACGACATGCGAATGTTGTTCGCTACGAAAAAGTTACGAAAAGGCCAATGTAAGCAAGTACACAGAAAAAACATTTTCCTAGAGAGCGCTTGCCCCAAAACACTTCTTGTTTCCCGTTCCGGAAAAATAATAGAAGCAGGATGTGGCTGCCGCTTTAGCATACCTACGAAGTGTTTCCCCTGACAGGTATTGTGAAGTGTGCCATAGATCACGACTGATGGCGCCGGAGAACCATCAAGTCGTACGGTAAAAGAAAGGGCCACGAAGAACAACTAACTAACTGTAGCGACAAATTGAGATACTATGCATCGAATCCGCTGCACTTGATTTCCCAATGAGCCCACAGTTTTAGGTACTATCAGAAAATGACTGCGTGTGGGTACTCACGTGATAGCACGTAACTCGGTGCATACGAGCAAACATCCATTCAGCTGGGTTCTTGAATAGATGTGCCTGAACAAAAGTAACTGAACTTGAAAAAATGCTCCAAAAACCAATGAGGAAACTATAAGGTTTGTCAGTGCAAAATAAGGGACATTTGTGTGCAAACTTGAAGCACAGAGAGCATGAAAAAGACAACTGATAAAGGATGAAACTGAGATAAGCAAAAAGTCGTGCTAGTGTGCGAACAAAAACAGCGACCATGTCAGAGAGATAAGGGCATGTTCAAAAACGGGTAGTGTACGACCTCCCAAGAACAGTCACTGATGAGACCGGCTAGAAAACAGTCAACCCAAATTGCAGGGCGTATTGAGTGCAAAGCTTTCAGTGAAATATACCGCGCTATCATACAGAATATATGTTCACTGGAGGAGCGCTGGTGTAGCCGATGAGTTAGAATACGATACTCTCGGCTCTCGCTGTCAGAAATGTGGGAATGCATCTTATCATGTTAACAGGAGAAATTCGACGGTGCCCACCAAAAGCGGTTGGTTCACAGTATTTCAGGTTCTGGGTGGTTGTTGAATAGAAATACGCTTTTTAGGAGCCTTATTTTAGTGAAAGTAACATTAACATCTGCACAACGCATGTGTCATTTCGAATGTCTACATCTGAAAGGAATCTTTCCTGGTATCAATTCAAACAATACTCACCCACAAAACATACATTCAATGTACAACTAACAGGAGACTCCATACTGACAACGCGAAATGCAGCTTAGGAAAACCAAGACAGATGTGGTGATATGCTGAATTGTTTTTCACCTACTCGCTTGTTGACTTTACTTAATGTTGCGAGTAAACAAAACAAACGGAACCGTAGCCGTATGAAGAAACTACGCATGGTTCGTTTGGTGTACATTTGCACTGGGTGTTCAATTGTGACTTCCCAATATCACTTGGTTGTCTAAGCTGATTAGTCGACATATTTTGATTCTGTTAAGGACTGTTCGTAATGATGCCATATCATAGGCGAAGTTCTCTTCCCAGCAACCGAAAATATCCGCCAAACCCATGCTTTACATGTATGACGGGATAAAAAATCATACGACCCTAACGGTTAAAGTTGATAATGACTTGATGAGAGCACTGAAAAGAATCAGAATAGAATGTGGTAAGAGATGAAAAAGACAGCATTCTGAAGTATATGTACTGCAGACAGTCAGAACTAAGTCTGACTAAACTAACCAGGATATTTAGTGTCTAACAAAATCTCGGATGGCACTGAAACGCAGATTACGAGGACAACAATCAGTTAGTAGAATGCAGGGCATTCTTCCCAAGCGAGGCACGAACACAAACAGATTAGGTTTCCATGGTTTCCATGGGTGCAATACATAATTTACGAGGCTATAAAAGGTATTAGAAGAAAGGGTGAATTGGACTGTAACAAGTCCTTGAGATTTCTATTGGACGTAGGATAACTCAGCTTATATTCTCAGAGTTCTTCGGTACAGCTATTGGCACGTCACAGTTGAACGAACTATGAAAAATGGCAGCAACATCCTGATAGGGCTGTAAAATGCGTTGTTTTCTTACAACTTATTATAAACCATCCTTGGATAGTGAAGAACCGCACTTGTTTTAGTAGACCTATAGCAAACAGATAAAAGGTTACGCACAGTACAAACAGACGAATGCCTTTTAATGGAGACACACAGTGGAACCTCTATGCGACCAACACCAGGCAAAGGTGTGACCAGGACAAGCAGTCTCCCAAGCCACGCAACTGTATTGGCAAAATGTCTTTTGTCCCACTGGCAGAGTAAAGGGAAATAATACTGTTTGCGTCATCTTTATAAAACAGTACCCCTTCAAGTAACGCCATTCGAGGAGGGGGTTCCAAAAAGCCTTGTCAGAACATGCATTCTGCACTAGTTTATTGATATCCTGTTTCTATGTGAGCAAGACTAAAACGGATGCGTACGTATCTGCGGATGCCACAATGTGTACTGGTCCTCAGTCCGCGTTATCCAGGCTATCATTAAGCAACTTGTTCTATCTGGCTAAAGCCGAATAGAAAATACCAGACAAGATCAGTTACCCCGAGAAGACATGCCTATCAAACAAGAAATTGATGGCAACCATTTGATACTTGCTACGCGTTGTGTTTATCCTACTCTTCAGCCAAATCAGCGCGCAAGTCACACCAAGTCGAGAACGGTCCATCGACGTGGCAGATCGATGTACAATAATTTGTTTGAAGTGATGGCCCAGTAATGAATTTTAGTGTTTTTCATCTGAAGCAAATGTGTCACCTTTGAAATTAGAAAGAGGCTTCTTTAAGGTTATGAGCAGTGCTTCTTCAAAGGAAAAGTACACCCCGGGGGAATTCCGCAGAGGCTGTGGGATACACCAAGTGACTGCATCAATTTGAAATCATTTACTCGCCCAGTGTTACATGAGGCAATGCATCAAACACATATGCTAAGACTAAAACAAACTGTTCAGCTGTAACACCCTTCCGGTGCCTAGCTGCCATGCCACCCGAGGGAAGCACGAGGGCTGGGATACTGCCAGGTTGACCAAGCCTAGACAGGGGAAGTCGAGAGGCAGAGGTCGGGTTCGAACCACGGACCTTTCGGTCAGTAAATTCGCCCTCTAACCACTTGAGCCATCTCGCCCTGCTAAGGCCCCCAAACCACTTATGACCCAGTCTTCCCTCAGCGAATATCTAGTGAAACAAAGCCCTTAATGGTATACAAGCGCCATTTTCTCTTCGTTATCAACTTTTACTGACGCATCACACTTTAATCGGAAGAGGATACAGATACCTCAGAGATACACACACCTGAGGGCTTGAGACGGCTCAGTGAGTAAGGCGCGAAAATACTGAATCGTGGTTCGAACTCAATCCTGGATGTTCGACTGCTCCTGTCTAGGCTTGGGCAATCCATCAGGAACTCAACGCTCGTGCACCCTTTTAGTTTTATGGTAGTCATACACCTAAATAGTACCACAGCTGGAACTTAGTGTTATTAACACTGCACACCTCGAGGAAAAGGCTCGTCTATTATGAAAATATTCTCACATTCAGCGTCTGCTATGTAAAACCGCCTGAAGATGGCAAAAGGAGAGTTTGTTAATGAGTTTACCAACTATAAACCTTCAGACACACAAAACAGACGCGACGCCAACGCCGAAAACGGAAGTAATCAGTCAAGAATACTGTGGCGAGTTTCGGATGAAACCGGGAAAGCTAGCTTCGTTGAAGTGTAGTTGGAATAACTACGAAATGTATACCTGGAACGAATGTGTCAGTACGTTTCTGAAACAACCAAGAGCCGCAGGAGGGAGAGGAAATTTGGTCACGCTTAGTGCATAGACCAAACATCGTCAAACTGTGGTCGTCTCTAATATTAACGCACTGCCCAAGCCTAGACAACAAAAATCCCAAAGCATGTGGGGGGGCATTTCGAGACATTCGACGTCAGGCTCACGTTATGGGTCAATAACAGTGTCACGTTTAAGGCGCAGTGCAAAAGTTCGTACTTCAAAATAATGAGTGATGAAGATGAAGATGAATCTTAATATAGTTAGGGTGACAGCGTGTGAACGAAGAAAAATAAACGGGGTGCCAAGATGATCCGGTTCTGTGGTTGCCGAAAACGGACCCTGAACAATCACATTTGAGAAACATCATTGTGTACTGTCAGCAAGCAAACGTTTAAAAACCAATCAAGCATTCACAGGTAATCTGATAGTGTGTTTGGCCGAGTTAGCTGCTACCACAAGACAGCCATTCAGCACTGCCTTCCATCTACCTCAAGCGGTCAGTAGGCCAAGCACCCAATGCCAACCAACAATGGCAACCACAACTCAAGTGTGCAGACGTCGGTATGAATCATTGAAAAGCAGCTTGAACCGGTGACGAGCGCATAACAGCATTAGACAAAAGCAATAAATATCATGTATCGGCGCTGTGAACTTCGCAATAGTATGGATACAGATCAGGATAAAGCAACAGTGACCTCCTATCCTAAGAGGTACAACTGGTATCAGATGACATATGTCAATCGAGTTTAGTAGGTTATAACTTAGGAAGTATTAAAAGGCATATATAGTCAATCCACTGCTGAAACTGACTGCAGTAGTGCAAAAAGAACAAACCAAATTCGCCTGACGTTAGAAGTTCCCTGTCAAGAAACGGAAACAAGCAGAATGCACCACATTAAGAGTAGCCGTAGACATGCCACAGGAGCGTTCAAACACTGGTTACTGCCGCAAACCATGGAAGCGCTTAGCAAGTTCTCGCTTACCACGGCAAGCAGAACTAAGCTGACACAATTGGAGAAAAAATCACATCACTCCCACTTAGAGAAACCCCTCGGTAGAGGGGTCGCATTACTAAATAGTACAAAGCTGGCCTCCCCCGGGATGGGTCACGATTCCGTGTACTATCATCTTGTAAACACCAAACAATTTTTCATTCTGGATGGTCCTCCTTGAGGGTTACTATGTTAGGAATGGATAGAGTGAAACGAAGGTGACTTGCGTGAATAAAAAAAGGGTAATAAATGTACACACAAAAGAGCACAGTGATCCTCCAAAACGAACCAACCACGTAACTTGATTGAAGTGGTCCCTATTCAGAGAGGACAATTCAGGAACTACTGTATTACTTGCTCTGTGCCTAATGTCTAACAATACTTCAACAGGTTGAGTGTCAGATCTCTGACAAGGAACACGCAGAATGACCAAGATAATTCTTGGTTTGTTTAAAACATTCACTCACTAAGTGGGTAAATGAACCTAGATTCACGAACAGTGATCGCAACTGTTTTCAGTAACAATTACCGGTCGGGTGCTTTAGTCTAGCGCCCAGGAGCACCAATATCGAGGACTTTACGAAGAGGGCATATACTTTTCCGAAAGAGATCCAAACAACAACTCATCCGTCTTTTGTGAAACATCTGGTGGTCATGAGTGAAACGTTTCCGGAGAATTAAAGATAAGTTGGGAACATACGTAAATGCCCCTTTTCAGACGTGCAGGAAGCACTAGAGCTAAGGAACTAGCAAGCGTATGGTCCAGGTTGGGACAGAATTCAAACCAAGGACGCTCGAGATGGAAGCACCCACCGTTGCCCTGGTGATATAGATAAAAAGATTGATGGATACATTTCACTAAGTCCTATTCTGACTGACAGAATATTAGAGTATTCCTATCACGGAAATAGTCAACGATAAAAAAACACCGCAGAGTAGAAAATTGAAAAAAGCGAGTAAATGAAAAATCCTATCTGGAATTGGGTCTTAAAGGCCTAGGATTCGCAACGGAAAATTTGCATTTTTGTCCAGAGTAGTACGGGCCTGTATTCGCTTGAAGACATGCCTAGTATGACTGTAAGGCCCTGATACAAAAATCAAGTTATATGAGCAAATATCCATTGATAAATCAATTGGTGGAGGCATGTCTAAACGATCAACTAGTGTTCTCGAAAAGAAACGAGTCTCATGATTACAACTACCAACGCGAGTGTGTCAAGCTTTTTCAGCATTTTCCAACCAAACATTCGTACAAAGATATTCACCGAGAATTTCTAGCCACTCCGATAGCCAATGATTTTGAATATGAAATAGAACTAGGTGATATCAAATAGTGGTAGAAATAACCCTCAACGGAGAATGTTTGATACAACAATAGGGGAGACAGCAAACTACCATTGAATGTTACATCCACAAAAGCGCAAGGAAATTTTTCGAAAATTTCCTCGAAATGTCGGGCCTGCACTTTCAGGGTGAACTTTATACTTCTACACGCGGTCGTTTTCGCCGGTTGCTTCCATTCAGGGTGGTGCAATTAGCTACATCTGCGTCTGACACCATTGAATCTGTCACTTCTATGACATCCTCAAAGTGCAAAGAAGCCAATTAGCGGTTGAAAAACGAGAACATATGTCAACCTGTAAAAAAAACTAGAGCGCCGTCGAGGCGGAACGGGGAATTTGAGGAACCACATGACTAGTTGCGAAAAGAGAGACTACGTAGCATGCGCCAGGTGGAACAAGGCAGAAAAACACCAGAGGTCACCTGACAGGTCGTATTGTCGGATTGTACGATGCAGTACTGTGTTATCGAAAACTAGGACAAACGTAGTTGGACAAACGTGGAAAATTCGTGGAAAATAAAACGGTCCAATGGGGCTATCAGTGTTTGCCGACTTCAGTGCTGTAATGATACTGTGGGCACCGCTGGCCAGAGTTCATTTTCTCAAGATTTAATTGTACCAGAAAGTCTTAGGAAGGACAGTCCGATGAAGAACATCGAATCACTGCAATGTGAAAGATCGGAGTAACAGGCAGTCTGGGAGTAAGTTCACAGTGCTTTTTGCAAAAGCGCGAGAAAAGTGAGGTGATCTACTCCAGAGCAAACAGCATTTCCACACATACAGAAGTGGCGATCCGGTTTTCCCGAACAGAAGGACAACCCAGCCCTAAAGACAACACTTTCCCAACGCCAAACAGTTGCCAAGACTTGGATACCCGTTAAGAAGAGCCCGAAGTGGCTCCATACACACCTGTGTTGCGCAGCAAAATGAACAGTCGTGCACCTACGCCTTGTTCCCTACGCACTTGTGCCAGACTGTTCTCTGCAGCCGAATGAGCCACAACATTAAGTGACCGGGTCCAGGAAGGGTCCAAAGAAAAATAGGAACCGCTGTCTCGCAGTTCTGACTTTCCGGTAAGAGGCCAGGGGGAGTGGTCATCAAACAAAACCCGAAATACTCTCACTGCTTTGTGGGTTAGACTTCAAAGTCCAAGAGGTAGGGTAATTCAACCAAACCAAATAGAATAGAGTTTATACAGTGCTTCCAATCTACAAAAAAGGTGTAATAGCATCATATCGGGTTATGAGTTTGGTCACCACAGTCGTCAGAGTTTTCTCAGTTATTGTCCTGTGCTGGTTGATTTATCATCTGGAGATTGTGATTCGTGAGAATCAACCTGGGTTCCGTCCCAAGCGAGTTTGTGCGGTAAATGCTTGAACTGTACCATTTATTCGGATGACCAGCCCGCTTTTGACGCCATCGGCCATCAGAAACTATGACAGTATGTGATTATGATGGCGCCCCAAATTCTTCTCCTACAAAGGCTGTGTACACCTACTCCCATAGACACATACGGATCGACGGTAGCCTCTTGCTTGGACTCACTTATAACAGCACAGACAGTGATGTTAGGCAAGGTTGGAACCCCGCGGCCATCCTTTCCAACTTCGTTATTGATTTAGTGCATGAATCTTCACCTTTCGCTAATACCTTATAACCTTTCAGACATTGTAACCAACGACAACCACAAAGAAACGCAACAAATATCATACAAATACGAATATTTTCACCCATTCTCTAGAGCATCTAGTTCATCTTAGACTCATCCCGGCAGCACGCGATTCAGATGTAAGAGAGCGAGTAAAGTTTGAAAGAAACTAGGGTCTAGTCTGTTCCGAACTGTTGCTCGTTCTTGTAGCGGGAAACTGAATAGTAGATATGCAACAGTAACAATTGGAGAACAGCGGAACCTCCAAGAGGCGATCAATCCTGAGAATCCGTTCCTTAAATGACCTTGAAGGGCTAGGGAAAAATTATTTTAACATCACCGGAGGAACTAAATAGTGACAGAAATTGGTAAACACGTCACTCATAAGGCTAGTAAAAATTCTTCCGGTTTCGCCCTCTTTAGGTGTAGAAAAACAGCATAAACGACAGATTCAGCTTGAATTCAGATGAGTCGCCCGTAAAAACCAAACTGTTATGCAAATGAGTGTATTTCGCTAAGTGGCAAAGTTTTAAGGAGAGTTCTCAGAGAGCATTACGCCCGCACCCCAACGCTTGGCTTCAGCGTTCAACAAACAACCAAACCTCATATGATTTGCACGAACCGTCATAATGCCCAGGTTCGGTTTACATGCAGTGAATGCTTCTGTTTGGTAGGTACAATCGAACAGCTGGACAGACACTAACAAACAGGCTGAGAGAATGCAGACACCAGCCCATCATTTCACTGATTCATAAGGTGCCGCTTGTCATTCCAGATGCAAAATAAACGCAGGCACTTCCCTACGGTGAACTCATCTTAGGGCATGCTTGAGGATGAACCATGTGTGCTGGTTAGTGGTGTGTGATGTTGAAAGAAAGAATTAAGTGAAAACATCATCATGGGAACACTAGCAGATGAATCACATGTGCGATAGCGAAAATCGATAAGGGGAATGCAGGCATCGGTCATCCAGGAACGACTGGAATTCATCAGATAGTCTTCCGAGTCTAGTGGTCAAACAGAACATGAAATCTCAAGGGATTGGGTGAGTGGATGCCAAACACAAGCCAACATTCGTCAGTCAGACATGTTATCCCGAGTGAGCCAGTACACTAATTCCACCGCTGCAAGCGACAACAGGAGAGGATAATAGTTGAAAAGTAGGAATTGTGGAGAAGAAAATTCAAAATAATGAAATAGCTGTTGACAGCCATCCAACAAACAGGCAAAAAAGCACCAAATTCAAGTTACGCCCCGATGGCCAGCGACAACCGTGTTCAGCCTAATCTTTATAGACTTATGACCTTACAGTCCCTGTAAACCAAATGCAAATGGCGAGCTGCGTGGAAAAAGTGGACAGCGACGGTTCATTAGTTGTGGCGGGATGTGTAGGATTCACCTTCATATCAGTCTAGTTTGAACAGTTCTCCTCCAGCATCGTGACACAAGGACTGTTCAAACTACAGTGATGTGAATTCGGATTGCCCTTGGTAGCAAAGTCGAGCAAGTAGGTGGATTAGCATTTGAACAAACTGGATTGGGTTCACAAACAGCGGCAATTCAATCGGTTTACTGTGTTTCGACGACTATAGTCCACCTGTGTTGATATTTGTCTAACAACATAAAAAGGATGCTTTCGAGTTCCATCGCAGTTAAAAGATGCCTAACCGGTCTACTGTCTTTGCGATGCTATTGTCTGACGAATGATTAAACGCATCCAGTGCCACGAAGCGGTGGATATATTTGGAGAAGCGTGCAGACGTCTATATTTGACACAGGTCATGTTCGCGCACGTCCATTTTCGATCGTTTTCTGTAAAAACCGCAAGCAAACGAAGCAAGAGTCACGCGAAGCACTCAGTAACTTTGGGAAGACAAGCCGTTATCAGTGTGCTGAGCATTGTGGTTATATATATATATATATAGCACACGGAAAGCCTGGTAAAAATGTGTCGAAATATTGGTAGCTCGGGTGAGTTTATTGATTGTTGATCGGGTGGCTGTTGACCTGTTCGCCGAGCTTGCCAACTGACTTGCAGACATTTCGTCACCATTCGAGGAGACATCATCAGTGCGCGCTGTTTGATAACATTCAAGAAAAACTGTCTTTCGAAGGAAAAATAAACTTAACCTGACCGAAACATCCCATAGGTGAGTTTTGGAACTTTTTTTAGTTGAAAAACCCCTTTGTTCTTTGGGGATAGTTTCAAGAGCAGCAATAATTTTCTTCTGTTGATATTCGCGGGACAAAAGCGACCATACAGAAGTTCCCCATGTAGTGAGCACCATCAGGAGTCTGCTCGTCAGGGTGACGGTGTACGGGTCTCCTTTAGCAGGAGAAGTGCACCTCAGCAAAGGTTGGAAATAGCGTCTATTTAAGCAGCCCGAAACAACATGAAAAATTTTCAATGAAAAGGTGCTCACAACTCCGAAAAATAGTGCGTCGTTTTGGAGTAAGATGGTGTCGTTAAAGCTGGCCCTACCCAGCTGACGCACAAACTGTAGTGTAGTTTGGAAGTAATAACATGCAATCCATTGGGAGCGTCTTGGAACCGGGTTTGCAGCCACCTGAAAGTAGATCCATTTAGACCCAGATAAAGAGTCACGAAGACCTCAAGAAGTTCAGCTGGGCACCAGGAGCTTACACTCCACGTTGCTATTCGATCACCTGACCAAGCTAACCTTTCACGAGTGGAGAACAGCTGTCTCTTTTGAAAATGGTGGATGTCCATGAAGCACTGTGCATTATCTGCTAAACTGTGGGGAAGATTCATTAGCCAATATTTCACTGCAACAGCTAAGTCCATTAGCGCTCCGACAATACCCGTTGTCACTTTCTTCGAATCGGAGCGAGTAAATTTGGCAGATCTAGAACAGCGTTTATAACAGCCACTTTTTTGTATAGCTCATCCATATCCTTAAATAAATTGGGAAAAAAGCATCCTCGAATCACACAAAATCAAACAGACAGACAACATAAACAAGAGTATAGACGAAGATATTCGGCAAAATGGTGAAAAGTAGCGACGGCAGAGATACCAGACAGCTTTATCGAAATGCTCGCTAAGTGATATTAGTCAGTTTTTAGGTAGATTGTCTGACTTATATATCCCTATAGCTAGATTTTTAAAAAGGTACGTTTGAGCACAAACCTCAACTATTTACCAATAAAATGACCCTCTTAATCGAGAACGTCTTAGGATGATACAGAACTGTCTCCTCGACGGACCCATGTTCTCTTGGAAGGAATGGACCCTAAAGCCAACTAAATAAACTCAAATCAGGACCACGAAAGTTAACAGAACGGCTGTAAGCGAAAATTTGAAGAACATGATAAAGATGTTCAAACGTATGAACGTAAAACGATTAATTATTGTGATGTGACGACGATTTCGATGCAGCAGACACGGACAAAGTGCATCAAGTGTGAATAATGTTCACTCCGGAAAGGATTCTAAAATCCTCCACTCATTCTGTGAGAATGGAACCAACTTTGTATAGGGTGAAAGGCAAAATCAACTGGTGGTCAGCTCGCTTCACTCGTCCTATCGCCATATTTGGTGGAGCAAGTGGGGCTCTCTAAGAATAAGTAGATATGACATTCTGTCAATGCAAGCGCAAAAACACCTTAAGATGTTGACAATTCAAGCTAGTTTCATACAATTTCGAAAATCGATTGCATTTCACCAGCGCATAAGAATACGAAAAAAAGCATAGCCCTTTTAATGTTGGATTTCGTCCGGCTATGGAGGTGAAACAACTGACCAATATACGAAAATCGGTTCACCAGGGAGTTTAGGGTTAACATCTTACTGTAGACAAAGTGATGAGAAACCTGAAGATGACCAGCTCAATAACTCAGAGATAGGCGAGACAGGACACGACAACTGAAGAGACCAGTTTGGGGACAACGAGAAATTTCCCAAAGCGGCTGCTTCTTCTGATAAGATTACGTTAAGATTACGTCTCGTGAGTTATCCTACGTTTATTTGGCATCGCGCGAGAATTACATTGGAAACAAGACTGAGCAGAGCGAGTAATAAAAAATAAAGACAGACAGCAGATATCCGGAAAAATCAATTATTCTACCTATGGTTGGTGTGGCGGAAATAAACTAGGGTTTCCATCCGTTCTCTCCTCGTCCAAGAAAACAAGTAGTTCGACCTAAAACGGGCCTATCTGACTAGGTAGTCCGCATTGGGGGAGACCAGTTTATTGTTGTCGATGTCAATGAAAGTGCATCATGGCAGCAAACACAGGTTCGCGGTCAAGTTATATTGTGCTGTCGTGTCCAAGAGATGAGTGAAAGAGGTGAGTTAGTCTGAAATTGCAAGTGATACGACCCGCAAGCGAATTAAGCTCGATGATGCCATGGCAGACAACTAAGTCAGTGGGTATCTTTGGAGGAAATTCGACAAGTGGGGACTGATCACTATGGGACGGAAATTCAAGATCAACTTAGTTGATATTTCATGTGCAAGAGAAGATAGCAACATGGAAAAGTCAAATAACAAAAATGCTTACCTGGGGCCTCTGGTGGTCTTTCAGATAACCCCAATCCGTACATCAATCTGCTGGCTCAATAGCCCAGATCTCATAAAACTGAATTCGGACAGATATCTCACTACATATATTCAGTGCACTAATATCAACACGTATCAACAAAGGTAAAGAGGGAGAGAGTATAAGTGGAAACTGCAACAATCAGAAAGCAACTGAGGCGCATGGATCGTTCTCCGCTCTGCTGAGTGTATTACAACTTATTTCAGTGCTGGATTACCCTATTCCCGGGCTAAAAGCGCAAGTGTGTGTGCGCGCTTCTGTGTGTGGTTGTCGCTTCATTCCGGTGGACTAGGTTGTCAACAGAGGATCAGTTGTGGTTTGTTGTCTGTGGTACCTGCTAAGAGTCGACATCGTCTATGCTGTTGGTGAAACACGGCTGATACGATGATGAGAGCGGACAGCAGAAAAACCAACGTAAACACACTTGTCCTGACAACCAGACAAATGCTGATAAGTGAAGTTCGGAAAACAAGCCAAGTGGGAGCATAGCAAACAGGGATTGTTGTTCGTTGTGCGTACAAAATAACTCCGAACTGAAAAATCAGGTAACTTGACATCGGTCCCCTTTTAGTGTCCAGCTGTCGAGCGGCTGGATGTGAGCTGAAGTACCGTAGGGTGGGTGCTCAAATCCACAAAGTAATCGAGCCACGCGTCTGTCGGCCGGTAGCCTAGGTTGTAAGCTACGAGAGAGCTGTAGCTTCCACAACCTCCGAACGGTTGAAAGCTGTACAAGCGAGGCCAGTGAAGTTATACCGGAGAGTGCATGCTACGGAATTAACGCAATACTTACCCCTGTCTTGTGCTTATCCGAATCCGAACCTGTGAAAGGAAGAACAGTGAGACAAAGTAGGGATCACAGAACAAATGTCAAAGGCATGGCAATGAGTAGTGTCAACGCACAAAACATAACCAGGCGAAACGCTGCAGTTCTATTCTGTGGGAGGTGTAGCAAGCAAACGGACGAAACGTTCATCATTTACTAATCACTAACCTGACAGCCGACAAACAATCAGCCCGACATTGTTTGGTCATTCTGGCCAACCATATGGTTGGTATATCATAAAGAGCAACCTATCGGCACCTAGTTGGATGTATAACAGCGTACTGGTGTACTTCTGAGCCTAGTACTATGATGGTGAGAGATGTCATCAGGGTGGCGATGTGGCTTCAAGATCTCAACAGTAAAACGAAGAGGCAGCAAGTATTATTAAACCAGATGTTGGTAGCTCAGACAACATACATGATTCTTAAATCGTTCGCTGAGATAGGAAATTTGGTTGAAAATAGTTCATCACTCCACGAGTGCGTCACTGTGAAACGGAGCTCTGCAGCAAGCCAGCGTTTGTGGACTGATTACTGGCGTACTTGCGGTAACATGTGTGCTGCTAGGTGGATGTCACCTCCGAATATAATTGGGTACTTGATTGTACGGTACTAATAATCGGTCCATTAGTCAGCGTTCTGATCGGTAGACGGCCACGTGATCTAAAGCCTCTGTTGCTCCCGCTCAGTGGTCGTTGCTGGAGTGAGTCCCATAAACGACCCACTGGGTCATCATCAGCATTATTATCATCATTGACTGCAATACACCAGTAATTCATACTGTTGCTTAACTTTCATACAAACATGAGGGAAGAAAGCCCTAGTAGAGTGGGAAGTGCTGGGAAGGATGGGGAATTATTGCGAAGCCGTATTTCCTAAAGGGAAACGACCAAGGATAAAGAGCCCACAACTTTGGACATCCATGATATAAACACATCTGAGCATTACGCCAAAGTAAGGCACCGTCAGCAGGATCAACCCAGTGTCCTTTGCGAACTTCACCTATGTCCAGCGCACAATGACAGGAGAACTTTAGCTAGGCAGTCCGGCTAGGAAATACTGGTTCGGCGCCATGTGGGCCACTGGGATATATTGCGTGCCACTTCCTGAAGTTTCCAACCATCTAGAATCAGAGTGACGCAGGCCGCAGCTAAGAAGATGAGAAAATTCCACAGAACTCATTTTGACAATAGCCGCTTTTATGTGACATTGTCATGACCCCCGCGAAACTTTCGCTAACAATCACTCGGAACAGAAAACAACGCGTTCTTCGGTAGACGGTAGTTTGGCCTACTTAGCACACGTCCCAACCACCTCAAACTGGCAAGTTCGATCTACTGCTCTAAAGAATCGTATTCATTTCCAAGTACTCGCTTACGCACCACCTCGTTGCGAGCTCGCTCCAGCTACGCTACGGAGATACCGGTGATCAAACATTTGAAGACGCCTCAGGTCCTCCCCTCAGAGGGATGGAGCCTCACGCCCATACAGCAAGACCGCTCCTAAAGTTGCCTTGTACACATGGCCACCTAGGTTCAACAAAATTCGCTTGACAACATAAGTGACACAAGCCTGGATTGTCTGCGCATTAACTTCATCTGCTACAGCATAATCACAGCATATGCATCTGCCAAGATAAACCAACCGACAAACAGACTCAAGCTCTTAAGTTTAAAGTTTCACAGATGCACAAGGGGATGGGAAATCTTCAAGTGAGACTTTACATTATGAGAGTGCAAAACGTATGCCAAAACATGAGACCACCTCCGACATTCTGGTTAATGTACTTTGTGCGGACAAATACTCCGCAAACAACACAACTACGTCGTCCGCATAATCCAAATCCGTTAATCTCTCTCCAGAAAAGTTTTCGAAACCTAACCTCGTAGTCTCCTGATGTGTGCACTCCATGATGATATCGGTGACAGAAGGGAACAACCCTTACGAAATCCATCAGTTGTCAGGAAGCTTCTGGGCAATCCATTCCAAACTCGAACCCAGGCAGAGGTATGGAACTCAAAAGGTACAAAGGATGTTAACAAAATTCAACAGCACACCTCTCTGGACAAGAATATTTAGGAGGACTAATTTATCAACTGAGTCAAAGGGGGAGACAGCGAGTGTTGGTCGGTGATATACGTGATGCTGTTTAAGCACTTGATGATAGGTAAAGATATGATCGATGCACCCTCTAGCAGGGCGAAATCCTGCTTGGTGCTGTCGGACTTGCGTCCCTCACGCTCAAGCTAGGCGTCACAATATAATGGAAGCCAGTATTCCTGTTGCGACCGGCGTGAGTGAACGCAAGCGCATTCGTTGCTTACTAAAGAGTGAGCATCAATCCAGATTTCGAACTGTCAAATGTTTTCACTCTTTCTGCCGTATACTTCTGAGTGTTTGCGCACGCAACTTTGGCATCTGCAACCAAAGTAAACGATATTATCCTCCAATGACCGAGAAAAGGAAGTAACAAGCTGTACCTGGGTGGATAGCGCAGCATGCAAATTAGCCGCAAAACAGCTGTTCGCAGAGCGAACGGCATAGAAGACGTTCGAGATGTAAGCACAGAGATGAGACAGCTTGCAACAGTAAACAGCACAACTAGAAGCCGCTTCTTTTGAACTGAATGGACGACATGGATAAGGTTTTCGCACCTACCGTAGGTTACTTTGGATGTCATGAAATGACTCCAGGAATGCTTGAAATTGGACGGATGATAGACATTGGATGTAAATAGTCAGGTTTCTGAAGAAATGGTCTGGTTCAGAAGAACACCAACGATGATGGTAACAATGGTAAGTGGTGACTTTTAGAGAACACATGAGTGGGACTTTAAGCATAGAGAAAATGCTAGCGAGTGTGATGTCAACTGATTTGCGACTGTTGGCAGCCAACTCATGTGGATGATGTTCTTGTTCCTATGTTGCGTGTGTGCACATGTTGATATGTATGTTTGTGTGCGTCGTGCGTGCCTTCAGTGGTTAACGGAAGATGCCTTCCGAACTGGGTTGCGACCTTGACAAGAAGTAGGCCGGGTCAAACAGGCAATGACACGAACCTATCGGACCGGTCGATGGAGGACAGGGTCACAGGGATAGTGAGAGATTCGACACATTGCTGCCACATCAACCTTTCGTGGCAGATGTGTATGGTGTCGAAACTGACCCGATAATCCTCCGTTGCTGGACGCGGAGCACTCGCTTGGTCCTTCGCTGGCTGTTTCCAAAAACCTCCTAATTCGGCGCAAGAGTGCCGTTTGTGCTCACACACTAGAACCTCCAGTTTCCCATTTGTTCGCCTGATCCAGCCACAATCACCGCAGATGATCGCGTAGATGATTGTATGAGTTCCCTGGTTTCACTGTGTCCTTAATGCAAGCTTGTGATCGAGTTGTGTACTTGGGCACTCGTGCCACTGTCCGAACCAAATCCAAGTTCAGGCTTATCCGTGAACCACCGAGGACACAGCCGCCAGCATAAACACGTGCACAACCCATCAATCACAATTCACGTGATATCGCCCTACTAGTTGGCGCTGTGTCTGTTTTAGTGATCTCTGAAGCAAAGTTATTTGTTCCGTGAAAAGGTCAACGTACGCTTGTTTCATTCAATAAACGGGCTGTGCAATTTTCAATGTTTTTACAGTGAACCGGCAACTCATAGCGCCCAAACTATCCCAACACTCCGAAAGCGGTTCTCCGCTGATCTAACTAAATCTATCGGCAGCTGAAATCTCCAGGTAATTAAGTACAGGGTAACAGTAGAGTAATCACTTTCCTCATTTTTATCGCAGTTGATTTACAACTTGCAGCTTTGGCCGTTAGGGATGGTAGACATCCCCTTCTCGACTGGTAATGTTTGCTAGGTCACAGCGAATGGCAACCAAAAGTAAACACCAAGCAACAACTGTCACCCTCGCTTGGGACCAACGTAAATATCTAAGACATTCAAGGCGTTTCGTTTTCAACGGGCTAACATCATGTACCCGTCACAACTAACTACGCTAATGGATCCCACGCAGGATCAGCGCTCATAGAGGCGGTGCGCTCGTGAAACCATTAGAATACGCCTTGTAAACTCAAAGAGAGTATAAGACGCTGAACAGAATGGAGCAAATCGGTAACGGAGAATCAATGGGGAGCCAACAATCTTCAGATTAGGAGAAAAGAACTAAGCAGCTAAAGTGCACATAAGTAATCGCGAGGATGTACCTGAACGTGCAGACAAGTTCGTTCGGTGAAGATGGCAGTCGGGTTGCGCAATTCGGGTAGCCGAATCGAACTGACACACGAATGTGGGAAGAATCCGACCAATATGGTAGTTGTCTTCAACTAGGCCAACAAGGTAATGATGGACTGCACATGACATCGTGCTCCTTCGGCCATTCACCCGTGTCATAAGTCAAGAAAAGTTATGGGAGCAATGTCCAAGACCGAGGTAACCTCAACTATGCAGAGGAAAATGTGTGCGCCTGAGGAGTTTGGGAGGATCACTCATCATGCGTGGAAATCCACGACGGTGGAATGAAGAACAAAACGGAAACATACATGTGTTTGAGCGAATTTGTGTTGGTATGCCACACATATAAACAACAACGCAGCAGAGTGGAATCGAGTATGGCTATTGTCCCCGGTTAGGATCACACACGTTTACGGCGCCTACTTTGACACGAAAAACAAGGCGAAGTTCCCGTGCGCGCACGTGCAAACGAAGAAAACTGAATCGATTCAACTTCTGGACCGAAATGTGGACAATGGATGATCGAATTTCCAAGTTTCGGTCTTTAAGGAAGAGATAAAACCTCATTACACGTGATGGGCACAATTCCAAGAACTAGTGAGGAACACAAAAAAACGAAAAAATTATCTGACACAAGTGCAAATCATTCTGTCGCCTAACCATCTTCCTTGACGTCTCAGTTGAGACGTCCATCATTAAACAACTGCCTTTGTCAATGACATTTACATCGATCTGAAACGGACAACAGGTGACACCGTGAATTTGGTGTGGACGAAAGTCCCAGAACAAACAATCCCGTTCAATCATTGAAATCATCTTCCTACCCAAAATGACAGTCAGGTCGTTGGCCTCATCGTTTTGGCGTCAAAGCATTGCACCTGTCACATTGTTCGCTATGATTTTGCATGGTTACACTTACTTATGGATAGTTGTTATTAATTACCACTTACGTGTGCATTCTTCCACGCTTGTCAGAGTGACAAGACGCAAGTTAACAGTTAGATGCATTTGATTAAGCCATGCCTACTGTGTCGCCTTGGCAATGACTGTTAACCCAAGTTGTAGTAGCGCGTAATTCGGACGAAGTGCGTTGACAATAAGTCAAGCCAAAAATGCTGTGCCATGATACCCGAATGATCTGTGCCACGGTTGCACCACTGAACATCGGGTTTTTGTCACCAAACTGTACACTTGAACAAGACATCAGGTAACGAACGGGTCAGTGTGATGGCCCGGAATCCGGAGTGGTTGCATGCGTTGATTAAGCATTGGAGCTGGAGTAGTCTGAACATAGCACGGATTAATAGGTTGGTCCCATCCACTAACTATGCCGTCTAATAACGGTTAGGTCCATGAGGAAAACGTCAGGACAACAGTGCGGCACATAGTCACTAAGCTAAACAGAGCTAGTTCTTACGGAACGTATTACTCCTCAGGTAGTTGAAAACCCTTCGACAGACCATGACAGGTTTCGCCGTTCTTCGGACTCAGTATAAACGAGAGATTATTCAAGAAATACAATAATTTGCAAAACCAAATTGATTTGCAAATGAGTGTATTTCTCGAAATCAGTCCAATTTGGGTTCAAGTAGAACATAAGGTTGACGGAAACTCGGGGACTGCGCCTACCTGATGAGCCCCAAGAAGGGCGAAACCGGTCGTGGGCTGTCGAAGAATTTTCAGCAACCTTATGAGTGGTGAATTACGTATATAGAGAGATTATTCAGTTAAGTCTCTCGATAAAACCAAACTAGTACACAGATGAGCGCGTTTCGCGCAGAGCTGCTTCTGTCTTTCAAGCACCCTACAGTAGGCAAGGCAGTAACCTTTCAAGCAGCCGGTAGAACAGCCAGAGTGGAAGAACTCGATCCAGGCGGTTGTGCATAGAAAGTTGCTAAACGGCTTCACAGGAGCTTTATTATTGATACGCTATCGAAATACAAAGAATAGTGCACTAGAAGTTTGAAGACTGGAATGAATGGTACTTGGGCAGGACGACAAACAGCCACCAAGTGGGTCAGTACTTGGTAAACTGGAGAAGCCTGGTACGACAGCATCCGCTGAATAACCCAAAAGTTTACGAAATGGTGTCACTTGGTAACAAGTGATTCAACAGTGATAATCCATGCTGAAGGTGAACAGAATCTGACTGACAGACTGAGTATCGTCGGCTGGCTATGGAATCAACAGGAGCATTGTAGGACCACGCTAGTGCATTTTTAACATGGTGTATATGCTTACAATTCACATTGTCCCCATAAATGACCAAAATGACCATATTGGCGTTCTCCAATGAACTGCAGCCAGATAGTCAGACGGATAGTATCATCGACCTGCAGATTGTGTCCTTCTCTGGGTACCGTGTAATTGGTTAACTGCCCTGGCTAGCTGATCTAACAAGACGCCTAAAATAGTTGACTTGGATTTACACAGTCGCATTTACCCAGTCCGTGAGAATAGGCTGCCGAAGATTTACTCCTCTAATTCGAAAATTAACAACTATTGGAGTGTAAACAGCGATGCATTTTTAAAGTTCCAACTGTCAGCCTAAGCCAAGTGGCATCGTACAATAGTTGTTATCTTCTCAGGAAATCATCAGGTAATGTCCTCGGAAAGGAAAGTGCCCAAGTCATGTGGGCCATGCCCTGAGAAGTCAGTAACAAGTCTCGTGATGAGTTTCTACTGGTTGAGCTCGAGATAGCTCAGTGGTTAAGGCGCATACTGACTTCCGGAAGATCCGTGGTTCGAACCTGGACCTGACATTCCGACCGCTCCTGCTCATGCTCGGGCAACTAGGCAGTATCAGGGACCTCGTGCTTTCTTTGGATGACCTGGCAGCTAGGCACCGGAAGGGTGTTACAGCTGAACAATCGCGTTATTATTATTTGTACTGGTTAAACTAGAGGAGTGCCGTATCCTTCCCGAGTGGAAGTAAACCATACGGTCCTGGGTATTCGATAATAACACCGAAAATCAATCATTCAATTCAATTTATCAGCTATAAACCGTGTACCATAGGCACATTGGTTCCAGCTGCTGCGGTTTCGATCACCGGAAAACGGGAATGTGGAACGTACAACGAAGCCTTGGAGGTGAAGGTACGTTCGGTTTATTCGGAAATTGAGTAGCTACGCATTGAAGGCGATAGCTTTGATGCACGAGCGCCACTGACTGCGCGATTGGGCCATTTCTGCCAGTGTCGTTAACCACTGGTAATTGAGTCCCGGGGTCCCCATCCAGGGAGGCGGCAGTTGCCCACCCGACTAAGTTTACTGGTTAGCGCTTTCGTACTTCGTTGCCAGGTCATACACTGTCCACCTCTCGGTTGCTTCCACTCAGCACAGGGCTGGGCGAAAAGAGCTCTGCGGGGCAGACGGTCTTCTGGCATGCGGAGTACATGTCCCAACCAGCGCAACCTATGAAGCGTGAGTAATTCATCTATCGCGGGAGAGTTCCTTCTTCCTAAGACCAACTGACGTACCTCAGCATTACTAACCCGATGTTCCCACCAGACCTGAACAATGCTGCGGAGACATCGATGATCAAACACTGACATCTTCCGTACGTCATCTGCACGTAGGGGCCATGTCTCTGATCCATAAAGCAATATGGATCGGCCTTTCCGATTCGAGAAATGATCTCATCTCCAGCCAGTCCACCGGAACTTATGCAGCTGCCCGGGTAAACAAATTTATCTACCACGTCGATTGGCTCACCTGCAAGCATGAGGTGCGGGTTTGATCCCACCCAGTCTTGTAGCAGCACTTTACACTTTGCGGGTGTGAAGCGCATGCCAAACCGTGCGGCAGAGTTAGTTAGGTTATTTTAGATCATTTGCATTTCGGAAGGGTCTGAACCAAGGAGAGCAATATTTTCCGCATACTCAATGTCTGCGAGGGAACGTCCCGGGAGCATTTCGACTCCCGAGGTTTCAGAGGCAGGGAGAGAAATTTCAAGCAGCATGTCAATAACAAAGTTGAAAAGGAAAGAAGAAAGCGGACAGCCTTGTCTTACACCACTGGACGTGGTGAACTCAGGCGAGAGCTTCCCGTATACTCGTACGCGCCCACGGGAGTCCGCATACAGTGCCTTGATAAGAGATAGAAATTTGGAAGGGACACCTTTGATCGTCAGACACTGCCAAAGTTGCTGACGATCGACAGAATCAAAGGCAGCTTTCAAATCCAGAAAAACGACCAACTTGGGACGTCTGAAGGAGTTGCTCTGTTCAAGAATTTGTCTCAGGGTGAAGATATGGTCGATGCTTCCTCGACCGGGGCGAAACCCAGCTTGATTCTCACGAGTCTGTCTCTCGCGATAATCCATCAACCTGCGCAAAATAATGCCAGAGAGTACCTTAGATGCGACGGATACCAGACTGATACCACGGTGGTTTTCACATGACGTTCTTGCTCCCTTTTTGAAAACTGGGATGACGGTCGAGGAGCTCCATTCGGCTGGTATTCTGTTTTCGTTCCAAATCTTCTGCAGTATGGTTGTCAGACTGTTCACCAGGACCTCGCCACCTTCTTTGAAGAGCGCGAAGTGTAGACCATAGCGCGGGGTGTAGACCCGGAGTATAGACACCGAAAATCGCGAGATCGAGTCGCCGGGGTGTTCTTGAGAAGTACACGCTAATGACTCCAAATAAAAAAAATGGGACAACTGTGCTATTATCGTCACACAAAGTGTTCACAATGTTGTATTGCCTGCTACCGTGTACGACTTAAGGAAGACAACCTTCAAAAGCCTGAGAGCATCAGTTTTTGAAGTCCGGATTGATGACAGTGAACTGGAGTGTGAATTCCAAATTTATACCATCAAAAAGGTCACTTGTTGTACTGCAAAGTCTTAATGGACAGGCGGTTTTCTTGCGCTTGGTCCGCGCAATCTGCCAACAGTAAAAGGAAGCTCTCATTGAAATCAAGTTTACACTGCTACCCATGAGATCGTGCACAACAGGAATGACATAAATCGTTGGGCTTAGCTAGTCGGGAACTGAGCACACCGCCGTCCAAAATCCGGTTAAACTGCGAACTTTGTGGCCGCTGGCACTTCACCCATATATTAGGATCAATAGTACGAATGCACAAAAGTAGCCACGTTGTTCCAAGCTGAACAGCACATGCAACAAAGTAGATAACCAAGCGTACTTGGTTCACGGGAAACCTTCACAGTTTCACTTAGCAGTCTGACAATGAGCTTTTGCGTATAAGTGTACTGACAGAGAATCAATCATCTCAAAGGTTTTTGTCATGGTCATGTGGTTCAGACACAGAATTAGTGTTTCACATTCGCAAGCGGAAAAATGGCATACGAAACGGGTTGGTCCATTGTTCCACAAAGTGAAAAAAGATCCCTTAATGTATCTCTCTTAAAATCAGGGAAGAATGCTCATCAAATCAACCAAAGTAATTTCCCCAGATTACTTGCTACTAAGGAATAATCGTAGCACAGATGAACGGGATGACCTTAAACGGTCACGTGATTGGCCGCCCGATCTGCTAAATAACAAGTAGACACTAGTAGATGTGTACGGAATGGGCGTCATCTCTCAGATTGGAAGCAACATATTCACCACGCAAGGGTCTGGAGCAATTTCGTGACCATGGATGTGCATTCAACAGTGCCGCTAATATGACTATGCATAATTTGCATGCGCGGATGATGATACCTCTACGCTCGATAGGTCAACGCAGATTCAACCATACCCTTCGGATTTCGTTCCAGTTTTAGCTGACGAAAACGCGGGAAATGAAGTTTTACGGACTAGGTGGGGGAGGAACAGTGATTATGTGCCAGCAGCTAAGCAATGAAGTAAAACAGATTGCCCTATAACAAACAGGTGCGAGTAAAATGTAATGATGAATAGTTCAATGACATCTTTCACCGTAAATTGTCTTTTTGTCCAAGAAAAAAGACTCCAACAATCCTCCGAAGTGAAACAGGGCATCATGGTGGTACGCTTTCGGAACATTATGTACAAATTTTGGAGGCGGATGCAGGCGTTAACAGATGGTAAAGATTAAATTAAGCAACTTATCATAACCACTTAGCTGGCTTCTTAACCGGTACAACAGCTCTCCGTACCCCGGACAAGAGGATACTATGACGGATCCGGTTTTGAGCACCATGGTATTTAAACTGACATGCACACTCGTCAGGAAATTGCGAATCCACTGTGCTAAACGAACTGTACTAATCCGCATGAAAACGGAAAAGGGACGCAAAAATAATAGAACTAAAAACGCACTCACCTGCGTAACCGTTTTCTGTTATTTGCACAGTGAGTTGACCATCCACAAACGGATACGCACCATCGAGACCATTATTGAGGGTAGTGTGATCAGGACCACCATTCGGCTGTGGCGGTAGCGCGTGGTGAATAGGAGCGTTGTTTACATGGCCCTGGTGGGCTGTGGGCTGCATAGTCCATGTCAATGTGGGAGAGACAGAGGAGATCCTACCAAATCCGTCATACCTACCCTGTGGCTTGGACGGGGAACCGCGAGAAGATGCGTCACTAGACGACCGAAGTCCATTGGTAAAGCGACCAGCGCAGGAAACGCAATAATAATCATTGCTAACAATGGTCGTGCGTTCGCCAGAGGAAAACAGTCGACTGAAAATAATACAAACGAGGTCAATGTAGGCGCCTCCAAACCAATAAGAAATTGAGATGCATGGTAAAAGCAACTGAAAATAACAAGTGTCCCCAAAAATAATCCATAGCTATAGGAGTGTAAACATAGCCACATGGTGAATATCAACAACAGCGTCCGTTCGATAGTGCGCGGGTGCACCTCAGTCGGTTGTTCACCTGACTGAAATTCGTTTGTGCAAGGAATATCATCTCAGCTATGATAAGGTTGTCATCATGTCATACAAATGGTCAAATGCATCGTTTGACTGACTCCACTGACTCCTCATGAAGCATACCTATCCAATTAAAGCAATTCATATTCACTTGTTTGGAGATCGATGAAATGCCCCATCCCCAACAGAGATCACCCGTGAAGACCATTCTAGTGAAGTTTTTATTCGAAGATACCTATCCAAACCCCAGTGTTGTGATAATCAAGTGGTTCTTTTCACAAAAAATTTGTTGTTTATTTGTAAACCCTATTATCCAAACTTTAGTTGATCCTGTGTGAAAAATCAACCTCGAAATAAATTCCTAATTATATCGTTGAACGTGCTTGATTTGAGCCGGTAGTGTGCGATTCTTTTGTGGTTATGAAATCAGCCTGTGGCTAGTTGCCATTAACTGTTTTACCTTCTTTTAACGTTGTTTAATTAATTGTTTCCAGACTTATCGTTACACAGAAAGCAGTACATACGATAAAACGAGCAACGTAAGTTCTCTTAATAAACTGGCCGACTCTCACAGCCCTCTGTTAGCGAACGCAGGAGAATTGGTTTTCACCGTCTTGCAATTTAGCTCGATAAAAATGCACGGTCGGGGTGTACAATCTATAAAACTAGTCTGGATTATCGACATTCTGATATTTTTCACCCTTGAGTTATCAGAATGGCCAATTTGCATTTACCTCAGTGAAAGAGTACACTTGATGACCGAGCTGAAAGTGTGTTTGTGTGTGCAATCAAGCATAAATTCCGTGCAGTAGACCTTTACTGAACAGATTAAACCTGCGTGGTGCCATGAGGCTTGGTTAGCTATTCGGGGGCAAGATAAACCACTGTATGCGACAAATACACTCATTTGCAAATGAATTCGGTTTTCACGAGAGACTCAAGTGAATCTCTCGTTTATGGTGTTCTTCAACTGAATGTGCTGCATACAAGCAGCCTCATGTTTCAGTTGGTATGATATTCGAGATACCGCAGTATATTTTCATAAAGAAAACTACTCACAAGGTTGCTTAAAACTCTTCGACAGCCCACGAAGAGTTTTCAGCAACCTTGTGAGTAGTTCCCTTTATGAAAATAAAGCACTGTATATTTACCAGTGCAGTTTAAAGGATTGTGAACTGAGACGAGCATGAAAAGTCCCGTAGCTTCATTGAGCATTTGAGCACAAAATGTTTTACAGGGATCTTACAGGGATATAAAAACTGCATTAATCACCATCGTGCTCACGACCCATGGTATTTTTCATGGTTCGCTGTAATGCAAACGAGAGGTGGGACTAAGTCGTCATACGGAAACTTTAGTTTTCGCCAATATTCAAAACCTGTCTCAAAACGGTTAAATGCGGCGTTGAACTACTAGGTCTGCAAGTGGTCTACTGTAAGGTGAAGCAAGTAAATCAGTAGATAGTTTCGGTACCAGAGTAATCAGTAAGGTTAAATTTGGTTTTCGATAACCCAGTTCACCAAAACCGAACAGAAACCAATTACCACAGTGTTCGCATTTTCTTGGGGACGCGATGGCTCAGTGGTTAGAGTGCGAATTTACTGACCGAAAGGTCCGCGGTTCGAAACCGACCTCTGCTTCTCGACTTCCCCTGTCTAGGCTTGGGCAACCTGGCAGTATCCTAGCCCTCGTACTTCTTTCGGGTGGCATGGCAGTTAGGCACCGAAAGGGTGCTACAGCTGAACGATTTTTTAATTATTTTTCTCATTTTTTTATTTATGAACAAATTGGAAGTGATTCGGCACATCATCAACCATTACCATGAACCCAACGGTACGGTCTGTGGGACAGGAACAAAGTGACCCCAGGTACCCACTGTCATTCCATTTCCCAACCATCCATTAACCAAGTTTATATTCTGAAGCAGCGACAGTAAACTTACGGGCCAATGGCACAACCGCGATCTCTCGACAGAGGAACGTCATGCCAATTAAAAAAGCACGAAAGTTAAGGAACTTCCTAAATGCCTAAGTTTCGATATGTGACACCGAAAAACCAGGGTTAATATGCGCCATAGATCGCATTTCGGACCTTAAGCTACCTCAATCGTGTGGTAGGAACATGGCTTGTCAAGGGTGAGAGCGAGTATTTGCCATTCTTGGCCACCAAGCGCGTTTCCACCTATCCACCACTACCACTTCGTGTCAGTTGAGCATTCTCCAAGACAGCGATACTTGAAACTCCATAGTAGTGTCCCCTGTCCGCTAGTATTTCATGTGCAACCATCTCCGTCTTCCATCCAAAAAGAAAGTACCCAGCAAAGACGACAGAATTTCTCCTCTTCAGTTGCTAGCCTCTATGAGGGGTTACAGGATTGGGTCCCTCTCTCAGCCATCCTGTTCTCTTCTTGTAGCTTTAAGGTTTTAAATACCATAAAACGAACTTTGTGATTGTACGACAATGAAGCGTCACTGTCAACACTGATGTTGTTGTCTCTGACGTTGAGGAGGAGGAGGAGAACGATGTTTATGCGGCTATATCTCTCACGCTGGTTCGAATAAGTCACTCGCGGATAAATAGAGTTGTTACATGATTTTCACTAACCGAAAGCCGCGGGACAATCTAATGGCAGTTCAACCGGTGGAAAGGTTTCGGCTGCTATTATGTAGATGCCAACATTTGTTGGGTAGCTGATGGTTGTACTGTACTCATATTGTTTAGTTTCCTTCACAAAGTGCCGAAGCCGATGGTGATCAATCAAAAAACAGTTTGACGACGGAGCTGTGTGTACTCGAATGAAAAAGAATAAAACCTACTGGCAAGCTGAACATCGAAAACAATGTGTGTGGAACGTCTTTCCCAGTACAGTGACCACTTCGCCCTCGACAAATGATCCACATGCCTGGCATTTGACTCCAAAGTTGGCCTGGTAATCATCTGGACAATAGAACCGCTGGTCACGCACAAAAAATCCGCCCTGTTGCAAATTTTTATGACATTCTGAAAAGAGGCGAGTAGAAGATGATCCTGGCTTCTGAACTTACTTGTACACTGAAAGCACTTGTGGTGAACAAACTGTTGTTCGATTTTTAAAATATCACCTTTACACCGTTTGTGGCACACGGCACATGACACCTTCCCTGAAATAAAAAATGGAAAAAGATGCTGTTAGTTAGGCAAAAAGAGTGAAGCGATTCTTGAGTGTAGCACGGGTCACCTTAAGGACACCTACAGAAACGTATTCGAAAGCGGAAGATCCCAATCATTACTTACAGTGCTAATGACTGAAAGACGGAGAATACTTTGAATGTCAAGTTAACTAATCATTTTGATGAAGAATGTGTTATCCTCAGAAAGCATACATGATACTGAAGCGTAACAAGCTGTATAAAAATGAGAATGAAAATATGTCAGTTGAATTGCGATGAGTATGCTCTAGTAGCTGGATAAAAAGAATGGGGTTTGACTGTGAATATTATGAGCCCAAATAGGTCCTTTGCTTAGGAGCGGCGTTTAGCACAATTTCCCCAGAATATTTCACATAAGCCTGGAGAAAATAAATTGTGATGTATAAGCTCCAGAGAAAACCTAATGAGGTACAATCTTTGTTATACAGGTGCGGGGATAATTTCCCAAAGAACATCTGCTTTGATCTGAAACCAAGTCAACTGAAAACAAATTTGGCTTTTTCTTGTACAGCGCACGAAGCATACATGGAGTATCTCATATTGCCGATACCCTTCCAGAAATTGAGTTATTTCGATGAAAGGAATGGAACCAGTAGGTTCCAAGCTTTCTGAGGAAACCACCCGAAGGCGGAACAAGGGCCGCAGACTGCCCAACCCGAGACAGGGGAAATCGATATGCAGATGCAGGGCTCGAACCACGAAAATTTCAGTCAGTAAGCTCGCGTCTTAACCACTGAGCCATCTCGATCCCGAAAGCTCAAACTTCTCAAGACATGCCTGACAACCTTCACGAATGTTGTGCATGTTTGAATTCGTGAACAACCCAAGCTACCAATATCCTCCTCTATACATCGAATGCTACAGACATCCATGGCTTGCATACATGTGTGACTCCTGAATTTTCATTGGACCATTCTGTATTATACTTCATATGTTATGCAAATTGCCTACTTGATATCGTTTGCGTGTGAATGGATAAATAATTTTCCTTTAAAGTTTGGTAAGTACGCTATTTGTTAAGAAAAGCACACAGGCCACTTTAATAATAGTTTGCAAATGGGGATAGGTTACTTGTCCGAACGAGATTTGAACCAACTTTCGGTCGAGAACCTCATTTAGCCTCTTTACTGGAAGTCTGCTCTGACTTCCCGGCACAGTGAAGCCTTTCGTTTATCATACTCATGAGAGACATTGCCTTGATGTCTCCTCACACTACCAACAGTCTGATTAAGAGTTGTGATGGATCGCGGCTTCCGAACGAGGATAAACTTTGCACAAACACCAGCAACCTGCAGGGCAGCAGGTAACGTACAGAGAACAGATGATAAGCGCCCTCAGCATGACCGCTGGATGCCAAAAACAGTTTTTCCCTCCCAATGCACTGGAGATGATAGAAGTTTTCGCAGTTATTGGGTGGTAATCAGGGCTTGGCCCGCTCTCGTAGACGGACAGTCAATTGACTGCCAACAAGGCTATAGAACCTAATACCTCACTTTACCCTTCCATCCTGGTGAAAACACCGTGAGAACGCAGTGAACAAGACTTCCTCAACAAGAATCAAATGGTAGTTGGTCACCTGGGAGTATTTCATTGGGCACAGAGAACATCGCTCGTTTCCAGAAATACCGAAGCTCAATAATACTGAGGTGTTATGAGACTGTTGTCAGGGATGGGTCTGGTGAGGCCGTCGAATAAAGAAACATATCTGTGATTTCCTCCAATTCTCCGTATTTCTATATTGAATGCATTCAGCCACAATTTCGTGAACACAATTCAAAGACTCGTAAAATTTCAGCAAGAAATTTTGAGTATGGGGACTATCATGAAAATTGCAAAGGTAGTAGATTTTATTTGGTGTCCTAAAAGCCCCTAAAATGCTCTATTGAATAATATCAATAATAATAATAATAATAATCATCCAGCTGTAGCTAGCTTTCGTGCCTAGTTTCCATGCCACGCGAAGGAAGCACGAGGGCTGGGATACTGCCAGGTTGCCAGTCGAGAGGTAGAGGTCGGGTTCAATCCATGGACCTTCGGGTCAATAAGTTCGCGCTCCAACCATTGAGCTATCTCGTCCCAAAATGGTCTATTGAACGATGTGATATTTGATACTTCCGATATACTATCATCATTTTGCAGCTAAAATGTGTTGCCGATGAAACTGACCGCAGTTTGTTTAATGTTGAGGCAAGTATATGCAAAGCATAAAAATAAGGAATTCCGGGAGCGCATTGTAATGAAAATGCACGTTTTGAACTGCACCCTCTTGGCGAGTCCCCTAAATTTACCAAATCAACGGGTCCAATAAGTAACGTAGCCGTAGAATAGTCTCTACGCCGTGAGCAGTTTGTTGTCGGTAAACTGTGCAGCATGGGGTTTTTGCCTCTGAATCTAGCGCAACTTTCAGCCTAGGTCACTTTTCTTACACGCTACCTAAATTCCGTTCTCTCCACAAATATATGCTGCTACTTTCTTCCGCGGGTTCTTTTTTCGCTAATTTCGCAAAATTTAAGCCATATATTGCTCGGTCACCTGCAGTTTAAACTTTACACGGCTTCCAAAACTCGTCATCTCTTATAATATTGTGGTTCAACTTTGATTCGACAGGGAAGACATTATCGGTTCCGTGTTTTTTTTTCTTGGGATTTTGATTCACCGACCATTTCTCACCAAATTGGTCCCGACTGTTCCCACCGTACTTTTAACAAACACGAAATGCTCAATTTTTCCGTCTCGATCTGAAACATTTAAATACGAAAAAACATGATACCGTCCGACTGCTCACTAAAGTTGCCAAGTATTTTCATGTGTGAATGAAAAATAACCAACTGGTCATGTTTACTGCCTTCATGCGAGAACTACTCGTTAGTCACTACATACATCAAGATAAATACTAATCTGTTTTCACATCACTTCTGCCTGGGACAACCATTCTGATTAGACCAGAAGCTCCGAACTCCAGTTTCTCTCTTGGTGGAAGTCACCCTCAGAACATATCATTTGCCGAAGTAAGCGCACGCTGCTGATAGACGAAACCCAGATCTTATGCTTCTATTCTACGGTGTGGACTAACTACACTAGGGCAGTGAGATAGCTACTTGAATGGGGATCATTTGAATACAAATTTTGTAAACCTGCAGCTGCCGTACAGCTATGCACTAGTTTATATCCTGAAAGCTCATAGTTAACAATTAGCCAACATTCAGCCGGGTGAAAATTACAAAAATTGCAGATCAAGTGTGTGATGGGAATTTCCGATTTTCACTTTTTTATACGGACGTGCGTTGATGTCACTGAATACAATGTCAGCGTCCAGATTTCGATGCAGTTGTGCGATTGCTGGCTCATGTGTCGCAGACAGCACGCCCACGTCTATTCACAACACGACAGCATTTCAAGGGCAGACAATAGCCGCCCTTGCTTGAAGTGGTCGACAAAACCTCAAGTTTCAGTGGCACGACAATGCAGGCGTGTGTGGGTGTCTGTGAATCACCGCAGTACAGCAATAAGCATGGTGGGTGATTGAATTGTAAACCGACTATTGACTCAGGTCTAACCAGATTAAAACCACACGAAGAACTCTACTTTAGCCACACTCAAAGGTTCAAATCGTCTATTTCCATTTCCTTTTTTGGCTGTAATTTTCAGGCCAATTTATCGTTAGAATAACGGAATGAGTCCACTTGGCCATGCAGAGGACGATACGGCATCTAATTCTACACCACAAAAGTACGTTTCAAAGGATAAGGAGGGACGTGTGATGGAACCAAACTGATCCGAAACTGTTTTTAGTTTAGGCACTTCTAACTAACCAACTTGTATCACTTTGCAGCTTAAACATATATTCTACAAATCATGAGGTTACGCTCGAATCGGAAAACCTTGAATCAGGCCTCAGCAAGTCACACTTCGAAACGAGTTTGAAGTTATCCAGATTTCGAACCAACAGCTTGTCATCTACCAGGCTGAGTAGAGATAAGACACTCGATTTCTCGTCAGCCATGGCTTAGTGCCAATGGCAGGAGAGATAGCTCATTAAAACTGACCAGCTTGGGATCGAAACCAAGGGCTAGGTCCTGTGGATGCAGTTATCGTTCCAGGATAGTATTCATCATATGCTTCGTTGGGTTCGTTGCAAGATATGGCGACTAGCTGATTTCAATTGCCACGTCATGTCAGTTCCCATACAGATAATCTGTGTGAATGTAAGGAGATATATACACTTTTGGCGTTTATAATAAGTTAGCACTTTTTTTGTTCTCTTATTCATTATGGGATTTCAACTAAATAAACTGACACGCTGGTACGACAGTTAATCACCAAGCTTCACACTGGTGTTACTGTCATGATGAGGACAGCGAAAGGAATGATAACAAGTGCCGTGTACGACACATTGGGGCAATCTTTGTTCACACGTCAATTTTCCTCTTTCTTCAAAGAAGCAACACGCAGGAGATTGCCCGACTCACGCATATTTCGTTATCACGAAGGCCAGTAAAACAGCATTGTGGTTTTTTTCAAGCTTAAACTCGCGTGGTTGCTTCTTCTGCTCCATGTAAGCCAGTCATCCAGTTATCGTAGCATTGCAGTGCAGAGAAGTCACACAAAAGAAACAGCAAAATTATCAACCATTGTGAGTCAGCGTTCGCCTGTCAATCAACAGTAAGTGAAGAAAAATCGATATTTGTGTTCAAACACCGTTGAAGAACCATTGAACGAAGAATATGAGAAGATAGATGAGGTCCAACTCGACAGGCCAGACAATCCCAGAAGCATGAAGTAATCACAAAATGCGTGCTAGGTGGAACTGTACCGTCGCCGGGGGCAATCCAACATTTTATTGATTCTCAAACTCGGTAGATGAATTTGTCAATCAACACGTGGCAGCAGTGTGAACACCGAAACATAATGTGTTAGAGAACACTGGATTTTCAGGGGAGGACATCAGCAAGAAGACAGCAGTGCCTCTCTGGGGGCGAGATGGCCCAGTGGTTGGAGCGCGAATTTACTGACCGGAAGGTTCGTGGTTCGAACCCGACCTCTGCTTTTGAACTTCCCCTGCCTACGCTTGTGCAACCTGGCAGTATCCCAGTCCTCGGGCTTCCTTCTGGTAGCATGGCAGTTAGGCACCGAAAAGGGTGTTACAGCTGAATGATTTGATTTTTTAGCAGTGCCTCTCAACAGCAAATCCCGTAAGGAATGCCGCAACTTTGTCCAGTCACAAGAGATTTGGCTACTGAGAGACCGATAAAAGTGTCTCTCACAAAGGCAACAGACATTCAACTGAGATGATGGTGCTCGCTGGATTGTGTGAGTTATCTTCTCTATGACAGGCTTTAAAATGGTTCCCTGTCCTGCGCAAACCTAGGCTGATAAGGCAATAGTGAATGATGCTGAATGACAAGAGATAGTCCCTCATTTACCAGCGGTGATTTTGTTCCCAGCGGAATAAAAGTGGTTCCCACCATTGGAAGCATTGTCATCTCAACCGGACTTTGATGAAATTTGACTTGACAGCAAACCAAGGTGTTCCCCCTTAGCCAAGTCTACATGGGCCGTTGTCCGTGAGTGACCTTTGTTCGCAGGAGGACACGTCGGTACTTCAATAGCCTAAGACCATATCAATTTATTTCAACAAAGATTTACAATGGACTGGGTTAGCCTACCCGAGATACCCATGCTTCTAGCACTCAGTCAGACAATCCGGGTAAAAACTAACAGTATGAACGACACTGGCATCATCCATCCTCCATAGCGTTCAGTGTCTCCAGCCAAGCACACGGAGGGTCACGTTCACCTCATCCTGGAAGAGAACAGCACCAACAACACAACACAGACTTTCGTGACATTCTTCATTCCCTTCTGCCATGTCACATTTTGCTAACCTCCAGGTTTCCATCAATCCGAATTGGGCACGAAAATCAACGATCATCTCGACAAGCAGTAACTCGCCACGTGTAAAACATGGTTCAGCCATATAGACTGGATGTATTATTTGACTGAAGTACCGTCTGCTTTAACAAAGACCCCTTTCATGATCACATTATTCTGAACTCGTCAGTTACAACCCACTCCGTTATAGTTCTGAGACATCGACGGTGGTTCGTTCAGTTTCAACACCCGTCCAGGACCTAGCTGCCATGCTACCCGAAGGAAGCATGAGGGCCGAGATACTACGGGGTTGCCCAAGCCCATACAGGAGCAGTCAAGATGCAGAAGTCGGGTTCGAACCACTAACCATCCGGTCAGTAAATTCGAGCTCCAACCACTGAGCCATCGGCGGTAAAATACCTGGACACATCTCAACTCATCCATTTGAGGGTGCCCAGCCACGCAGCCGTACAACAATACGGCTCGAATTGTAGTCTGACACACGCGCCCCAACGATATGTTCTTTTTGACGCCACAAGTGCCGCAATTTGGAAAAACCTATTCTGACCCTGGGGATTAAGATATGACTTCGTCTGACACACTGCCGTCATAGCTAATGCGACGTTCCGCAAATTCTACCATCAATCCTTGGATTCTTGAAGGCATGTCCAAAGACTATGTTCCGCAGCATAAAGTGGTAAGTTGGGGGCACAAAGCACATGCCGAAGGACCGGATGACCTTGCTCAGCTTTTCTGTTATTTCTTGCGCCTCCTGCCATTTTTTCAAAAATGAAAACAACGTCATCTGCATAGGCCAGGTCGATAAGATTCTCACTCGGATATCTGGAACCTGGTGTTTTGAAGACATCCCAGTTTTTACTTCAATGCTTTAGTGACGGAATTAATCAAAACTGGAGGGAGTGGACACCCCAGTCGGATCCCACTGATTACTGGAAAGCTTTCGGAGAACTCCCCACACACTCACACGATCACAAGTATGTGAATACCAGCAGGCACGATATTTACAAACTTCTGGAACATATCCTGTCACGTAAGCTTGTTAGGAAGAACGGACCGGTCGACAGAATCGAACGTACGGTTGGAGTCAAGGAACATCAAGATTGTAGGCGCCTATGCGAATGTCGTTGCCATAAAGGCCTTTCCCGGACTGAATACTGTTTGTTATTCCTCGGTCTCCTCTTCACAAGACTTCGCAAAACGACGGAAAATAAGCGACGCGCAAAATCCAGTACTTAGATCTAACTGGATGCGCTGTTCTACAAACGGAGCGCCTAGTACCTTGCAGACAGTACCCTCCAAGAAGAGTGAACACTAAAGATATGTCGTCCGAAATGGGCTTCAGTAGGTGGTTTTTGGTAGGTTTGCTTCACATCAGAGTCCAAGAGCTCCTCAATGCCCAGGCGAGATGAGGCATTACGCACGCCCCTGAGAAGCTGAACGAGAAGCAGCTACGAATAATCGAGTGACCCAGGCGACCTATGGCTGACGGCTTGTGAACTATTTGTGTTGGAGGTTGGCTCGCTTGTGGAGAAAACTATGTGGCCAAAAGTCTTCGGTTGCTTCGGAAGTTAGTACTGCACAGAAACAGACCATGATAAGCACATAGCTGCAGCTTGTGTTCACAGTCATCTGTACAACTCCGTTCCAGTTTAAGACGACCACCCACTTGAGCATTCATATCCTCGGAAACCACAAGATTATCTGAGTTCCTAGTCCGCTGCAATAAGGAGTTCAAAGTGTCATAAAAACTGTCTCTTAGTGTATCTCGGCATAAGCAAACACAATGAACAGGAAACTATTATCACCACATTTGCGGGTTGCTCTCACAGATACTGTCAAACGAAGATAATACAAACGACGATTAGCGGGCAGCCAATCAACTAGTCACTTGGTCCCGTTGACTTAAAACAATTCCAAGCATAGCGGAATTATCCACAGCTGTTTCTATACCAGCAAAGATGCAAAACATGAAGTGACAGAAGACAGATGAGGATATCAGTGCAAACACCGTACTTGAATCTTGAATCATCACTTCGGAGAAACAACACACATCAACGGAAAGCGAATCCAGCGTAGATGTGAGAGAAGTCCAATTTTCAGCTGGTTTTAGGGTTCGAACGTTACAAGTTGCACGACAAACTGAACGTTGGGGTTTGAAAAAATGATTTTGGAAGGTTTACGTTCACGGCAGCCTATGGTAATAAGCGGTGTACGGATAAGTCAGTCCCTAAGAATGGGCCTACTCAGATGCAGCTGGCAACGGGGCGAGGTAGAGAAGAACGAATATATTAATGAGGGAAAGGGAAGAAGTCAGCAATGGCCTGTTTTCACTCATCCACCCTGCTGTATACATCAAATAAGGTTACCCGGATAATGGTGACACGCGACGGTCACTGGGGCATGAGGTCAGTCGTAATTGTGCAATTCATGGCTGTACGTGGAGTGAGATGCTAACAGGACACTCAGGCCTGGAAAGGGAAACAAGTGGGATCCTCAGCCAAAGCTTTTAGCTCAAAGCTTAATTGCTAGACAATGTTGCTTGGCGTAAGAATACTAGAGTAGTCGACATTGTTAACCAGGCAAGCCGCCACATTTTCCAAACTCCAACCTGGAGGATCAGGAGACTTTAAATCAGACGTCTACTCATTGATCAAGCTGGTATGAAACGGCCTGTGAGTGTCACGCGGGCACTCCTGGTATGGAGGTCCACAAACCCTCATCGCAGTGAGATCAGTCTCTTCATGACGGAAAATTAGTGTAACTTCCTGGCCCGGGGTTACAACCAAAAAGATGTCCAGATGGCACATAATAATAATTTCTTTCGGACAAAAAAGGACCAAGCTGTGCATGACAAACGAATGCCCGAGCATCGCGTCGCCTAGTATTGTACAATTAACTTGTCGAATGACTCACAATTTTATTTTGGCATGGAAGTAAAACAGCTCTTAATCCAAAAATTTAAGTGCTGTAGAAGTCTGCTCCAACGAGATGGCTCAGTGGTTAGAGTGCAAATTCACTGCCGGACGGTCCGTGGTTCGAACCCGACCTCTGCCTCTCAACTTCCCCCGTCTAGGCTTGGGCAACCTAGCAGTATCCCAGCCCTCGTGCTTCCTTCTGGTAGAATGGCAGTTAGGCCCCGAAAAGGTGCTACAGATGAATGTTTTTTTTGTTCCTACGAAGAGCATCTCATCGGTGTGACAGACTGTGGTACTAACCCTGGAGAAATAACCTACTGGCGAGAGCAACCGGCCGGTTGAGCTTCGAGAGGCTGATGCATCTGGCACGGGAAATGGCGGAGGTGCACTGGCCACACTGGAGTCAGCAGAAGTGAGGCGAGTCACCACTGGAGAACCTGCGGACGATAAACAACAGGCTAACCGAAGGGCTTGCTAACGTGAAGACAGAAGTGCAGAGGCACATTCGAACAAGCACGTGCTACAACTATGGCATACCTAGCCACTGGAAGAACCAATGTTACTGCACGGTTTGGCTTACTCGTCCTCTCTCGGGGGGGGGGTGAGGGTTGCGATTAATCCAGTGACAAAGTCTACGATACAGGTCATAAGTAAATAGAAGGGAGTGATTTGTGCTTAACCAATACAAGAGCAGAAACATGAGTGAGGCTGAGAGAGAATGAAGCTGAATGCAACTATGCAAACCGTGCGCCCTAGAAGTGAGAGCAATTGGTGGATACCGACTGAAAACTGACGACTCGTCATTGCACTTAATGCGCCCAGGCGACAGGTCGGTTCAATATGAATTCCTGATCAGTCCGAACGTAAAGCAGACAAGTTTGGTAGTACATTATCCCAACAGCGAAGAATTAGTGGTATAGCTGAAGAAGAGCAAGCTGACGACAAAGTGCAGCCTGTTCAGCGCCGCCGTGAGCTAAATGCATGCCCGAAAGCTACAAGGTTGCAACGTTCCATCAGTAAAGTCTAGTCGAGGAGTGCACAGGAGTACTGTTCACAGGTGATGAAGATCCGTTTGGTTTCTGCCCGTGGGTCGGACACGAAATAACCCTCCCTTCCGAAGGCTCTAAACCATACGACCCCCACCATATACCGCTCCATCTACAGAAGGTCAATAGTCAGGTTCAACAGATACTTGCAATTAGCATACTCAAAGAATCCGACTTAGAGCTGTCACCTTGACGTGGTGGTCAGACATAAGCGCTGCAATGATCCTGCGGGCTATACTGGCTGAAACTTCGTTCCACAAGGGAGCAGTCAGACCAACAGCAGCGAGACCCCGTACTACAAATAATCGTTCTACGAGGCGGTCTGCGGGTTACGTCGTAAAGTCCGCTGCGATAGGAGTGTGAAGACAGTAAGGTGTTTCTCCCAGGCGATCAGCATGCTTAAATTTAGGGAAGCAAGGGTGCTCCTTTCTCCCGAGGAATGACGGGTTAGAAAAAGTGGATCGCAAACCACACAACGCTTGACTGTGACCGCCTGCGAGTTACCCATTATGGCCGAAATGCGACTGCAACCGCAACCGCACTAGGGGTCAAAAATTATGCCTCGCTAACTGCGCCCCCTAGACCAGGTCAGCCCAATGCAGTCAAGCGGGTCAGACTGTTGTTGATGTTGATGTTGAATTCCCTGCGCTCTCGGGTTAGCCCAAAACTCTGCAGCCGAACCGGCCAGGCTATTTAGTCAACGGCTTCAGGCAGGGACCCCAAAGAAAACCCTAATCCTCCCAGTGCATTGTGCGTCAGAATTTTGAGTTAAAGGCTCAAGGTGGGGTACCTCAACCAAACCGCCTTCTTCGGCCTTGGTAACCGGGAATTATCATTTGCTCACGCAGTTCTGTGTTCACCGATGTCCCTCCCCAACCCCTCCCCATCACACAACCAAACGTCACTGACTCATTTGACTGTCAGTTATCTGACCGAAGGACGTACTTCTCCTCAGTGTCTCTCGGCATAAAATGCTGTACCTGTTTGTAGTATCGGCTTATGCCCCAACGGACTGCAGTCCCGATGCTCAGAAGGATACCTTCTATTGACAGCTATCCGAGCTCACTCGTCAAGCATAAAACACTGAAATTGTGAGGCTTGCAGGCGATTCGAATGCTCAAGTAGGTCGTCCGAGCTCCTTAAAATCACATTTGGGTTGTCGACTCGGAGTCGATGCTCGCCGCACAGACAACGAAGAGCGAATCCTCTAGTTGTGTGCTGATCATGAATTGTTTCGGGCAAGTACGAACTTTCAACATAAACGTTCGCATCACGTAACCTGGCGGCCACCAACTGCAAATCAACCGTGGACTCAGTTGGATCATGTGGCCATCAACCACCGGTGGAGAGCCACAATTCAAGACGGCCGTCCCTTCTTTGGCACATCACTTGATTCCTATCACGCTATAGTGCGCGCACGCCTGGCAGTTCGCTTCAAACCTTCGCAAACCAACGAGAAGCACTAAAATCCACTATCTTACAAGAAATACCATAGCTCAAAAGTATCGATCTGAGATAGCCAACAACTCTCCACACAAAAACCAACACTGTGGTAGTAGTGACCATGAGGATGAAGCGTGGCAAAATGTGAAAGGAGCCATGTTTGCGGCATTCACTGCTGTCTGTCCGACCTCAAGACCATTGGATGTCGGCCAGGTCGCTATCCATGAGTGATGCCAGGAAATCCATACCAGCAGGTAACGAGTACGACGGCGCACGCAACTCCCTTAAACGCCAAATAGTGAAGAGCCTAAGGAAAGACCGAGAACTCTGGTGAACATCGAAATCTCGGGAGGTAGAGAAGGCTTTTGATACGGGAAACAGCCGCGCCATATATCAACTGATACAATCGACTGGCCCTAGGAGAGCAACGGTCAGTGAAACGATAAGTGAAAAAGATGGCTCATGAATTGACTCGTAAAAACGTCGACTGGAAGGATGGGCCAAACACTTCAAAGAACAGTGCGTAAGTGCGAATGGAATGTAAATATTGATCGCTCATCGGAAGAAATAACGTACGAAATATCTGTACTGAAACATGACAAGGCATCAGGACCAAACGGTCTGTATCCAGCCCTTTTCAAAGGAGACGGGTAATCCCTGGTGGCCCATTTGACGAAGCTTATTGGTGCGATATGGAATGCAGAGAAGTTGCCTACAGAATGGGGTATGTCAACAGTCATCTCTATCGTACAAAAGAGTAAGCGGATTCTGTGTGAAAGCCACCGCGGCATCAGCCTGGTAACTGTGGCATCGAAGGTGCTCTCTGGTCTTATCATTCAAAGGTAATGCAAACAAAACTAAATAATCTAAATCATTCTGCCTCACGGTTTGGCATGCACTTCACGCCTACAAAGTGTAAAGTGCTACTGCAAGACTGGGTGGGCTCGGAACCTAACCACATGCTTGCGGATGAACCTATTGAGGTAGTAGACAAATTTATTCATCTGGGCTGCTGTATCAGTCCCGGTGATCTCGCGAAGAGGATATTTCCATCCAGATTGGCAAGGCCAGAACAGCTTTTGTGAACCTGTGTCACCTGTGGCGTAAGCATGCCATCAGCCGATCCGTCAATGGTCGAGTTTACAATGCTGCGGTGCAATCCATATTACTACACGGATTAGAAACCTGGCCGCCGCGCGCAAAGGACGTCAAAAGACTTTCAGTGTTTCACCATCGATGTCTTCGGAGCATTGCCCGAGTCTGGTGGGAACACCAGATCAGCAATGATGAAGTACCTCGAATGGTTTTCGGAGGAAATAACTCACCCACGATAGATGAGCTTATCACACTGCATAGGTTGCGCTGGCTTGGCCACGTGCTGCGTATGCCAGTCGACCAACTTCCTCAAAGGGTTCTTTTCGCACAACCACGTGAAGGGTAAAAATGAGCCAGGGGAGGTCAAACAGTGACTTGGCAGCGAAGTATAAAAGCCATTACCAGCAAACTCAGCTGCGCTGGTCATTGCCGTCTTCCTGTATGGGGACCCTGTGATGGGCCTCATCCACGGTTAGAGACATTTTCAGACATGGCCCAGTCGCGCCCTCGGTGGCGTTCGTGCATCCAAACTGTTGCCTCCAATGCATAGCTCCCTCCTCAATTCCCTCACTTAACAGTCTACTAACAGTCCTGTGTTCACGCAACAATTTATCAGCCCCCGCCTCCAATGCGCATCTACCTACCTCACCTCCCCAAATTATCGGTGAACGAAACTGTGGCAGCTACAACCGATGTATGCGATCCTCAGAGCTGATAACGGTGATGATGACGCACCTCCCTTGAGATTCACGGATATACTACTTTGACGCCAGAGCTGTCTCAAATTAGCAAACGCGAGCCGGGCCTTGCAGATTCGTGCATTGACCTCATCTTTCACACTGCAATCACAACTAGTACAACTTTCAAGGTAAGTGAAACATTCCACAACTTCGAGTGTCTCTCTCCTGATTGTAAACGTCACGTTCAGTCCACTACACTTCGTTAGTGCAAACTGTATACCAAAGGATGTCGTCTGCATATTCTAGATCGATAAGTTTTTCGTCAGAGGCTATTTGAACACCGGGTTTTTTGGAGAGCTTAAGGCGTTCGTCTCGTTATTTCATCGCTCGCGAAATTAAATAGGAAGGGAGATAGTGTATACCTCTGACGGACACCGCTTTTTGTACGGAAGCTTTTAGAGAGCTCTCCGTATACTCTCACACGTCCCCAAGTTCACAAAAGTTCGGGCATTCCTTGATGGGCAAGCGTGTTGGGGAGAACAGACCGGTCAACCGAGTCGGATGCACCTTGAAAATCCGGGAATACTAAAACTGTCAGTCGCTTGTACGTATGGCGTCGTTCTAACAACCCCAACCAGGCCGGAATCCTGTCTGCTGCTCTCGAGTCAGTGTTTTCGAGTCACCGTAAGGCGTCGAAGCACAAGCATGCCAGCAATCTTGTTACGACCTGGTTTAGGTTGATCCCCTCGTGGCAAAAACACTCACTACGAGCCCCTTCTTTTCAAAAAAATGAGCACCTTAACCGACTCTCCCCAGTTGTCTCCTTTTCCGAAGTTCAGGTAAACAGGCCAGACAAGCGCTGACTGCGGACTCAATCCCCATCTTTGAACAATGCGAAAATCGAAGGCTAATTTCTGCTTCCTGTGTCAGTTTAGAATCCTATGGGTGACGTTTCTATTCTCAACTGGTAAAATTATAATATTTTCTGGTACAGGCGCTGACGTCTACCTTCCCCTCACTGAGAAAAGCTTATAATGTCAAAGATATCCTTCATTGTGTTGCCATCTTCGATACGCTACCTTTCAACCTAAACAGAAGAACTCACCCATTTCAGCAAACACGCCGGCTACGGCCCCATTGAATCGGCGACTTCAGAATACAGAAACAGATACGGCGCGTAAGCATAATTCTCTAGGCCACAAACGCTATTATTGATTTGACAAAAAACAGAAAAATTAGTTCACTGCATAGTACAATTCCATGATTCTGTCAACCCGCTGAGCTGATTCATCGATCGCAGAGTGTGCTGTATGAAGAAAACTGGATCTGTAGACAATTCAACAGGTCACAAAGGCTAAAAAAGCTGGTTCCTTGCTACAACAAACCGACACCTAGAATTTTACGATCCACACAAGGGCAGTAGAGAATTGGTTTCGCGAATTGATGGGTAGGATCGAGGAATTCGCCCAAGCTTCCCTGATCGGGTTTGTTCTTGTCGTACGTGCTCCTGCCGTTGGACTATGGCTTTTGGTATATTTCGTATATACCCACCTCTTGACCAGCAAGTCGCAGTCGTTTGGTTGTTGGTCTGTTCCTCGAGCTTGGCAGTTGGATTGCAAATGGTTCAGCAGCCGTTATGTGCCAGAAAGCCCTCTGGTAACCGGACGGCAAGGTCTAGTCGGGTATTTGGCCCCGGCGTTTATTCACGATCAGACTAATAGGCCTCACTCAAGGATGGGGTTACCTTAGTTTGCGCGAGTTGACAGGGAAGACTTTCCTGTTTACCCCGTGGAAAAAGATATAACTCCATGGTCTGTGAGGACAATAACTTTGGATACCCGGCATTGGTCCCTCCCTCATTCTCGTTTTCGAAAGCTAGGTTTCCGGTCTGCATGATTTCAGGCAGACCCAGTAGATCAGGGTGTCCGCTCTACTGCTCAAGGGTATCGGTATTTTGCAGACTGGGTGAAGCATGCTCTCGAAAATTTAGTGCGATTGCGCTGACCTGACGTGGACGTGAAGAAGTTTATGTATTCCCCATCGCGCGTTTCGCTGAGAAACCCCGCTGTGCGTTTGACAGAGTATTCACAGACTTCTTTGAATTAGATGGATACGTCTTCGTGATGTTTACGGATCTACTTACCAGTGCCCTAGTTGACACACTGAGGGTTCCTCGCAGCTTGGAATCAGACCGGTTCGCACCGGACCTTTCTGGCAGGTATCCTTGCAACCTTAGGGAGTTTTTAACTCAACACAAGTGCAATTATTGAAGTATTTATGTCACAGCAGCTAGTGTGACTGTCACCTGTTTTTACTATTGTAATGCTCTGAATGATTCAGGTTTCACAAATAGCATGTTATTCTGGAGGGTCTATTGCGCAACATGGATCCCTCCATAGCATTCCTTGTAACGAACACGCTCAAATTAAGAAGCGGCACAATCACAACCAAAGACGAAGGACTCGTATCGGTTCTTAGATTTGCCGACTTTTTACTGGTTGCACTCCTCCACAAACTCGAGTCATGTGGGATTTAAGGAGGAATTCTGCGCCGCATGAAGGCTTTCCTAGAGGGTAGATATTTCCGAGCAAAAGTCAGTATAGACTGAGGTTCTCCAACACCGTTCTTCATTGAACTTAATCAAGGCTTCGTTTTAGGCCAATTCCTCCTCTACAAAATTCACACTCCAGATGCGCTTTCAAGACAACGTTTACTTGTGTAGACTACCAGAAATCCTGCAGTTCCAACGCGAGCGCCGTCCAAATGGGCGTCAACGACGCCGGGTCTTGGTCATTGGACTGGTATCTCCCTCCGAAGAATGACAAGTGTTTCCAAACTTCGTTTGCAGCATACTCCACGAACCTGTTTGTTGTGTATAGTGAAACTGGACCAGGAGGCAAGTGGATACCGAAAACGAAATACATAACGACCCAAGCGTCCGCGTGTCTGAGATTTTATCGATGCGTCTTGTCATAATTTCAATATGCTTGAACTGTCAGTCACAACCACATGACTGGGCCTGGGAGGAAAGACCGCAATGCAAGTGCTGATCCGAAATTCCTCCCGCTGCCATCTGGTGGGCCAGCTTTGACGCCGTGCCTTGCCGGTCAGTAGCTGACAAGCTCAGTGGTTGACGTCAAGTTTTTGATCATAATTAGATTTCAGTTTTAATTTGTTCACTTGTGTGTAAGTGCCATATTGCACTTTCGAAACCGCTTTTGATATTCCGCCAAAAATACCCGTGACCAAAAGCTTCATACCGAGTGTACTTCCTTTTCTATGGTCGAACCCTTCTCTTCTCTTAGTCTGCAGTTTACTGCTTTCATCTCATATGCTTGATATGCATTTGAAACCCCTCATGAACTTTTAACCCTTGACATATCGGGCCAATTTGGTCGACCATCTTTTACATCTTTTTTATGACCATGTTGTGCAAAGGCGTGTCATTAACTAAGATCGATTTATCGTCTTCTCCGGGCCTTCTTTGGACTTGCACTAATTTCTGTAAACATTTAGACGCAACCCCCTTAAGTTGAGGTTTATACCTTTTATTACGTATTTTATTCATTTGGTACCGCAAATCTTAAGTATCCACAATTTCCGGCCTGTGATTTTACGCGTCACTCACGTCGAAGTACTTTACACCGGGAACCTCATCGCCCTAGGTAAACGAGGAAGAGAGCCTGATGCTCAAGATCACTGTTGAAAAATATGTTCGTTAGTTCTTGCACGAGTTTCCTTTAAAAACCTGACTGTTGAGGGTTGCTGGTTCTTTCCAGATAGCACTAAACTCGGTTTTATGCCAGACAGTTACGACGAACCTCTTGATATTGGTCACGAACGGTGACAAAATTCCTGCTCCCCTTCGCCATATTGGTAAATCCCCCTCTATGTCTACATAAAACTTTGCGTTAAAGGTAGACTGTCAGAAATAAAAAATGGGTGAGCTTCTCTGGCATAACAGCAGACACTATCCTTGATCCGTTGGATGCACCAATACTTCCGTTATTATAAACCAGAGTTAATGCAGCCGTTGATAATATGGGTTCCTGTACCTACAGAAGACGATTCGCACGTTGCAAGGCCTTTGAAGTGTGCGCTTAAGGTAACACTTAATTACACGTATGCGAATCCTTTCTATCTGCCGATGAACTGGTTCCTAACCATCGCTGAGTGAACACAGTAAAAACCTCAGCAGCAACTGTTAACTTTGGCCTATTCTAATTATTCACTTTTTTATTAGCGAGGTTGCACACGAAGATCACCGTCCGTCTGAGATATCGTTATATTTAGGGCCAACATGGACGAAAACATTCGACAAGTCAGGCTGTGTTAAACTGATCAAAATAGCCTAATATATGTAATAATTACATCTGAAAATCTGTTACAATGTTTTGGCCAATGTTAACCGGCTTCCTCATCGGACTAAACGTATCTACTGTCCCATTGTTTTGTTCTTTTGTTTCCCACAACCACGGTTAACTTTCACGTGATAAGCGCCTCCTGCCGGTTGTACTTTCTTCCCGGTCATGTTCTGACGGTAGCGGTGGGACTAGGCCTCGATTGGCATAATCCTACGACCTAAGTGCTAGAACTATTATTAGCATTAGGCAGGCCTTTCCCTATACATGCAGAACCCAAATGTGGAATCTTTTCAGGCCGCTTGTAACTGTGGCAGTTCCGACGCGTTCTACAATTTTGGTTTCTGCGGTTAGCGTTTAGATTCTGGTGGTCACGAAATTTCCCAGTAGGCCTTTTTGTGCAACTTTTATCGCGCTGTAGTGAGCAGGGTAAGCTTAGAATTTATCGGTCAAACGTATGCCAAACGTGCAACAAATTAGCCCAACGATTTCCCAGTTCCGGTTTATTGAGACCAAACTGGTACAAAATATTTAAATTTTGGTACTCAAGCCAATACTGGCGACGTCATTCAACAGAGTACCAGGACTCAGGATGTCGTCGCACCCACCAGATACCCATCAGGACAGGTGCCAGCTTTGCTGCATTTAGTGAGCACCACAGAAAGACTATTCGTTTTTCAAGAGTTGACCAGGGCTCAGCCGGGATATAGCAACCACCGCGCGCCGACCTTTGATTTCTTCTGGTAATTCGCCAGGAAAAGGGAACCTCAAACACAGATTCGAAACTTTTGCATTGCAGACTTCTCAGAAGCGCGTATCTTACATGACCAACTTAAATTTGGGCCAGCTCTAATGAAGGAGACTCATAAGAGCAGTATCAGGAAAAATCCACGAGGCTAACGTGATTCCCGTCTCAAAGAAACCACCGCACAGTGGCAGAATTATCAAGGCGGTCCCAACTATTCTTCCAGGAGACAGAATATGACCTGGTGCTTCGTGAAATGCAGGTCCGCACGAGTGACCCAACAGTGTCATCCGAAGTCCATAGAAAAAATAACGCAAATCTGTATTCGGCCCCAACGACTTCGTCACACCCATTCTTAGCAAGGCGTATCAACGAACGGCCTCCGACCGACGTGGTCCTCACGGATGAGGAAATTCGTCAACTCCTGCACATAACTAACTGTTTCAACGCGTTGAGGACGGACGACATCTATTCACGGATCCTATAAAACCTGGCCAGTATGGGCGAAAGATCTCTAACATACGTTTCGTCAGTCGCCCGACAAAAGCAACCCATCCTCTGTTAGAATGGAAACGACCATCAAACCGACCTATGAAAGCGGTGACCACTTGTCAGTCGGCAGTTACAGGCCTAGCAGCCTCACTAGCATACGGCACAAGGTGATGGAATTTAACCTGAAGCGGACCATCTTATATCACTTCAGTACCAACAACTCGCCCTCGTCAGTTTACACGCATTCCTCCAAGACGAAGGTGATCACATTTGTGAACAGATCAACCGGGCCAAAGACGAGGGACTCGTATTGGATGCCACGTTTTTCGAGTTTCCAAGAGCATTCGACGGAGTACCACACATTTTGGTGGCCCAAAATCCCGACTGTCATAGAATTCAAGAAAAAATTTCAGCAATTCAGTTCAGCATGTACATCATTATGACCAGACAAACTAGAAATTTAGGATTCATCGCGGTTAACAGTTAGTCTGTACGCAATCAAATTACTGTGTGTGTACAGCACTTAGAATATTAAACCAAAAGAAAAATCGATAGAGTAGTGAATAGAGCATCAGTCATGTTCATCACATCCGCCACATCTTGAATGAGCAGGCGGGTGTTTATTGTCCAAAGGTGGTCTTGATCGCAAGTTTTTGGACCTTCTCGGATTAAAAAATTCGGATTCTTCGCAGTTAGTAGGCTCTCTCGAGATAACGTTTCGTTTGGATACGGTCGAGTATCCGCAAAGTATCCATTAGCAGTTGAAACAACTGAAAATCTGTTAACACACTGATCTCCGTTATTGAACTCTACCTGACTAGTGTGTCTCCGGTTACAACAGAGACCATCCAAATCGAGAATTTTGACCATGTTTGCCTTTTGATGAACATATTATACCTGTGAAAAGAAAGAAGGCCTTCGCTGCAGAGCTCTTTAATAGAGAAACGCCAACTCAACAGTTACAGGACAGAGAAGCAAAACTCTCACATGCATCTTGTTAACAAAAATGAATATCCATCTTCTCCTTGAAGGTGTCCCCGTGAACTTTCCCGGATATTCATTGGCTGTTGCTCAAATGCAAGCAACTGCTACAAAGCGACTCCACAAATTATGTAATACATCTCACTTTCCAAGAGACGAGAAGCGGATTTACGACAAAACATACTACTCGCATGCCTCATTAGTGGTATCCACCGTTACACCTGTAACAGGCCGTAAAACATTAGCCTCCTCAACGCCAGTCGTTATGGCACAGTCACGAATTGTACACAACGAGCGAGATCTAAAGTAGGTCACAGGACTCTTACAGATATTGCATTAGGAAATTATCAAATTCCGCAGTCCAATTCCCCAAAAGATTTAGGGGAGAATAAAGTAATGGAAGTTTAAATGTTCGCACAAACTTTTCAGAACTTTTCCATCGGCTAGGTGCGTCGTGCTGCGGTAATTAACTGTCGACATTCGAAGCCTTTTAACCTTTATTACCTCATCAAGTGGTTTTGCAGTAAACTGTGTGCCGTTGTCAGTGACCAGACTACTGGTACATCTTTATGGCTGCATGCTTGCCTAACTGCTTGTTGTGTGAATTCAGCACTTAACGAAGTGGTCAGAAAAACCTCAGACCAAAGACTTCAGAGCAAAGACACAATAGAGAGGAAGTTGCAACCAAAGAAGCATGTTTATTATGTGAAGTGTCACCTCAGTTATTGGGGCCGAAAAAACCAGGACAGTAGGCATGAGGTACAACTAGTTCAAAGGTGAAGCCAGCTGACGTGAACTAAAACTGAAAACCTTGGGCGGTCGGGTAAGTGGCTAGGGTCACAAAAAGAGAAAATGGAGATGGAGACTGAAGAATCCGATCTGGAGACAAATGACAAGTTTTATCGCAAGAGTATGGTTTAAATTGAAGTCGAGTAGGCTCAGTGGTCTCATTGTTTTAGGGAAGTCAGTTGTAAAGGATAGTTTTGATGGGGAGATAGCGCCAATTCGTAGGGTCAAACGAACACCGTAGAGGGAATTGAACTTGTGGAAGAGGAAACCCGAATTTACGGCGGGAGACTAGGTTGGTTAACCCCGAATGATAGGTTCGGCGGTTTAGAACGAGGCGATTGGGGCCAGGTGACAAATTTGTTTTAGTTGCGATTACAGGCTCGAGCGGGCGAGAGTTTGCGGTCGAGGTTCTGAAAAAAATAGTCGCGGGAGCGCCATCAAACTTGGTATGACAGTGCTATGCCGTCATTGCACTGACATACTTCAGTGACTAGACAGCCTCGCAACAGTCGTCAGGGTTGCCGCAATCGGAGAGGCGATACGCATTTCCATGGCAGCTGGATCTGGGTTAGACGAGGGGCTTGACGCGGATAGAGTCAGGCTGATGCAGAGTCACGGAAAATTTCCAATCACCGGGAGGACCATGGAACTGTATACCGGGGACAAGCCATATTGAGTGAATTGCACAGGACGTTTGCACAACTACAGCCGAAGTTTGAAACATGCACTAATATACACGGCAGAGAGCCGTATAGGTAGTTATCGAGTAAAGGACCGCAGTAGTCGGGATGAAGTCGTTGAGATGTTCCACATGTAACTGGCCACGGATGCCACTGTGAAGATTTGCTATGAACCTTATGTGGACATTTGACTCAACTTTTAACGGTATGCTTGATGTTACCACCTAGTTCCGGTCACAAGCATGACAACCGCGCAAGAGATTTCATTTTATGGACACTCAGTTGACTAGATTGCAAATCTGAAAGACCAGGCGATCGCTCCTCAATGCGCGACAAACCATCCGGAGTAATGGACAAACTTTCGCGGCCGTAGTGACTTGCAGGAAATCGGTGTCGCTCTTGCTGTGTCCAGCCACGTAGTAGTGCAGAAAAAATTGGAACAAAATATCGTTTACTATCGGCAACAAGCGCATCCCGCTTGACAGGTAGTAATGGAATCAATAAACAATCTGAATTATTAGAATCAGAGTCGCACGATGGAATTCCGGACAAGAAATCGGCATGAGGAGTCATTGTTGCACTACGATGACCAATCGTGTATGCAATAATCCACCGCTGAACCATAGCCGCGAATGACTTTGCCAGAGATTTTGTAGGATGATACCAGAACTTTAAACCCTCTTGATCATGTATCCGCATCTCCTGGGTTCATTTAGCTTGCTGTCATCCCTTTTTAGCTTTTCTTCTATTGACACCGTTGTATCTTATGCCTCCTGACAATCGCCACACGCTGCTGCTTTCATTCTATTTCTTCATCGTTGCCCATCTTCCCAAGCTTCAAACTTCTACTACAGTTGACCAAACGCCCCGTAGAACTGTTATTCATTCAAACTGGCTGGTCCCCAGCCTACACTCACACGGTCCTCCAACGAAAGGGACATTATCTGTGACCCTGCATCCGCCTGACTCTGTGTCAATCTCCGTCTCACCCAGATCCGGTTGTCACGGAGGTGCGTATCCCTTCTCCGATCGCGGCACCCTTGACGGCCGTTACGGGGCTGTCCATAAACCGAAGCATGTCAGTGTAATGATGGCATGGCACTGTCATACCCAGTGTGATGGCACTCCCGCAACTAGTATCTTCAGAATCTCCAACGCAACCCCTCGCCCAATCGAGCCTGTAGTCGCAACTTCGAGCACATTTTTCATCCGGCCCCGTCTCTGGGACGAGTTCTTTCGTACCCGATGAATTTTCGCTCAAATTTGGCTAGCCTGGTTTCTGCCACAATTTCGGCTTGCCTCTTCCACAAGTTCAAATGCGTATGCGGTGTTCGGTTCGCCCTATGTATTAGCACCATGTCCCCGTCCAACCCATCTGCTGCACCTGACTTCCCTACAACATTGGAACCAGTGAGTCTGCTTAGTTTCAGATTGAACCACATTTTTTCAGACAAAACTCGCCATGTGCTCCCTATTGGAATTATTCCATCTCCAGCTCCTCTTTTGCTCGTTGGGACTCCGGCCATTTACCCAACCGCCCAAGGGCATTCATGGCCAGCAATGGTTTTCAGTTTTGGTTCATGCCAGCCGGCTATGTCTTTGAACTAGTCGGACCTCATGCCCATTGTTTCCTACAAGTTGGGAAAGAAACCTATTATTATTATTTCATCGGATATTTCCTACTGTTTATGACATCATTTTCTTTTCGCGCAACACGCACTACCAGCAAATCCCTTGGTCACGCTTCATTCTGATTGTAAACTTATTATCATACCAGACGGTATGTCACCCACAAGTTGGGAATAAACAATAATATTATTATTAGTAGTATTAATCGATAGTAGTGCGCATTTTTTTAACAAGGGTACTCTCAGTGAATGTGGCAACCACAGAGGTGTTAGCTTGACTTGTGTTGTGACAAGGCTTCTGGCGTCACCGATTCTGCGTCGCCTTACGATGGCACGCAGATCCTTGACTCGTGAAAATCAAGCGGGATTTCGACCAGGTAGAGGCTGCATTGACCACATCTTCACACTCCGTCAGGTGTTAGAGCAACGCCACATTTACAGACGACCCACAATCTGGGCGTTCCTTGACTTCAAGGGTGCGTTTGATGCTCTCGATCGGTCAGTGCTGTTAAATATACTTGCTCAACGAGGTATGCCCCAGAAGTTTGTAAACATAATCCGATCCCTATATTCACATACTTCTGGGCGGGTGAGAGTGTATGGCGAGCTCTCCAAAAGCTTCCCTACAAAAAGTGGTGTCAGACAAGGATGTCCACTCTCTCCATTCTTGTTCAACTTCGTCATTGATGAAATAATGAGGCGAACGCTGGAAGGTCTTCAAAACCCCGGTGTTCAAATCCTTGCTGGTGAGAGCCTTGTCGATCTGAAGTACGCAGATGATATCGCCCTCATCTCTGAAGACGAAAGTGAAGCACAAACCTTGTTGAACAGACTGACCACCATCATACCATCTTTTGGCATGCACCTTGCACCTTCAAAGTGCAAAGTCATGATTCAGAACGTGCAGTCTCCGGAAATATCCCTTAAAATTCAAGGAGAATCACTGGAGATTGTGGAAAACTTTACATACCTCGGTAGTTGTATTAGCTCTGACGGAAGTGTGTCTGGTGAAGTCAGTGCAAGAATCTCAAAGGCTCGAATCACGTTTGCTAATTTGCGTCACTTGTGGCGTCAAAAAGGCATCTCACTAGATCTTAAGGGTCGTGTGTACCAGGCTACAGTAAGGGCTGTATTGTTGTATGGGTGCGAGACATGGCCTCTACGGACAGATGATGTGAGGCGTCTCCAGGTTTTCGACCACCGATGCCTCAGAAGCGTGGCTGGTTTTGGATGGCGTCAGCGTGTTAGTCACGAGGTGATTAGAAAACGGGTATTTGGTTGTGCTGCAGGTACATCAATTGGGGAAATCATCCAGCACCACCGACTACGATGGCTCGGTCATGTGCTACGCATGCCGAAACACCGTCTACCGAGACGAGTGTTGTTCTCCGTGCCTCCTTCAGCATGGCGCAAACCGCGAGGTGGACAGCGCATGACTTGGCAGAAAGGCGTGAAAGAGATCACGAAGAGTTTGGGTGTTGTTGGTGCTGTACGCCTTCCAGGATGGGGTCCCCGTGACCCCACCTGTGCTTGGCTGGAGACGTTGCAAGAAATGGCGGCTAATCGATGTCAGTGGCGTTCATGCTGTCAGTTTCTTTCCAGATTGTCTGATTGGGCGGTTGTAGGTGTAAGCACCTCAGAATGCTTGACATAGGCCAGCACTAGGCCCCCCGTCATCCACTATTTTTCTCTTTTTCACTCTAGGACTTTTAATATGTATATATATAGGATCTTAGACGAACCTTATGGTTGCACGCCAGTGAAGCATCAGTGTCAACACTGATGTAGTTGTCTTTGATGGTGGTGATGATGATGTGCAACGCCGTCATCCGTCTGCCCAACCCATGCCTAAAAATACACGTGCACTTTTAATAGGTCATGTTTCTTTTTATTGGTCGCATCGGTACAAAAGTAATGTGCGGTTTTTCCGGTTCTCCGTTTCAGGAAGCCGCTTTTACTCGATAGGGTTTCGGAAATGAAAAATGTATAATCAATTACGACTCGCACACACCTCGGGCGATATCACTTAAAAACCATAATTAAACAAAATTTTATTGGCTAACTCACCAAATTCCTAATGAACCTCTTTGTCCACAATTCCGGATCGGTGTCCACGCTGAAGCTGATGCCTTACTTTTATAAGGGTAAACCTATTACTTGCTCAAATAGTCCCATTGGCGATAATGAGGGAGCCGTGCCTACATTTATTATCTGATGGCTGGATTCGGCAGCCATGCGCATTGTTGGGCGCAGTGAAGTTAAAACCAAACGGGCGTGTATACTTGTCAGTCGTGAGACCAAGTGGCATAGACTTGAGCCCTAGGATGCAGGGGTCACGTGCTTCCTCAAACATGCATCTATGGATGCAGCCGTAGCGAAGATCCAGTGAGTGGTCGGGTGTTTGATGTCAACTCCGCTCATTTAGAGCACTAATCCCCAATTCACTCCATTTCTGCTTCCTGATACCCAGTTAATGTAGCTTAATAAAATCGACAGCTCCGCCCTCCCCGTCAAAACTTCTAACCAGTCCATACTCAACCACAGCAGCAGTCTCACCAACAAGGGGTTACTTTCTGGGGCTCATCCAACTCAACGATTGTGTCGAGGTATTGCAACCCATCTCCACTCCCAAAATCATGCCTACCACACCTGGCAGTTTTGTTTCATTTCTCATGCCAGGTTTAGGCGTGACCAAGTCTATTGCTCACTGCTTATGGCTGCCCTCTTTTTCGCGCAATCCTCATTACCCGCCAATCCTATTCCGCCGTGCTTTATTCCGACCGTAATCGTGTGATCGTGCCTCACGGTATGCCATCCGCTATTTGGGAATACACATTATTATTTTTATTATTACTATTATTATTATTATTAAACGAGCTACTGAGATGAACAAACCTGATGCGGGCTAACTGTTTCAGCTAATGAAAATAATCTAGCTGGAGACTGAAAGTGCGCATTCTTCAAAGGGAATCCCTGGTGCACAACCGAAAAATCGCTATTTAGCTGTCGCATTACGGATTCGCCGACACTGACACGCACGAGCTGTGCTTTTCGGACACCCGTTGTTAACCATCTGAAAACGTCTCAGTTCCGCTTCTCAAGCAGGCCAGATCTCACAGCCATACGACAAAATAGCCCGTACTTCACCCTGATACACACGTTCCTTGAAATTCAGGGATATATCGCTTTGAAGCCATAGGTGTTTCAAATTGGGAAACGCGACCAGCGCCTTACAGCTTCGTGCATTGACCGCGCATGTCACACTAAACTCAAAATTATTACAACTCCGAATCTACACAAAACGCTCCACACGTTCGTGTGCTTCTCCATGGACTGTAAGTGGCGCGTTCAGTGACTGCGTGTCCAGGAGCATAACCCTACGCTTTGTGGGTACAAAGTGCCTACCAGAGGACGGTACGACTTTAGTTAGTTCATCCAAAAACACCGGCGCTTTCTTCCCTTTGAAGACGAGAACTATTTCATTTGCACATGCCAGATTCGTCCCAGACTACTTGAACACCGCGGTTTCGGGGGCATTTCCTCCTTCGTCCCATTATCTCAACGATCACGAATTTGAATAGGAAGGGAGGGCGTGGGCAGCCCTGACGGACAAGACTTGTAGTTAGGCAGTGTGACCACTTTTGGCATCCGGTTATTTCGGGCCGCGGTCTAACTAACATCGTAGTGTTTTCTAGCACATCTTTTTGACGCCTTTTCCTATTTTGAGTCCCCAATGTAGACGTGGCTGTTTATTGCCTCGTTCGAATAGCAGCAATAAATCACCGTGCGCCCCCGATGTACCCCAGGATACCTTAATGCATCCTTGCCTTAATTCGCCACGACTACTTGAAAAATCCTAACTACGATGACAAACCTAAACGGTTCACCCAAGATGTTCATGCATGGGGCTGTCCACTGATCCAGGTACGGCGTCGTGAATGACATGTCCAGTTAAATGGCTTGCCCGTAGTTCACCAAATCCCTAGCATTTCCCGAATGAGCTTGGTACGTGCATCAAACGACCTTCTCAATCCATTTAATTTGTGCCAGGACTTTAAAGCACTCGCACTGGCCTGCTTGTACGGCCCATAAACACACCAATTCACCCAACAGCACTGTTGGTGGTTCGGTACACCAGAGAAGATTAAACCTTGCCATGCATCAGATATATCGTGTGCTGACTAGCATAAAAAACAAAAAAATTACTTGCTGTGACGGCCCCCTTGGCTTAGTCGGGACGCCTGCCGCAACGATAGAAGTCAAGAATGGCCGCACCATTTTGATTTTCCGCGGACATAGAGGGCGTAATTATTGTTTATCTCGTTTTGAGATCATTTTCAAATCCGATACAGAAGAAAACACACAAAGAAACCAGCTTTTTCCACAAAATTTCCCAACGATTTCACAGAGACCTTACGTGAAGCCGCCAACCGCCATTAAAATACGAAGTCCGCGCCCGCAGTTAACCCTGAGTTCGTTTAAACAACTTATAAAATTCTGTGGCGGCATGTGGAGATTTTAAGGACCCGAATATATACCACCAAATACTAAAACGATATGTTAAAGTTTCCTTCCTTGGAGCCACGGTTTCAATGAAATTTTGGGTGTGCGCCTAAGACTCAGCCACCTTGGTGTGGCTTTTGGACCTATTTGGACCAATCATATGTTCGCGTTTTCCTTGTGCTCCAATCAGGTCTCTGATAGCCACTAGGTTCTCCAGCACTTTGGTGGGTGGTGCGGACTGAGGTTTTCTCGCCGTCGCTTCAGCTCATCTTTCAAACTGATTCCTTCTTTGAACTCTAAGATCGGATTTATTGCAGGCAACGTATGCACTTAGGATTGGGAAGCGTTTTTGGAATGCCTCCACGCTTCTGCTATAGCAGGTCCAGCTGCCTTATGTGTTGTGACCTATATGAATGACCTGTTCGGACCGAAAACCCCGTATGGTGCGTTTTTTTAATGGCGGACGCCAAAAACAGGTTGTTTTTCTCCTCTCAGTCCATGTACGTTCGAAATAGGTTTCGTTTTTCGCTCATGCAAATTTGTGAAAGAATGCCCTTGCTGTTTAATCTATTCACCGGGTTACCACGTGCCATTTTGCTGAATTTTCCACTCTAACAATCCATTGTTAGAGATCATGTAAAGATCTTTACGTGAGAAACTGTCAGTTTGCAATCAACTCCTGCGGTGCACCCAGTCCCAATCGCGAGCCAGGTCGATGCAGGCTGCTCTCTACAGCTATCGATAGACCACAACAGATGTGGGCGAAATGGGTGTCCATCGAATGTACGACGTGGTATGCAGCGTCTTACCTGTAAGGCCTGGTGGCGATTTAAATGTACGGGCTTGCAGGACGACCAGATAAGCCAATTATCTAAGTCTTCTGACTCGTTTGTCTGCCCCAGTTGCCTCTGCCTCAAGGATGGTACGCATTCGGTAACTAAAAAGAAAGCTACTAGAAGTGAAGCAAAGTCCCCGCTGCTGAATTCTAAAGACCAGTTAGAATGTTCTGTTCTAATCGGCATACTCGACGCGAAACTGGCGCTTCTTTCTAGTACTATCGATGTAGCAAACGCAAAGAAACAAGCGGCCTGGACGAAAGTCGATTATGGACTTCCTCCCCTGAACGAGTACTTAGCGCTACCCACCCCGAGACCGCTGGCTGCAAAGATGGTCATCCAGCTCTCTGGTGTGACACTCAGGGCCGCCACGGCGTTTTTAATGGACAGATGCATGAGGGGAAGGAGGCTGATCATCTTTGGGTCGCTCTCCAGACAAATCATGCCAATGAAACTTACACAGTCGCTCCTTTTGGTGTCCTCACAAAGCCTGAACACGGATCGCCTCGCGCAAAGTGGTTACGCGGACTGTAGAGCAAGCGAACCTTTGGGCTTCGAATCACCCTTTCCTCCCCATCTGCCGTACAGAAGATCTTGTAGCGAGTTGTTAGCATTCAAAAGACTTACCCAACGGCCAATAGTATATCCGAGGATCGCCCTCTAGAGGCGCAAAAGCTGGGCCACAGAAGTCCTAGAGGAGTGACGCGAAACGGTTCAGCTTGACTGTAGGTCGGTCGACCCCAAACCTATGGCCAAACCGATGGTATTTATGGCCCCTTGTGCTCTTGAAAGCATGCCGACGCAATCGGCCACGACTCCAGATTGCAGCTTCTACTCAGCCACCGCAGACCCCTCGACTACCAAAGGCAGCGATGCTCGGGAGGGGGCAAGCCTCGCATGGACACAGCGTCCAAAGTATGTAGAGCTATCGTCGCTTATTTCCTTAGCAGATGAAAAAGGCGCAGCAGTGAACCCCGCACCTAAGTCCCAACTTCGGAACTGGATTGGGTCAGATGTGGGGAGACAAACGACGAAGCCCACCGAAAAATCAACCACAAGCGTTGATTTCGACATCGGGGAATGCTGCGAGGACCCTATGGCCACTAAGAATGTGAAACTGCCAGTCTCCAGCTCCCCTTCATCAAAACTGGCCCCTCCGATTGTCGTCGCCCATGTCCCCGACAGCCAAAGCCACAAACCCGGCAACAGCGAACCGGAAAATCCTTCGTACACCCAGTTGGGCTTGCTGATCGCGAGCGACTCGGGAGTCCACACAAACATGAAAGAAAAGCGACTGCAGTCAATCAAACCACGTAAACTTCGCCAAATCTAATGTGCGATGTACCCCATTTTGTCGAGGTTCATTCACAGGCGTTGCGAAGCGCGCAGAAGCGACTATCAATGGGTATCCAATCAAGTATAGACGAGATGGCTCAGCGGCTAGAGCACGAATTCACTGACCAGAAGGTCCGTGGTTCGAACCCGACCTCTGTCTCTTTACTTCCGCTGTCTAGGCTTGGGCAACCTGGCAGTATCCCAGCCCTCATGCTGCCTTCGGGTGGCATGGCAGTTGGGCACCGAAACGATGCTACGGCTGAACAATCATTTATAAACGCTTCCACTCAATCCAATACTCCAGCCCGGTATATCCTAATGTAGCAGCCTCTGCAACACCAGAGCTGCGCGGCCGGAACCTGGGAGAGAACGTAAGGGCAGTCGGTTCTTGCATCTTGTATCCTTGCCTCTGACAAACAGCATACATCGATGCAGAGGGAACCCAGCATGCGATCAAGAGCCACCTGTTGTCCTCCTTGCTTCAGCTAAGTAGACAGGCTTTCAGGTTTTAAAAACAGACTTCGAAGTGTTTGAGGTTGTTACTGAAGTTGTACACAAGCTGCAGCTGAGTTTGGTGCACACTGAGAAAAGGGGTCAGTCGTGGTATTGGAATCTGTGGATAGATTATTCAAATTAGAGTGGGGTGGGGTAGAACAGGGGATACATGGAAGTGTAAGATGGCTGGCGTTAGCAGTATCATGTTTTCGGTTATCCACTCTGATGTATGCAGCAAGTAAGGCGACTCGTCTGGTGACTCCGCGCGACGGCCGATGTGCTATGGGGTTATTGTTAGTTGTCATTGTCATGGTTGTTTGTGGGCTGTGATACTGCCAGGGCGCCCACATCTATACAGGATGACCATTATGGTCATCTACCAAAGCCTTTGGTTCAAAAGCCTAACCGCAAAGCAACGGAAAATGCAAGTGCATTAACTTTTTTTATGGAACAAGTCACTATTTATTTTGCACTCCTCAACCCAATGGGCCAGGTTGACATATATCAGTGGTTTCACAAGCTGATGATATGTTCGATTCTCTACACTTCCCATTAGTGCTAGTAGACGTGCCTAATCAAGGTAGCACTTGAGACGTAACTCTGGGAACGCTATCTCAAACCAAGCACGGGAGTTTTATAAGGGGGTCAAACTGTTCAATAAATCTGCCACAGTGTAGCCTACATGGGTGGTCATCTAAGAAAAAGACGTGTACATATTAGCTGGATGGTTGTGCAGCATACTTGAGGTTGGTTTACAGACTGTTGATTGTAAAGGTTTCTATTTTGATTTTTTTCGTGGCCTCCCGCTCGCTTCTTTCTAAACCTATGCAGCTTCACACTTAGCCGTCATGCTTCCTCTAGGTTTTGTGCAACTTTTCCATAAAAAGGTGACACGGGTCTATGAGCCCTCCTTGTGTTGAAGGAGTCGTTTTCTAATCCGAGCTGAACCCCTTATTCGCTGCTTGCGTCCATCCAGGAATTTACTTTTTCCCGTTCCAGCCTTCCAAAAAGTCATTCGTTCTCCACTCTGAATGAGAATACCACTGATCTTATCGGCATTCGGTCACTATGGAGACACCCAACATTTATTACTATGACTGGTTGTTTACACCTCATCGATCTGTCGATTTGTCGCTGAAGATTCTAGTCACTGTGTTTGTTTTCTTGACGCTCCTTCTCATAGCCGCATGGCACGCCTCCCGAAAGGTACAGTCAGCTGCACTTTAATACAGTATTGATCCCCATATTTTCCAGTACTACAGAAGAGCACCTAGAGACAATCGGTTTATGGTGCCTAAGATAGGTGATCTCTATCGGTTTGACTTCCAATTGTTGTTGTCGGGGACTTCAACCACCTCGTGTTCGGAAGTCGTGACCGGTCGACTTGGTAGATACACGGCTGTGGTCGTCAACGATTGGAAGTTGATCAAGTTGCACGAACAATCGATAGACTTAGATTGCTTCTATTCCGCAGCTCCAGGTAAGTGGATCCCTGCGTCACTTTTGTAGCGTGCTAATTGCCGCCTTCAATGAGTCCACTGTTGGTGTAATCATCCTGGAGACACAAGGACTCGCCACTAAGAGTGAACTTCTTTTGCGAGAAACTGAGGAAAAAACTATTTCCTCTAGTCCTACGTTTTAATCCCTTTGGACCGAGCACTGCGTAGGTGCGTGCTTCAGCGGAAACTGCGGGGCGCAAACTAGTGCATACTGTGTGCTTAAACCCCTACAACAAACTTGAACGATTACAGAGAAACGGATATATGTATGCTACACCGGATGTATTTCACTCCCTTTAAGTGTGCACTGCAAAAACTATTGGATGTTTTTGGTCACCCGTATTTTTTGGACTGGCTGAACGACGATAAACAAATTCGTCCAGCGAAGCATCAGTGTCAACACTGTTGTTGCTGTCTTTGATGATGATGATCGTCCAGCGAAAAACGTTAAATAAATAGACAACCTAACAGGACATCTCTATCCGATATTTTCACCGAGTCGCACTGATTGAGTTTCGGTCGAAAGTAGGTTTCACTCACAACCTATCACAATAAAACCCAGTGGAACAATAGACTTCAATTCCATGTTATTTTGACGTCAGTACAATTACAAAATGAGCTGCAAACTTGTTTCATTCTGGTGGGCCCTATCTCCCTAAATAATCCTTGTTAGCTGACTAGGTGAAATGCAGCACCAATCAGCAAAACTTTTATAATATTGAATGACTGTATCCGTTTCAAGTAATGTACGTGGTGTGGCGATAATGTCAATGAATAAACCTCCTGAAGGACCGTATGCTTTGCTTGCGGATGACGGCTACAGGTTCTAAAACAAGATGGACAGACTTGATCGGAAACGTACTGCTTGTCGTAGTAGTCCATGTCGTTTGATACATACGAACGTCTTTGCTCAATTCCTTTGGTCATTTAAGCTTGCATTTAGCAACTAGCACAAGATAGCAAAACTGCCAACCGGAAATTTTGTGTTTCGAATTCAATCCTAACTTTTCGATCGCTACTGTCCAGGGTTGGGCAGCCTGGCAATACCTCAACCAACGTGCTTCCTTGGAGTCACAGGGCAGTTTTGCACCGATATGGCCCCACAGCTGAGCGATCGACTTTCGTAGATATTTCAAACGTCTGAAGTCATGATAAAGGTATCGATTATTCTCTTCGATTGATCATTTTGGTTAGTGCACTACCGATATATGTGATACTAGTCGGAAATGACGTGTATGCTTGAGTACATCCACGGGCAAGTGTGTAAAGAACGGAGTGAGAGGTAAGTGGGTGGAAGGATCAACAGTGTCCAGAAATGAGCGAAAAGTAATATCAAAATCCGGGATATAGTATTGAAGGGTTTGCGTTTTTTAGCCGAGAAGATTGAATATTCCTTTTGGGGATTCCGCCCACGGGAGTGACATGTTGCTGAGTTCCATGGTTTTTTTACCGAGTTTTTTCTAATTCACTCATACGAGGAAAGAGTTATGCCATTTGCCACTAATTCGTATTCTTACCAGGGATTCTTTTCGGTTGGTACCTCAAGTTTTGGCTGGTGTCGCGTGGGGGCATTTAGGTTCGGCATCTATTTGATACATGTGGTTCTCCACATTCCTGCGTTGAATTCATTCAGGTGGATGAGCACCTCCTTTAGAAACAATTTCAGCCACCTTAAAATTATCTACTTGACGGCTGCCATGAGTACACACGAACCAGTCTGGTTTCTGGGTGGTCGGGGGTCCCATTAGATATGTAAACTCGTCTTTTGTCTGACGCGCGTGTATGTCTTAACCGAGAAGCTATCCCGCTTATGTGTACGTTAAGCTGAGTACTGTCGTTGCAGGGAGGTTTTGTTATTCCAACCAAGTTGGTACACGTTAACCACTTACGCTTTCATAGAACCCATAAAACGCTTTGATAAACCAACCTTGATTTGGTTGTCAGACATGAGTGTTTTATGGGCACCGCGGGCTATGCAGACCGGAATCTCGTTCCTCAAGGTGAGACCATGCCAAGGAGGCCAGAGTCGCGGCCAAACGAAGGAGCAATCTCCTCCTATAAGTGATCGTATGAGGGGAATTGGGGATCAGGTCATGCCCTGCCCTGCGATAATAGTATGAAGGCAGTAATTTTTCCCCCAGCCGAACTGGATTTCTTACGGTCGTGCGACGGTTGGCCGTAAGCACCAGCGCGTTACTCAGTTCAGTCTGTCAACCATAAACCATGTACAAAGGGTACACTGGTTCCAGCTACTGCAGTTTCGGCCAACAGAAAATTCGAGAGTGAAGGGTATATAGCCGGGCATTGGAAGCGGCGGTATAATCACTTATTTGTTGCTGAATCCGTTCACTCATTTAAAGGAACGAAAAACTGTTAAGCTACGCATTCTATGTGAAAACTTTGATACAGGAGCGCCATTGATTGCGTGAGCAGACCATTCCTGACATTGTCATCAACTACTGATGAGTTTACTGGTTAGTGTTTTCATACACCGTCCACCTTTTGCTCTCTTCCACTCAGTACAGGGCTGGGCGAAACACGGCCACGAAGGATGTCCCAACCAGCGTAACCCGTGAAGCATGGATAGCTCATCCATCGCGCGAGAGTTCTTTCTCCTAAGACATGGTATTCCTCAGCATTGCTAATCCGATGTTCCCATCAGACCCAGCCACTGATTTGGAGACACTGATGGTCAAACTCTGATAGCTTCCGTACGTCACCGCTCATAATGACCAAGTTTCTGATCCACGAAGTCGTGTAGATCACACCGTCGTAAGATATGCGCCGTTCTTGACGAACAAACTGACGTCATATCGGCGCCGTAGGTGTCGGAAGTTGGCAAGAACTTTCCTGGCCTTTCCCATTCGATAGGTGGTCTTATCTCCAACTAGTCCAGCGGAACTCATACAACTGCCCAGGGGAACAGAATTATCTCCCCCATCGACTGACTTGTCTGTAAGCATGAGGTTTGATCCAACCCAGGCTTCTAGCAGCACTTTACATGAATAGCATACCAAACCATGTGGCAGAATTATTTAAAATGGTTTGCATCTTTGGAGGATCCCAACCAAAGAGAGCAATATCTCTCATACACTCAGGGGCGAGGTGGCTCGGTGGTTACAGCGCGAATTTACTGACCGGAAGGTCCGTGGTTCGAACCCGACCTCTGTCTTTTGAGTTCCACTGTCTAGGCTTGGGCAACCTGGCAGTATCTCAGTCCTCGTGCTTCCTTCGGGTGGCATATCAGCTAGGCACCGAAACGTTGTTACAGCTGAACGATACACTCACTGTCTGTAAGCGAACCCCTCTGAAGCGTTTCGATCCTAGGGGTTTCATATGCAGGCGAAGTTTCAGGCGGCACACCGGCAACAAAACCGAGGAGGAATAGTGAAAGAGGACAGCCTAATCATACACAACCGGACGTGCTGAACTCAGGCGAAAGCTTGCGGTATACTCATACACGACTACAAAAGTTCCCACACCTTGCCCTAATATGAAGGATATAAATTTGGAGGGGACGCCTTTGATTGCTGAACACTGTTAAAGTTTCTGACGACCGACAGAGTCACATGCAGCTCTCAGATCAAGAAAAATAACCCACGTGGGACAATTGAAACAGTGTTGTTTTTCAAGAACTTATCCCTAGGTGAAGCATGGCCGATGCGTCTTCGGCCAGGATGAAACCCAGCTTGATTCTCACAAGTTTGTCTCTCCCAATAATCGGTCAACCTGCGGAAAATAATGCCAGAGAGCAACTTGGATGCCACGGCTACCAGGCTGATGTGACGGTCTTTTTCATTTGATCCTCTTAAGCCTTTCTTGCTCAGTAGGTTTTCAACACCTTTGAAAAGTGCGGAGTGCAGATCATCAAGGTTAGTTGCTCTGTCGTTTTGGAGGAATAACATTTCGCGCTGCATTTCTGTTATTGACGGGGGGCTGCTAGCCGTGTTCCATTCAGACCCGTTGGGTTCTTCTAGCAATTGTGTTGAAGGAGATCAGTTGAACTGTTCTTTGAAGTGGTCAACTCATTGCTCAATAAAATGATTTTGCGAGTGAATCACTGTTCCATCTTTTTTGCAACTTATTCCTCTGACACCCCTCTTCTAACCTGTTGGTCGCGTCAGCTGAAACAGGGCGAGACTGCTGGCTGCAGCGAAAGCCAGCAGTTTTAGCAGTCCAGCAGCATTCTTTGTTATTCTTCAGGTTCGCAGTGATTGGGTTTGGGTTGATACTTTTTTCAACACTGTCTCTAGTCCATAATGTCTCACCGTTCTTACCTCCCACCCAGGCGCACTACGATCCAAGTGGTACGGAGTACTCTTGTCTGATTCTTCGCTATTCAATCGATCGCAGCTACGTGCCGTTCTGCTTCACGCATTTGACACCTTGCCAAATGGTTCCTACACAGCGGTCGGATTGTTGGGCACCAACCTTTTAGGACTGGGCGAGGCCACTAACCATCAGCTGATTTCAAGTGAGGCCATTCTGAAAGAATGGATGTGCGGTGTTTTAGCTGAATTTCTATTCTTCAACTCCTCTGAATTCGCCAACGACATGCATGAAAGTGTTGCGCAGAAAGCAAATTTTGTTTCTCATCTTAAATCTCTGGTGAACAGTTTGGAATCCTTCCACACTGACGGGAAGCCCTCCAACTATCAGGATACGGTACTGCGCGGACCGTCGACAGTTGCAGAGCTGCTTTCAAGTACCGATCGCCTTCTTAGTCCATTGGTTCAGCATGCGATGGCGCGTTCTCTCAGTCATACTCAGGAATTCCCAAGCAGAAAACTACAGGTGAAGTCGCGGTCTGACAGTTACTTGAATCGATTGGTACGAACCTATCACCAGTTGAACGAGGAAGGTGAATTTGTGGACTTCATGCACATGACACACTTGACACATTGCTTATCTGAAATCTGCCTTATCCTGCGGTTTATCCTCGCCCGAAATCTGAGACTTCTTTTCGCAGCCCTTGCACAACGACCAGTCTGGCAGCAGCGCCTCAGGGAAGAAGTGTTATCCAGTTCCAAAGAATCGTCAGCAATGATAGAATCCGGCGTCCCCGATTTACGATGGGTAAGGTCCTATTGAAATCAGTTTATCGTGTGGGCTGTCAATGAGACATCTGCTCATTAATCTGACATTTAAAACCCTTTATAGCACCCATTTCTGTGGAACAGACTGGTACTCAAAGTCAAATCGAGCGAAAAAGGGTGAATTTCCAGCAACAGCCTGAGAATAGTGATTGTCTCACTAGCCCTTGTTCAATTCTGTCGAACAGAAAGTACTGTTCCGGATCGCTTATTGTACTTTGCGTTGTGGATTATTGCCTACTGAGAGCGACATCTGACACCGTCAGTTGTGATAGCTATGCATGAATCTGTTTGGAAATCCTCTGAGGACTAGTAACATTCCTCCCAGGAAAACGTTTTCACCTGGTACGTATTTGCCGAATTCTCTGAACTTATTGAACAGCATAATATAGTCCTAGGTCACCAGATAATCGCGTTCTATTCTTACGTTACCCCGACGCCACGTCGAGTTTAGCGGACAACTTGTTTTTGCTCTTATTGATTGGTTTTAACTGCCGCAGGCATGCTTGAGTCAGGTGCCTGGATAACAAAGAAGCTGTCTTCCCAATAAACCCATGAAATTTTTTCTGAACTACTTCAAGTTAATTGCATTACCACTCACTAGCTATTACGAACTGTCTGAGAAACTAAACACAACCACAGAGCTTTCGAGCACATTTCCCCACCCCTAAAATTCCCCAGGTAGGACTGGTTCCGATGGTGGCCAGTCTTCTTGTGATGTTCCTAGCTCCCTATAGCTTCCAAATATTGTCCTACTCAGAATAGGGATTGACGGTCACTTCAAACTCCTGGTTGGCCGCAGCTTCTGTGATCTACAGATGCTGTTACTTCTGGATCATAACAACAGAGGGAACACGGCAGCAGATTTTCAGAAAAACTAACAAGGGCAGTCATATGACTGAAGTGGTTAGAGCGCGAATCTACTGACCGGAAGGTCCGTGGTTCGAACTTGGCGCTGGCTCTCGACTTCCCCTGTCTAGGCTTGGGCAACCTGGCAGTACCCCAGCCCTCATGCTTCCTTCAGGTGGCAGTTAGGCACCGAAAAGGCGTTACAGCTGAATGTTCGTCGTCATCGATCATCACTCCACGTGTGTGTCCACGTGACCCTCAGTTGAACAGCACTCCTCTCGTCCAGCGTCACACCCGGTGCGTATTGTAGTGGCACTCACCAGCAACATGTTTTATCGACTCAGGTGCTTCTATTGCCACAAAATCTATTGTTAGGATGAAGTCCCTGTTTTTGTCCTCAGGTTGTAACTGGCTTCGGTTGTCGTTTGCCTTAGTTCTCAATAAGATGGTACGTTGAACCAGCTGTCCAGCTGAACACATTTTGGTTCGGGAACGTTTTGACTGCTTTTCAAAAGCTAACACACCTGTTAGTGTTTGCTTTTATTGATGTCTTTTTGAGAAATACAAGCGACACCTGTTCTAGCGTTCCTCATCTCAGATTCTGCCAAAATGAAGCCTCTAAATAGAAGCGGACTCTGGTGTTGTCCGTGGAATAATAAGTTGTCGGAAGAGTATCTGCTCAACAGTGCAGAGGTTTTAGATTCACTGTCGGTCTCAGTTTTACTTTGAGAGCAGCAGCAACAGTAGGTTTACCCCATTGCCATCACAATAAGTTGAATTGTGATAATTAAGATTGATGGTTGCAAATATCACACCGACTAAATCCTAGGTGCCCACAAATAAATTCGGACATGTAGTATCGACGTTACCTCATTTCACTTCGTTACTCCTTGGCTTTTTCGGGAGTTGCAGTCATCCACCAATTGCTGACACTGCTCAGTATTCATTTTTCCGAAGGTATTCAATCATTGTCATCAGGTAGTCCCTAACCCATCAAACGGAATCTGCCAGTCAAGTTGAGTGATGTGACCGGTATTTTCATGGCACGGTACCCTGTTTCTCACCACTTGTTCGTTCCTAGTCCAGTCGGGACTTTGCGTATACTGCCAAAAGTGTAGGCTTTCCGCGTGAGAAATGTGGTCTAAGCAACGAACAGTGGATCCTGACCACCTGCCTGATTTTCTTATAAAATAGGTTGTATGCTGTTCACAACAACACGACGAAAGCAATAGGATATTGCGATCGACAAAATTGCAGTCTATCATACCTGAGGGTACATTACTACTCCTTAAATAGGCCTATTAGTCCTAGGCACAATTCCTAAGGAACAATCGGTGACAATCAGTTTAAAAAGCACCTCCTGGAACTTGAACCTAAATGGTCGTTGGTTTGTTCGCTGAGCCGGGCACTTTGATTGCAAACGTTTCATCACTAATCGAGGTGAAATCATCAGTGCGCTGTTAGGGAGCGTAGTGGTGCGTAGCGATGGGTTGGTTGGTGATGAAACGTTTGCAATCAAAGTGCCCGGCTCAGCGAACAAACCAACGACCATTTAGGTTCAAGTTCCAGGAGGTGCTTTTTAAACTGATTGTCACCGATTGTTCCTTAGGAAAAACAGCATCCGTTCGGTCACTTGGGTGGATCAACGATAAACGTAGGAGCACAACAATTTTTAAAAAAGTTTTTATTGTTCAAGAAATGCACTCATTCGCAAATCAATTTGTTTTTCACGAGAGACTCAACTGAATCCCTCGTTTATGATCTTCAGCTGAATGTGCTGCACACAGGCCGCCTCATGTTTCAGTTGGCACGATATTCGAGATATTGTAGGGTATTTTCATAAAGGAAACCACTCACAAGGTTGCTGAAAACTCTTCGACAGCCCACGACCGGTTTCGCCCTACCTTGGGGATTGTGGAAAACACCCAGTGGTGGTAGTACATCGAGTGTCGATCCCTGCATTTTTTCAACGTGGGCCTGCCAGGGTAGCAGATCTCCACTCCCCCAGAACTGTTTGATCAGTCGAGAACAATCATTGACCCTTTGTCACTGGGGTGCTGGTCCAGACTATACTGAATCCCTTTAAAAAGGTAGATTAGACAGCAGCTACACGCAAGCATGTACGGGCCATTGTGTAAGATTCATCCCTTATGTATCAAATCGTTCCGCAGACCACGCTGTGTTTTTCCTTTTGTTCTAGGCATCGGCCAATTTGCTACTGCAGCGCACAGATCAGCTTGTCTGGACAAAGGCGCTAGTGAATGAAGCGATGCGCTTCACTGCACCTGGATGGCCCTGGGGCTGCATCAGACAGGCAACTCGAGACGGACGGATACAGGAATGCGACTACGCTCAAGACGATCTGATACTATTCAACCAGCCGGCTTATTTGTCTGACCCCACATTGTGGAATGGAGAGACGTTAGCTGATTCCTCTAGCCCGACACCTCACCTGGGTTTTAATCCTTGGCGTTTTCTGGACCCTGAGGTGAGCATCCTCCGAAATCAAAAGCTCTGCCTTCCCGTTCATTGGGCTCAGTTTGTCTTAATGGGTTACACCGTGTGTATTCCGAACGAATGCATTTATCGCTTACTCACAGCCCTTCTGTTGCATTTATCATACAGTGGGTGGCGCATACAGAACGCCAGCCCGAACGACGAACTCAATCTTACAGATGACCCGGTTTTGCTCACTTCTGATTTGCCTTCGGTTCTCCTACACGCTCCTCACTTGACTTCTGTCCAATAAGCATAGTTCTTTATTTATTTGGTGTTATGTGTCGCATTTATCCCCCTTTCCAAATGGTCTTGTTGGGCGGTTTTCTGTCCATCTTTTAGATCACAATGGTTTAGACCTGTAAGCAAATGTACGTTCTCAGTCAGATATGCTCCTTTCTCGCCCAATCCAATCGAAAATCTATTGGTATCCGTATGAAATGTGGAGCTGTATTAGTTAGCTTGGTAGGATGGAGCAAGCCTTTCAAAGCAAACCAACAAGCTCTATGGATTTGGTCGATGGTCGCACATTCTTGCAAATTATGGTCAACTTGTCACATGATAGACCCCGTCTACGTCGATGTGATGAGCCACAGGAAGAACGAAATACCTCGTATAGTTAAGGTTTTGTGGGACCAATCTATAGTAACTGTTACTACAGTAGTCAGAGATTCTACCAGATGCAATCATCTCATAAAGACCATTCTTGGGGGACGCAAAAATAGTTGACCTAAGAGGAACAGGTTTTCCGACGGAGAGAACACATGCGTTACCTTAAACGGGAGGCTGATGTAAACGGGTTTTCTTCCAACTGTGCCGGTGACGGTGTTGGCTTCTCCCCTGTTCAAATGCCTCATAATAACATTGTCGGGGAACCCGTTGTTTATCACAACGTTGGTGAGACTTAGGATTTCTTATTCCAGCGCGTCATCAGAGCATATTTTATTCGCTCTGTTAGTTAGGCTATGGATCAGATTCCGTTTCTGCTTTAATGGCGCGAAGCTGTTACTGTGTTGCCCGGACCAAGTAGGCTTTCGATACACCCGTCGTTTCAGTGTACCATCGTGACGTCGTTCAAGACCAACATCTAGGAAGTGGAAGAAGCTATCGGTTTCTCCTTTCGAGCTGAATTGAATGGCGGTGTGAGCCTTATTGAACTCTTGTTGGAACAATTCCATCTCGGGTTTATTGTTCACAACCGCAAAGATGTCGTCTACATATCGACAGTAGTATTGCATCTTCTCTATGCTAGCTTTTAAGGGACCGGTTTCAAGTTTACTCATGAAAACGTCGGTTAGCATTGGTCCAATGGTGTGCCTATAGTAACACCATCAATTTGCCGGTGAAGCATGCCATTGAACAATAGTTGCACATTCAATGTGTATCGCAGGAGTTCTCGCAATTTGTTGACTGGAATTGGCAGCTGAAAGTTGTTACATAGGTAGTTAACCGTTTCAGTTAAGGGGACGCTAGTAAACAGTGAAGTCACGTCCAATGAAAGCCTGAACACATCTTTTTGTTCTGGGTCATTTATTGAGTCCACGAATTAGAATGCATCACTCAAACTGTGTTGACACATTTGTCGGCGTATTGGCTCCACCGTTTTGACGAACCACTGTGCGATTTTGTGATAGGGCGAGTTGTGCATGTCCAGGATCGGGCTCAGTGGGCATTTGGGTTTATGGATTTTTGGCATACCATATAGGCAAGGCGTTGTTGACCCTGTGGGTTTGACTTTCTCATGGGTTGTCTTAGAGGTCAAACCATTTGTCTTAAGACGTTTCAGGCATGTTAACAGTTATTGATCTATCCTGAGCCTTTTATCTTTGTCGTTGGCTGTCTGAGTGAACTTAGTTGTCAGCCAGAATGTCCGTCATTTTGCTTATATAATCAAAAAGGGAGCAAGAACGTCATGTGGAAACCATCATGCCATCAGCCTGGTATCTGTCGCATCTAAGGTGCTCTCTGGCATTATTTTGCGCAGGTTGGTGGATTATCGGGAGAGAGATACGTGAGAATCAAGCTGGGTTTCGCCCTGGTCGAGGATGCATCGACCATATCTTTACCTTGAGACAAATTCTTGAACAGCGCCACTCCTTCACACGTTCCACGTCAATTTTTTTCTGGATTTGAAAGCTGCTTTTGATTCTGTCGATCGTCAGCAACTTTAGCAGTGTCTGGCGATCAATGGTGTCTCTTCCAAATTTCCATCCTTCATGAGGGCACTGTATGCGAACTTGTATGGGCGCGTACGAGTATACGGGAAGCTCTCGCCTGAGTTCATCAGGTCCAGTGGTGTAAGACAAGGCTGTCCTCTCTCACCCTTCCTTTTCAACGTTGATATTGATAGGCTGCTTGAAATTTCTTTGCCTGCCTCTGAAACCTCGGGAGTCAAAATATTCCCGGGACTTTCCCTCACAGGCATTGCGTATGCAGATGTTGCTCTCGTTGATTCAGATCCTTCCCAAATGCAAACAATTTTAAATAACCTAAATAACTCTGCCGCACGTTTTGGCATGCGCTTCACACCAGCAGTGTAAAGTGCTGCTACAAGACTGGATGGGATCAAATCCACACCTCATGCATGCAGGCTAGCCAATTGACGTGGTAGATAGATTTGTTTACCTAGGCAGCTGTATAGGCTCCATTGGACTGGCTGGAGATAAGATTATTTCTCGAATCTTAAAGGCCAGGGCTGCTCTGCAGCGGAATACATTGGACGCACAGCTAGGCAACTCAGTCGAAGAATGAAGGAACACAATCCCCCATGGCTAGCTTCTGGAACTAGGAGGACGGTAACCAGCTCAGTAGCACAACATCTAGCAAACACGGCGCACATGATACTCGGTGAAAGTTCCGCATTGTTTACAAGACGCCTGCCAATCCACCCGGATCACTATAGCAACGCACAATTGCAGTGGCTGAAGCAATCGGCATACGGCATCGCGATCCTTTGTCGGCAAAAATGCTCTGTTCATGTGTTGTACTCACCATGGTCCCCACACTTTCGCCAGACATACACCCTGTGCTGAACACAACCACAATACTGCCCGCACTGACAAGTGCAAGTCATCCTCTTGGTGACCTGAAATAGTTGTTCTTTGATAGGTAGCCAATGTCGTCTCTTACTCGATTTCCTGTTCCTGTACACTGTGCTCATTCAACTATGTTAAATACTGCTGTCTTAGCCTGTATGACTTGAAAAGACCTTGCCAAAACATGTTCATCAACACATTTTTGTTCTTATTCTAAATGGGAATTTTCGGAATATCAATTCTATTCAAAAAGTTCCCGTTTCTGCATTCTTACCACACTGTATTTGTCCCTGTCAAAGGGCTTACGAATATATGTTGACCTCATTGTAAAGAACACTTTCTTTAAAGATGTTATGTCTGCTGATTCGCTAATCTGCTGTATCTGATTGCTGACTCGCTCCAGTGCCTAATGCCGGGAAAAAAAGACTCCCAGAAGGGAACACAACAGCTATATTCCGAACAAGCGAGTGCGGGAGCGTGAGTACGTGCGAGTGCGAGAATACAACTGTCTCAAGCTAGTCATTGGTGGGACACTGTCTAACTTGGTCCAATGCTGACGCACGCGATCTGGCCTTAGTACAGGCTGCGACGCGCTGCATACTGCGGGGGCGTTGTCTGACCTTGATGAACGCTGACTCGCGCTGTCTGGGTTTCATAGAAGGCTGCGAGGCGCCGTATATTGAGGGGGCGTTGTCTGTATGGTCAACATCTAGCAGAGCTGAGGGTCCCAGTAGATTTCGGGCATTTAGTGGTTGCTTTCAGGAATCTGACCTTCCTGATGAAAGACTATTTTGCAAAAGTACCAGCGCATCCGTCAGAGAATAAAGTAACCACAAAGCCATGTGCTTTAACTAATGGAACTGCAGAAATCATGTTGATGAAGTGGTATTCCCACCCATACCCAAACCGATATTCTACTGGGGTGCCGGTGAAATCTTCCATCTTGATGGTGTTTAAGACTCGAATTTCGCCGATTTCCAACTAAGCAGAGATAGTTCCAGCTGGTTCGTTTTTTTATTTCCCTCAGTGACCTTCGCTCTGTCATCAATGGAAACGAACCTGGTTGTTATTGCAAGCTGTATGGTAGGTCTACTCTACATCGCCCGTGCTGTGCCATGTAGTAGTTACGTGTTCAAACCTGGAGGATTACACCAATAGGACAGCAGTATATGAAGTCATGCATTTAATTTTCTATTTTCTTGAAAAAAATCCGCCTTGCGAGCAACATCCTCAACGTGTGAATACAGTCCCCCAACTTTACTGGTCCCGCACTTAATGAGCGTCAGCTCATTTTGAGGGAAACAGCTTGTGCGAAATGGCAGTGATAGCTGACTGCAGACTCACATTTTACATACTGTTTGACGGGTACTTAGGTGTCATGTCGTTGTGTTGGATCCCAGTCAGCTGTCTAGCGAACGCAGTTCCCTTTTTCTCACCTCGGTTTACCGTTGCACCAATTCGATCAAATACGGAAACATTTGCCATCAGGCTAATTGACATCCCCGCTATGTACCGTCAACTTAAACCACTCCATACCAAACAACACAGTCTCCCCAGTATTATTCAATCGTATTATCTAACGAATAATTAACCAATCAATGAATTGGTCAATGTTATTAACCTACCTCAGCAGTGACTACGCGCTCGTAGTTCACAATTTCATAGTCCTGACGATTGACAATAACGCCGTCGTTGAGTGCAAGTTCCGCCTTTTCGTAGTAAATGTTTCCAACATCCGAAAACGAACCATTGTATGTCAGATACGCCGGCATAATCTGTCCCCATGTACCAGTGTTCTGTGAAAACAGTGTGGGTCGCTCGTCCTGGTGATAATTTTGCTCTAACGGGGACACTAACCTCTTGGTTGGACGATCTGAACAGAAGTGTTCCTGATTTGTCTTGGCAGAATTTTTCTGGGGAATGAAATGCGTTTCTTACAGTGGATGGTATTAATATGAGAAGACGGTGTAGAGGGATTAATTGTAGTACACTTGAGTGGCAGTTTGGGGTTGTAGAGTATCCTCTTTGTTAGGGAGCATTAAAGTAAATGTGCCCCCCTTTTTTTGAGGAAGAGGGGTCAGCATTTTACACTTCATTTCAGCGGTAAGCTCGCGAGAGTAGGGCACAATGGTTTCTTTAAGTGGGAAGACCGTATACGTATCATAACAGCTTTAGTCGTGAATAATGTATTTATTCTTGTTCTAAACTGATGATTTCAGTGCCTAGATACAAGGCAGCAGACGCACTTAAATCGAACCGTTGCACGTCAGTCTAACCAGGACTAGCTAGACACTGGTTGTGCAATGTTCCCGTCATTGTCAATTTAATCTGCTTCGCAGGCGTGAATGAAGGGATAAACGCACTGTCTGGTGAGGGATCTGATCTTGAAGCACTTTATCGTAGTGTGCGACACGCGATGGTGCATAATTGGACAGCAAGAAACATGCTTGCTTGATAGACTAAACTGCTGATGATTCCCAATAAGGATGAAACAGCTGTACGGTACTTCTCAGCTTTTCAACATAGATTAGCTTGAAAAAACGAAGTCGTCCTCTACAAAAGACTATCGATGTGGTCTCACGAGGAAACTGAAAGGCAGAGCGCGAAGTTGCAACATATGTGCCCTGAACTCTGACGGACATGTCCACCTGATTTATAGTATTCCGTATTCGTAGCTCTACAAGTGAGCACCACCAGGCACTGACGTTTGTCCTTATGCCCATAGGTATACTTACAGTTTTGCAATCCAAACCACGGTAGTACTTGTTCCAAGACAGGTCTACGCACTTCAGTACCACAAGTGAGACCACCCGGGTGAACCAAAAGAACTGTTCCCGATGTTAGTGCACATTCTTCAAGACTGCAAAACTCTACAAATAATAGAGTTATTGCGCTACCCGTGAGTGGCTTTTTCGAGTTCCTTGAAGTTCAACTTTACAGCTGTAACAATTGTGTATAATTACGAGTGGATTTTTTCCAGTTGCTACGGGACAGCCGGTAAATCCATTTTAGCCTAATAATAGAGTGATCACGACGATAAACTAGAAGGAAGAAGCGGTAATCAATACGGTTGTAAATAGGCGGGTTCGATTTAAACTGAATGTACAGCGATTTTTTTTTGAAAAAACGAAGTCGTTCGCGAAGAATTCCAATCAAGAGGAACAATTTCATGTTCCCTGTTGAGCACTGTCATCGCGGGAAACTAGGGAATCTATTTCTTCCGAATAAATTAGCAACAGTGTCCTGATGACCAGAGACACTTCTCGAAAATGGCTGCGGTTACGTAAGCAGCGTAGAAAAGGTAAACCAAAAACTGAAGGGTCTTGCGCCCAGGGGAAGGTCGACCGTCCTGAGAACTAAGACCATGCCACGTTTTAATGATTCCGATTAAGAGATGTATGAATGAGACACTAAGCAGCTGCTATTTACTCAACCAAAAAGCAAATGATTGCCCGATAGTCAATCATAATTCGATGCATTTCAAGTCCATGCTATAGGACCTTTTGGTGGCATTCTCTAGCAGAGTGAAGGAGGAAAACGGATGGCATGGGCTTTAACATAGTGAAATCGGATAAGCCCTGATTTTAAACTTCCAGTAAACGGCGTATAAACTGCTCTTGCCCCGTAAACGCAGAAGTGCAGTCGCACAGGGATCGTGTCGGGCGGGACTCACCAGCGGATGTTTGATCAGCAGTGAAGCGGGCATCCTGGATGGCCAAACCCTATCCAACAGGTGAATGAACTGGACCTGTCACTGGCTCATGTTAGACCGCGAACTCCTCGTGTCGGCCCACTCTACTGAGGCCCCCTACTTAAATTCTCTACTCTCTGAGCAGCCGCAAAATATCACGAGTATGACGGTATAACTCCGGTGAGACAACGCTCAATCCCCAAAACTCTAAACAAAATAAACATGCCTTTTCAGACCACATCTTACCCTTGTCACAGACAATTTTGCCCATGTTGTCACCAGAAATCCTTCAACTTTCCTACACCACTGGACCTCTGCGACTCTTTCACGCTAGCTTCTGATAACGTTCGGACGCCAAAATGAATTTGACAGCAGGCAGCTTCAGTCAGGTTCTTGAGGGTCTTCCCGTGGATATTTTTTCCTCAGGAATCCGCCAATAAGGTCATAAATTAATTGCTCGCTGGAACTCTTCTTCACATACGCCGCTCTGGTGACTGGACTTCACCAGAAGCAGTGGCTTGTGTTGGTGCAGCCCTCATCCAACGGATGAAATTCGCAGCTTTACATCGGATGCCAGTTAACAACAGACTGGATGTGGTGAGATTAACAGGAAACTGCAATTCTGCAAAAAGAGAACTAACTGATCAGAGCGTTATGTTGTGACTGGACTGAGAAAACCACCTATGCTGGAAATACTCCAACAGGGCTTGGCATTTGGTAAGAAGACTCCCGACTATAAAAGAACACGGACCGTATGTTCCACACACCCTCGAACATGTCGGAACCCACAACTGGTTATATCAGGCGTTCATTGACGTCGTGGACATAAGCACAGAGCCTCCAGCTGATGAGTCAACTACGATCTGTTTCCGCTGATCCTACCCACAATGCAGAAACAAAAGCAATCGAGCGCGGGTTTTCAGTTACTGGAAGGACGGAAAACTATGGTGTTGTAAGGTAAAGAGATGGAAAGAGCTGGTCCGATCAACTGGCCGAGAGGACGAAGTAAATGAAACAATACGCGAACTTGAGGTTAAACTAATTATGAAACACAGTCGACGGATAGACTGTCGTGTTCCAATCCAAATACGTTGATTCTTTCAGCATGACTTCCAGAGTAGGTGATAGGCAACTTCTGCAGACTGCTAATGAAGTGCGCAGTGCAAACAGTTGCGAGTCTCCCGACGAAGACTTACTACCTTCAGAACTATTCAATTTTAGGCGGTGACATTATACCAACGCATCTGACTGGCTTATTTGCTGAAGGCCTGTCGTAGATCCTACCTTCATGAAAACATCGGAGTACCACCATCGAGGGATAAGTCTCATATCAGTTGTGTCGAAGATTCTAGGGATCCTAATTTTTCGCAGGTTAGCCTCCACCTACTAACTGAGTTGCCATGAAAAATAAACCAGTTTTCGCAATAGATGTGTTGTTGATGTGATGTTATGTTGACTACATCTTCGCACTGCAACATCATAGAAAATCGCCGCGCATACCAAGGGCCAACCACTACAGTTTTCCTGGACATCCAGGCCGCCTATGATTCGGCGGGTCGATGTACCTTGCGGAAGTACCTCCTAGAAAACGGTGTACCGAACATATTCCTTAGAGTCTTAGAGATTCTTTAAAAACAAAAGGGGATCGTGGATCGGATCGTAGAACGCAAGTGGCAAAAAAGTTTATACGTAATGCACTACTCATAAGGTTGCTGAAAATTCTTCGACAGCCCACGACCGGTTTCGCCCTTCTTCGGGCTCATCAGGTAGGCGCAGTCCCCGAGTTTCCGTCAACCTTATGTTCTACTTGAACCCAAATTGAACTGTTTTTCGAGAAATACACTCATTTGCAAATCGGTTTGGTTTTTTTTTGCAAGAGACACCTGGAACCCAGCTGCACATTCAGTTGCCTGAAAACATCACAAACGGGAGATTCAGCTGGGTTCCAGGTGAGTCTCTCGCAAAAAAAACCAAATTGATTTGCAAGTGAGTGTATTTCTGGCAAAAAAGTTGTTCAAACGTTAACCTAGAACACCAAGTCATGATGCCTAACACTACCGAAAGTAAGGCTGAAAAAAGTTAGCAGACTAAGGCTCAGTTGACACTGTAAGATCAGCGCGCCTAAATACCGCTACTAAACGGTTGAACTGGAGCAAGAAATCGATCTGTCTGATATGAATTTGGGAATTACACAGATTTGTCTTCTCCAGCTACTCCAAAGCCCGAAATAGCCCATTGGTTAAGGCGCGAACTTAGTGACTAGAAGGTCTATGCTTCGAACGCGACCGCGGCATCTCGACTCCCTCTGTCTAAGCTTGGACAGCATTACGATTTCTCAGCCTTCCTACTCAGCTCTCGTGCTTCCTTCGGATGGCAGGGTAGCTACGCACCGAAAGAATGTTACAGCTGGACGATTATTCCGGGGTTACAGGGATGGAAAACTCCCAGACATTGTGTGCCCGTCTCGTGGTCGCCACACTGATCAAACTGCTAGCAAAAAACTCAAATCTCGTCAAGGGGAGTTCCCGTGGAGTTCAACGAAGAAATGCAGACTGGAGTGCTGCATGTGCCGTCTGAACAAGAATCGGATGAGAGTTAAGTTTTCCCCATAGCGGCCGCACAACACAGCAAACCAACTGCCATGGAAACACACGTGGGCTTACTCAAATCGAACTTCTTAAGGACCGATATGACACAATATACAACAGGTCCACCGGATATGACAACCAACAGTACAGAAACAAGAAGAGAAAAATGCATGCAAGTCATGAACAAACTGGTCTAGTGTGACAAGAGCACGACAGCTGTACAAGCGACCTGCCCGACTGGCCATCCTTACTTTTCGCCTGGGCCTAAGCACGTGGAAGTGTGACCATTTTCATAGTTCATCAACGGTCTTTTCATCATTCGACCGTTCACTATAGCCTGAACGATCCGGGTTTATGTAAAGTAGAGATGACACGACGAATACGGCAGCATTATTGTCACATTTTAGGCACAAACATGTTCGTACTTCATGCATATACATGTAAAACTCTAGAACCAGTGTGGTGGGACCATAAATAGGTCTACCGTCACAGGGTGTCGTTACGAGATACTGCTGTTTTGTCCGTATAGACTTTTACGGATTGCATCAAAACAGGTTCAAACGCGTGTAACAGTACCAACACGTATTCTGACTGCACATAATTTGGCAACAAAAGACAGTGGGGACTCGTGTCACATGACTCAATTAGAGTAATCGGACTAGCATTCGGTAACCCAGTAGTTGGTGTCCCCGAAGTCGAAGCCCGTCAATCTCCCCTGAACCGTCGAAATTCCTCCAGTTCAGAATTGCCGCCCAAGACAGCCGAACATATGGAGGTGATCTGACAGGTTGGATGTGCGGAGTACACCCGGATTTGCTACATCGTGTCTGGTAAATATATTACGAAATTATGTAAATTGTTTTATCTATGACAATCAACGATGACAATCCACACTACCTTTCTTTCTGTGTCAAGAACGTCTCTCTAATTCGGCCGATGTTTCGATAATGAGAGAGATAGCATTGCACAACAGATATATGCAATGGCGAAAACCCCAGCAAAAGTGGGCTGTAATCGATCGTAGGAGCATAAGCCAAAAGAAGACCAGTGAGTATGTAGAAGTTTCTCATGACAAAGTATAGAGTACATGAGTAATTCTGGGGAGTTCTGTGAGTGGGATATCTTGGGAGTTCATTCATCAGCAAAAAGCACCCGGCGATTAGACGGTGGTTCACGAGGTTTGCTATTGAACGCCAACCAAGCTTCTTCGGGAGCATCCGTTAACCGGGTTAAACCCGCGATCAGACCGGTAAAATCGACTTCCGTGAAACAAGGCGCCTCGTCAAAAGGTGCGTGCGGCTGTAAAGTAAAGGATACTCTAAACACAGTTGATCAGATGGTCTGGAATGGGAAATAAAAGTGATTGGTAGCCTGGGAATGAAACGGAAGTTGTTTTAACAATGGCATTTCTGCAATCAAATTGCCCAGTTCAGCGAACAAACCAACGATCAACGCCACCTGAACTACCAACATCCTCTTCAATAGAAAATGGCATTTCTTTACGGAAACTGGAGGATCCGGCCGGCAATACTCTGTTATTCGCCAATGAGCGCTTCGCCACCAATCCTAATGGATGGCACGAGGCTTACACACCGACTCACTGCCACACCACTGGTGATTTCAACTCGATTCTCGACATAACATTTGAAACGAAACTTCCACGCTCGGGGGAAGATTCAACCAATAAGAGGAAGAACGATAATAACATTCCCAACACAGCGCCCGTGTTTTTCAGTATAATTGCGTTGTCGTTGTACGCATCAATATATTTTGTCCAGCTTTTACATAAGTTGACTTTGCTCAGGACGAAGTTAACGCTTGAAAAATGGAATTACTTGAATAAGATATCCGAATATTCCCAGCTCAAGGGGAACAGATTGAAAGAACAGCAGAAGCTGCTTTGAATGAGAACCACTTCGTGTGGTCGCGGGTTCATATTTCCTGGATCCGACAAACTATCTGGGTAGGTCAGTATCCCTTTATCGAATAGCTATACAAATACCATTTGAAATCAAGCAAAATTGAAAACACTAACCAATTCGCGAGATACTCACCGTCGGTTTGAACCAAGCAGTTGCGGCGAGGTGGCCACCAGGAAGTGAATGCTCCTCAAACCTCCAATAACCTGATCCGAACTCATCAAAACCGCAGGAAACGGAGGGGTCGCCAGAAAGGCATAAGGTGCATTGCACAGCACTAAGGGGAAGACGTATACCACAACCAACTGCCTTCAGGTAGGCCTCCTTAAGACACTGGAACAGATAAAAAATATCACCTTCATGGTAGAAATCACACACACACAGCTATCTGCATGACTTCCCGTAAAAATACGTATAGCAGTACACTTCCCCTAACAAGAACCACCCTGGAACCTGGCCAACTTAATCTCTTCTAAGAGAGAGGTCCATATGTTGAGGGGTATCCAAATCGCTACTTTCACACGACGGACGAGTGACCTAACGATAAACAGCCAACTTACGTATGCCACATGTGTAACACACACAATAGACTGTACACTGCATTGATCCCTATTTGACCTCGTTCGAAATGCGGGTCAAATAGTATGGTCATTGAACACGAGATGTCAATAGGAGGTTTAGGGTTGGTTCATTTGTCTCGCGAAATTCCAATAGCTAAAAACTGAAATCTGAAACTTCTTTCGTGGTCCTAAAATCGGCCCCTTTCTACTCGCCATTCAATCCATCCACCTGTGTTTGAGCTGTTCGATTGGTCCTCCGCAGATTTATCACCATCAAAGAACACTAGCGACAGTGAATTAGACTTTTATAAACGAATGTTGCGCCTCTGTATTTGGACACAATCCAACAACAGAAAGACTAACTTTCATCAGCTGGTGTATGAAACTGGTTAAACGTAGTCTTAGTCGTCGACATATTGTGTTCCTCTATGATCAAGGCATTGGAATAGTCGACTTCCACTCAACTTGAGGAACCCACTTGGGAACCGGTGAAGTTATCAGTGTAAGATTGATCGCGGTCAGCCAGCCTGCAATAAACCTACACACATAAAAAGAAACTTGCGCGGTATCCCGCAAACAAAATAACTAATTCTACACCCAAAGATGTGATTCAAGGATGCGCGAAATGAGACAAAAATGATGTATGAAATTACTTGGAATAAACAGCAGGTGAAGAGCTGTAGATTCACCAGTTCTCGATGACACCAGAATTTTTACATTGATAATCGTCCATAACCTAGGAATAGCTTAGCAATATCCAACGGCGCTTTCTGTACTCAATCAAACTATTTTCATTTCACCCTCGAGGAGCACCAATATCCTATTTCTGACGACATGGTCCTCTAAGGACTTAGGCTATATATCTGGATTCCTAGCAGCACAACTAGGCTTTCGTTGAGTGATTGGGTCTACATTACTTGTAACTGTTCCTAGCTTCGACTAGATATACTAGACCAATCACCTGTAACCTATGCTCCGTGGTAGATCACACGATTTGTTGTGTTAGGCACCAGCCAGGGGACAACCTCTTTGTGCAGAAAATTCAGTATCAGTAATACGCATCAGAGGGAAACTTGGCTTTAGTACATCCTGCCTCACTATTCCGGAACAGAAAATGACAATCGAGTTCGCGTTCCTCGGTTTCCGGGTGGAGTTTGTTTGGCAGTATCAGAGCCGAAAATAAGAGGTTCGGAATTTTGCCCATCGATCCGCCGGTATAGTCTGTGGAACCGAAATGGTGTCCCGTTTAGGGGAGGAGGTGACTGTCTGGAACGGACAAAGCGTGAGACTACTGTATTTGACATGTGTGGAAATAACTCACCCAATGGCGGTAGAAATATCGCATCTGTTCGCCTTCGGTTGTCTGGGATAAAATCAGATTTAGTTCCTTCGGAGACAACACACTCTTTAACTTGGTAATGAAGCTGTGGGCCGATTTTTCTGGCGCTGAAGATCCAAGTGTAAATAGGGTTCAAATGAAAGGGGTTGACAAGGATATGACATCATATAACAGGAAAACGCCTCTGTCATGGAAAGACAATGAACTGTAATTCCTCAGCACGGAAAATTTCACATAAAAACCACACCGGGGGCTTGTGACACTCACTCTAATCTATTCTGAAGAATGTGAAGTTAATGAACGCGAAAACACCACTTATCCGAATGAATCGGTAGGAGGTTGTCCCAGGCATAGAGAGAGGATTACGATCTCCCTACCTTCTCGAACGTGGTGCGGTGCATTACGTTCATCTCAACGGAATCGGTTGGAGTTTTCTTCACCCTCACAAGGTAAATGCATTTCACTATTTCACCTTAACATCGCTACCTCATTGGTACCCACTAAAATCGTTCAGCTGTAGCACCCTTTCGGTACATAACTGTCATGCCGCCCGAAGGAAGTATGATGGCTAAGATACTGCCAAGTTGCCCAAGCCTAGACAGGGGAAGTCGAGAGACAGAGGCCGGGTTCGAACCACGGACCTTCCGGTCAGTAGATTCGCGTTCTAACCACTTGAGCCATCTCACCCCCATTGATACTCACTGAGACTGGATAGCTCAGTCGACCTAGCGTCAATGGGGATCCAGAGTACCAGTTGCAGTGGTAACCATGCGTAGTCTCTAAACTTCGCATTTGTCACCACATCAGTCAAAATGAGAAAGAGTCTAAGGAGAACAGTTGCTAGGCAACGACAGTTTTTAGGGTAGAGAAGGCTATGGCAAGAGGATATCGTCAAACCGCATTCCAACTTATTCGAAAAAAATGTCAAAAGTAGCCTCACCTCAGTAGAACAGGGGATATAAGTTCATTTCAAAATGTATTAAAAAAACATCATCTAGATATGAGCTGAACGTTGGAGTGCCAACCAATTCGAATGAAACCGGGGGAATGTACCATGAGACATAGTCAGAAATAGGACAAAGCTCGAAAACCAGAAAAGATGGTGCCATCAGTTATCAATTCAACAGAGCTGATACGCGTTAGATGATCCTTTTCAACAGTCGCCTGCTGAGTGGAAACCATCTAGCAATATTCAGACCAGGATCAAGCAGCAACACTCAAATGCGGAGCTTCTCAATTTGGAGGCTCTCTCCTCCCTGCAAAGTTAGACCAAATAAGAAATAAGATTGTTGTGCAGCTGTAACACCCACTCGGTGATCAGTTGCCACGCCATCCGAAGGAAGGAAGAAGGCTGGGATACTGCCAAGATACCCAAGCCTAGACAGCAGAAGTCGAGATGCACAGGACGGGTTCGAACCGCGGACCTTCCGATCAGTAAATTCGCGCTCTAAATACTGAGCGATCTTGACCAGAACCAACATTATCTGTGATTGTACTGCCAAGGGAATTCTTAAAATACAGCGGTCGTCTTTATGGCTTGACCCCCAGGAGCTGAATGCATAAAAAGAATACAAGCAACAGCACTTTATAAGAGAACAACCTATAGGCCGAACAAAAACCACCTGTCTTATAATCACCCTCTTCTAGATGGTAGGGTCCTAGCATTCTTCTTGTCGCTAGAGTGGAGCCTAATGGAACAAATTACGGTCACGAAAACACCCTTACTCTAGTTATCCTGCTGAATACCACTGGCGACACCTACAGCAGTCACCCCAAACAGGACATATGGAAAACGGAAAGATTGTACAAGCCTTTCGGCACATGCAATCGTTTAGTTGCCTTTGATTTTCAGCATGAAGTCTTCCATGCCCCCCTTTTTGTCGAATACCATACATTTTCAATAACTTAAACACCATTTTCAGTCGTCAGCCACTCAAAAGGAAGCTTTGACCTGAAACTGGTTTCCTCACGCACAGACTGTCTTGCACTCTATTCACAGTCACACATGAACTCAGCGGGTGATATCCTGAAAATACCTGTCGAAAGCATCCACCCATCCCACCAAGTTCACATTCTTGGGAAGGGTATCTTGTCACACTGCTTGATATCATGATTTTGTGCGGTAAAGTTTCAGTAAGGTCTCAACAGCCAGCTACATGCTACTTATGTGTTCACTGCATGTGATGCGACACCGGCATCTTTCCTGTCCCATAGAAAAAATGCGACTGTCTTCGAATAATCATAGAAGACATTAGGAAGTTAGGAGAAATTGCTGTCGATCGAGTCAACTCAAGTCAATGGGGTCACAAGGTAAATAAATAAGTGACAATGAACCTCTATAAACGGATAAACATGAACTCTCTTCCGACAGCTGAGGTGATATGGACAACTTAGAACTAAGAGTCCAAACGGCAAGACATTTTGGCGTGGCTAGGTTACGCAATAAATTGCAAATTACGAAAAATCCGCCTACAACGAACTGATATAAAAGTTCCGGTTTATCAATGTATTCCGCTGACAAGAATTCTTTGATACAGAAATCGCATGCAATAAAAATTTTCGTCAAAATAAGACAGATGAAAGGAGGCAGCTTTGCTTTCCTACTTTATAAGCAATGGAAGTTTATACATATGGCCGGTCTTTCCACACATGCTTGCTTTTGAGAAGGAACGAAATTCAGAAATGTTGTCGTCTCGGCTCCTTGAAAAAAACATCAGGATTGTACGGTTTGAGGCGGACGTGACAGTAAGGCATTAAAATTGGCTGTGGATCCACTGAATTTCCGTATTCACCACAAGTTTGCCTGGTCGACTTCCAGATAATGTGAAAGTGAGAACTTTGTCACAAAGTCAATGGCTCACAGCCACCGGGCTTTTCAAATGTTTCTGGCAAGTCTTGGATGACTTGGCAGAATCTCATCACTCGCGCGTTGTTTAAGTTGCAAGACAGCAAAGCAGCTTCAATCCATCTTGTTAGTTTTGGTATTCAAGCCCTCTAACTTTAATGAATCACCATAACACTTACTACCTGTTCACTTTCGATGTTGCGCAAATGAATTCAGCTTCGTCTACCACATGACAGGATCACCACAGTAACGAACCAGCTTCAAAGACATGTAAAACCCGAAACAGTCAGTAAAAGCACCGTTACATGCTGTCTACCACTGTCTTAGTCACGAGTCAGTAAAGTTGCCATCTCTGAAGAAACAGCGCCCAGCTAAATGGCACACCAAAAAGAACTGTCCCATGTGAAAAATAATTTCAAGGAGCACCATAAGGCCCGCTAACTGATGAAGGACCCACCGTGGGTATTTAGGTACTACAGACCTGAACTGAGGGGATCTCAGTTTCCTGGTGTCCAACACGTCATATGATAAAAAGTGAATCAGACATGAGCGTAGAGGCTATATAACTGTGTTCAACAAGCAAGCAGGAACCCATCAGATAGGGCCGCACGTAACTCCCTACGCTAATCATATCAAAACGGAAGGTAACACAAAACTGAAATTAACGACACAGAGCGAATCTATTCAAATGAGCTTGACGGCGAGGACTACTGTATGACGACAGTCGGTGGCGATTCCCAGATGAGACCAAATTAATCGGTAGTTACAGCAAAATGAAAATCCTAGAACTCTATGCTGGTTTTCACAAACTGAAACCAACTTTAACGAGTAAGCATAATAGAATACTATTTGAAAGTACACTAAAATCAAGGAATATGTCAACGAAAGACCGAGGAAGCCAATTTTGCTTATGCATAAATGAAGGATACAGGCTGTGCGGCAGCGAAGCGTCAATGTTCTACACTGTTGCTCTCAGATAATGTTAGCAAGAGTCATAAAAATAATTAACAACAACAATACTCATGAACAACTTACGAGGTAATTCAATTCTCATTACATCTACGCCACAGCGGCCTTGATTCACACTAACGATTGTCGTAAATTCACCCCCATGCGAAATGTTGAGATCCAGAACACCCTGATAACCAGCCACAAAAGGCCTCCCCAAGTCCGTGCGGTCAAAAACTATGTCACTGGAATCAACCGAAAGCCACGAGACGGCAACCTGACGCATCAGGATACGACCAGCCTGTCGAGGTATTGTGATGATGTTAACAAAAGACGAACCATTCGCGATAAGACGTCACGCTGATGGACGTAACGCAAAATAACAACACGATCATTCTCTGGTAAGAGGGACAACGCATGCAAAAATTCAGTCTGTGTCGGAAACCATGATCCATGCCGAAAAGCTTTCCGGAGCATCTTTTATAGGCAACAGCGTCATCCACCAGAAGCACTCATCCAAATGAGTACTTCACTGGAGATAAACTAAGTGACTTTAAGTAACCGGAACCTGGAAGACAAAAAAGATTGAGAAGTTTTGGAAAGCGAATGAGAAACAAGTAGATATGGCATGGGAACGCACCGTTGACCAGTGGTGCTTCCCAATGACCGCTACGGATAAATAGCTTTACGATGACACGTACCATATGCATAGACTCCACTGATCAACTTTAGCAACAGCGTCAGGTAAGCAATGGGGTACGACAGCAAAGAGCACGGAAGCAATAGATGAATCGCAAGTCGACACCACTCGGTTACATCGATACGTCACTCGGAAACGACCCTCCACTCCATACCCCAACCGGAAATGGCTCATAGGTGTATTTGATTGCCAGTGGTTAGAGCACGAATTTACTGACCGGAAGGTCCATGCTTCGAACCCGGCTTCCGCACCTCGACTTGCCCTGTATAGACTTGGACAACCTGGAGGTATCCCAGCCCTCGTGCTTCCTTCGGGTGACATGCTAACTTGGCACTGAAAGGGTGCTGCAGTTGGACGAATAAGTCAAATGAACAAAAAGGAATCATTCACCTGTATCACCCTTTCGGTGCCCAACTGCTATACCACCAGAAGGAAGCCCGAATGCTGGCATACTCCCAGGCTGCCCAAGCTTATACAGGAAAAGTCGAGAGGCAGAGGTCGGACTCGAACCACGGACCTCCCGGTCAGTAAATTCGCGCTCTAACCACTGAGCCAGAAAGGGTGAGGGAAAGCAGTCATCGCGGACGCCACTAGCCGCAGGAGACTTCTGAAAAGCTTTCAGGAAACTGCAAGACGAACAGGTTTTCAAATAAAGGGCTTGATTGCCACGGAAATAAGAATTGCTGGCAGATCAAGATCTGCACCGCATCGGACGGTGTAGAAGCGCCACACGAAGCCCTGAGTGAAAGGGACACGTAAGCCACACCCTTTAACTCTAGAAGCCTTTGCCTTATGCGATTGGACTGAGGGCCAGTTACGAAAACACCATGTGAGAACTGGCTCAATATTCGTTATTCGATGCTGCATGAAAAAACAATCGCATCGAGTCCAACTTCTGAAGAAAATCACCCACGGTTTGTCCAAGTTGTTGTTCGCAGACGGTCCGAATAGGTTACGTCCTGAGGCTTCACAAACAATGACTGATGTCCGGGATTATCATCTTGTAATAACGGTAATGCCCTCAGACCAGCTTCCTATCTGATTGTCTCGAGTCAGGTTTTTCAGTAGAAGCACCATCATAGAGTAGAATAAAAGTATTAACCTTCCAGAATTACAGTTCAAAACCCGATTTGCAGCGTTTCGTGTTCAAGGTGCAACGACAGCAGCCCGGGGAACTGGCACACCAACCGGTATTCCGCGGGGAACTGAATCCTGTAGGACTGTAGAATCCACATTTTCAACCAATCAGGGCTCGCGTTGACACTACCGCGGAAAGCGGCAACATTTTCTGGCCAATTACCTGCGGCGCCGCTCACTGGAAGTTAACCCATTTATTTTAGGCGAAACTATGGGGTGTTCAAAGTTGGTACGTTTACAGGGAGTTATTCTACTCCGTCTGCACGTTTCACTGATATGTTGCTCATAGCATTTCAAGGTCGTCGACCGCTACCGACTCGCAATTCATAACTGGTTCACGGGATGAAGCACGAAATCAAACTGTAGCGTACCGTAGAATTCTGCAATAGTCTTTACAAGTAAGGTGACACATACAGTATACTTATTGCAGATTTCACCCAGAAAATTAGTGTACTAACGTTCGCATGCGTAAAACATCTCAAACGTAACAAATTAGGTGAATTTGTTCGGCGAAGTTAGGGACAACACAGTTTTTGAGGAAACCCGCTCCCCGTTCAGTAAAAGGAAGGAAGAGAATTTGATACATTGTGCAGTGCTGATGATAGTATGCACCTCTATAGATGATCTCCATTCACTGATATGCACAACTAGTCGGTCGATAGTGCAGCGTTTTGAAAGGACTGCATGTTAATTGACAATACACCAGTACCTCCCTCATTATAAATGATCGCGCTCCTTAGTTAGAATACGCCATCAATCCCAACTGCTTTGGCGGAAAACAAGGCCAACCAATGCGGCCATCATTATAACAGCAAGCGCCCTCATCTACCTTGGCTACTTATCTTACCTGCTAGGCCCGTGTCTATGCGCCAGGGTGATTATGAGCCCTGAACAGTGCACGATAGCCTAATCCAATGGCCAAAAACTGTCCTTCATACTCATAAATTTGCAATGTCACTCTCTTCGGCTACTTATAGTAATCAGCTGCTCGCAGCGGGGTGTATACTGTTCAGTCAGGTGGTATAGAGTTGAGCCCAGGGATCCAAGGACCAAACGCACCCTCAAACGTGCTTCCATGGATGCAGCCGTAACGAAGATCAAGTGAGTGGGCGGGTACCTGTTGCCTAATCTGTCCATTTTGATCACCAAAGCCCAACTACACTCCACTTTAGCCTCCCAATGGCGATCCCATGAAGCTTAAAAGAATCGACGGCTCCGTCATCTCCATAATAACTGGTACCCATCCCACTCTCAACCGCAGTGGCAGTGTCACCAACTAGGGGGTCCTTGCTGGGAAAACGATCGGCTAACTTGCGTTTGTAAATAAACATTTGTGCTTTTCTGCATCCGGTTATATATATAAGCTCCCACATCCTAGGCACACGTAGCATGTGTAAAACTGCTTGCTACTTCGGGCTATTTTGGGGCTCTACTCCATGTCCAGCACATAGGTTTGGTTCTCACCCGACACATTATTCATGCTGAAGTATTGCAAATCAGCATCGCTTCCATAATCACGTCTACAATCTCCGAATAGATAAGCTAATAAAACAACAACACCTGATGCGATCTAGCTGTATCTGATAAGGCTGATGATCTGGATGGGAACTGCAAGATTTACTATATCCTCCACCGAAGGTTCTCGCTGCACAACCGAAAAATCACATTATAGTTGCCTCGTTAAGGGGTTCCCCGACACCAACCAACACCAGTTATAGTGCTCAGACAACGGTTGTCAAGCCCCGGAAGAAGTCTCAGCGAGGCTGCTTGAGGAGACCAAATCTCACAGCTACCTAACAGGCAGCCCGAACTGCAGCTTGAGAAGAAGGTCCCTTAGGTCTGAGGGACACAACGTTTTTGGTCATAAGTGTTTCAAAGCAGCAAACACGACGCGATCCTTAGAGATTCATGCACTGACCGCATACGTCACACTGCAGTCAGAACTAATACATCTTCCAAAATAAGTAAAACGCTCCAGAAAATAAAGCGCCTCAACCTGGAGTGTGAGTTGTATGTTCAATAATCGCACGTCCACGGGCATGACCTTAAACTCTTTGGGTGCAAGTTGCACACCACACGACCGGATCACTTTAACCAGTTCTTCCTGAGTATCCCTTGATGAGCAAGCACATCAAGACAAACAGAACAGTCAGCCGAGTCGAACGAACCTTGGAAATCCAGGAATACTAAAATTGCAGATCGTTTGTGCCTTTGGTGTCGTCTTAGCACCTGAAGGATCGTGCAAGCCCCAAACAATCACCAAATCTTGCCGTTCCATATCCGCCTCTTCTAACCCCGACGATGCGAAAGATTTCACGTCTTGAAACTCTCCCTTCAACTGCATTCCACCTCCCCAAAGACATCCCTATCTTTTGATTGACTTTACACTCCACCTTCTGCAATGGATGGAGAAAAAACCGACATCAAATCATCTTTTATCGGACGCTGGTGCCGGTGGCCCGAGCTTACCCTGTTTTTTCACATATATCCCGAGCAACCCTCCTACAAATCCGAAAATCAGTGATAGCAGAGAAAAAATGCTAAAAAATATTCACTAAGCACACACAGTGTGATGGTTCAGGGGCAACTCGTTTTGCAAAGCCTTCGTGGCTTTTCATGCTGTAGCTGCCTCATTATGGGGTGCGAACCTGCAACACCTACAAACATCTCACTTTTTCTCTGATCTCTTGTCCCTGCACGCTCCGAGATGTCATAGTTGCGCACACTTGAGCCAGTGCATGTGCCTACATGTGCCTACACCCGTTCTCATCCACTGCATATTTACTATCAACGACCGAATATCAACTGACGTTTTCAAACTCAGGCAGTGTCGTTCCATCGCAGCACTTGGAACTTGTGACCACTTTTGGCTGCCTGCCAATTTGGGCCGCAGTGTAACTCACAACGAGCGCTCTCTTGCAGACCGTCTGACACTTTTTCCTACCTTGGGCCCCCAGAGCAAACACGGCTTACTAACCCATTTGAATGAGAGCAATGAACCACCGTGCGCCCTCAATGGACCCAAGACTATAGTTGATCCGTGCTGGTCCTAATTTGTCACGATTCACTGTGCAGCCGTAACTACTATGACAAGTTACTAGCCGGCCCGCGAAACTAAAAGTTCAAGGGCAGGTGTTTTAGTTTTTTGCATTCTATCCCATTCCTAGGTTTTTGCCTATTTTTTACACTAGGTAACTATTTATTTACGGTAGTTTTTCACTTAGCTGTGATCACAAAGGCCAACGCCTCTCCCTTCTTCATTAGGCCCGATCCTGTCAGTGCCAGGCTCCAGTTCGTCCAGCTCGTTTAGTCCTCATCCGCATAATCGTCCCTGTCGATATGCTGCCACTGTCTCCCGCTTCCACAGTCCTATCTAAACCATCAGCTCGCGTAGTTGGCTAAGCTTTCACTACTACTGTAGAGCTCTCATCCGTATTATTCTAAGTCAAATATTCGTCAACCTGCTCCAAAGTATCTCATTATGAAGCCGCTTCCATCTTCCTCCTCAAAGCGTTTGCTAGACCCCGAATCCTCAACGTCTATCTCCCTAGTATGTTCAAAGAAGCGCCTCACAGCCAGAATACCCATCTCCCAACCCCCACACCTTTCAAAGCCGGCAAAGAGGGCACTCCAAGCAGCCTCAGCTTGTTCAGTAGTACTAAATGACATATCTTTGCCTCCTCAGCCCGGCAACACTGTTCTCTCACCACCACCAGCAGGAGCAGAAAAATCTCAGAGCAGGTCTGCACAAGATGGAACATGCGGTGTCCTCCTCCGAACCATGTAGCCTATTGCATGTGCTCTAAATCCCGACGCAACGTGCAATCCAGCCAACCTAGAAAAAACGTCACTTCTTATTGACACGATCGCCCTTGAGATTTGTCAACGCATCAAACGTCGTCATCAGGTCCTAATGTTCAACGCGCCTGATCGAATTCCGCTTGAACGTAACAAAACTGCCATTTTGACCGCATGTTGCATGCTTGACACCACGCGTACGGCTCGACGGCTCCGAAAATTAATCCATCCATGTGCCGCCCAATAGTAGTGCACTTCCGGGATGAAAACGATGCCGTGCGCCTGCTTACATCCTGGGCTCTTCTCCCCCTTACCGAAAAATTCCGAACTATAAAGGTTAAAGTTGCCCGCACTCGAATGCAAAGACAGCTTACCAAGAAGCTTCAACCCACACCTACCTCCCCGAGCATCCTCGCAAGTCGGACCACCGTCGATGCATGTTATCATAGCAGCCGAACAACCCCCAAATCAAACCATAACTTGCACAGCCTGTCAAATTACCCGCCCCCCTCTGCAGTGGTATCAAACTATGATGGGGCCCCGACCGTCCCTGATGGCTCACGTATGGCCTGCTTCGGGATTTAAAAGTTTACTCGCCGATGTCTGTGCACAGTCAGAATTTCGCAACCCGCTTCGTCCAATGCAGAGAGCGTTTGAGCCTGAACGAATACTTGAGGAACAACTTTTCTCCATGTGTGAATTACTCTTTCTGCCATTTCGCTTGTCTCAATCAAACCATCGGAATCGGTTAACATAATATGGATATATTATATATTCGTGTGCGTGGGACATGCGCAGATATGCCATCAGTTTATCTAAGCATTTTTATGTGCGCAGCCATTCCGTGGGCAGCCACATATGTGACATTTTTGTGTACAGTTTTCTCGCATTAACAAAAGTCACTTGGACGCATCCAAAATTTATACCGTACCCAAATGTTTTTCATGTGTCGATTCCTAGAAGGTTTTGTCATCCAAATGAGTTTCCTGTATAAGTACACCACGTGATTATAAAGGTTCTTTGTAGTCAAGTAACAACTTTTAAGAGGCCCGGTAAGCTTGCCGCATGTGCGTTTTGCTCACTGTGAAATAGGCCATTTACACAGGCCCAATAGGGAGTTCAACTTCAAAGCCTTACGAGCCAAGATGCGAAGTATATAGGAGATACGGAAGAGAATGCACTCACGTTTACAACTATCCACGCCGTACCGGATTTCGGTTTTTGTAGTCTAGATTGACATGTCTGTAACAGTTTGCAACAGAAACTTAGGCACGAGACATGGACTACCTTACGGTAGATGGAATAATTTGGCCGTACAACCAAAGAAACCATTGAAATATATCTCAAGTGTGTTATCATTTTCACCCTAACTAGATCAAGAGCCCTACGAGGCATAATGAAAACTTACTGGGACGGTTTAGTTAGATGGCTAAAGCACTGAAATCACTTAGAACCTATTATTACCGAACAAACTGATTGGCCCCCAGTAGGTTATTTGCAAACCCAAGCACACGTGAAATAAATGTATCATGGTGCCTCGAAGGAAAAGGCTCAGCCACCTGAGGAAACCCAAGCGATCATTCAAAACGGTTTCGGAGACGTACGCATAAAACCTGTATTTATACCTGAGTGGTCAGCCACTGAAACGGTTCACAGTAGCAGTTGTTAGCCTCTTGTACAGACCAATTCTGCACCAAAAAGTAGGTTAGCTGCGGGGAATTTTGCCTTCTCTAATAAGGTGACATTCTGCTGTCTAAAATCCTTGAAAGTGGTATGATGGTTGTAACTCTCCTCACAAGACTCCTCAATCTAACGCCCTGTATACTTAGCTATGTTAACTTCGGTTTATTTTAACCATTCCACCAGATGAACCCAACCGGGATCTACACTTCCAATTCATAGTCGTTTCTTTGTTTCCGACCTGGTTGGGAACATTGGTAGGCTAGCCAGCTCGTATAACTTTCTGTCATAGCACAAGCTCAGTAACTCTTGTTTATGAATGTGACCCACTCCTCCGGTGCTCAAGCTCGAATTCGGAACACTTACTTGATAAAAGAAGTGCCGTTCACAGCTAGGCGCCTCTCAACAGCGATTAGTATGTAGAAAGCTAGGGCTGAGAATATTTCCAGTTTCTCTTAGCCATTAGTCTCAACGATGACCTGGGGTGTAAAAAAAACTGTAAAAACCTTTTCACGTACAACTTCCACATAGATATAGATTTTATGCTGCTCGCCAAACCCTCATTAGTGCACCCTAGGTGTTGCAATTAAAGACACAGAACAAGTGAGAAAAATTTATGTGCAGTTTGGTAACGTTACAATGAGAAAAATAGTTTGAAAATGCTATTTAGGTTGACGAAGGTAATGAGTTAGCTCGTAACGGTCAGTCATGGCCTTCATACGTGAGTGAAACAAAGTCCAAACAATACTTACCTTTCACCGTCTGAAACGTCAGTTGACTTCAGCAGTTGTCCTTCCGCGGTTGATAATGGCAAAAACGAAGAATATGGTGTTTTTGCACCCTATTTTATTTTACAGATCTACACATTCCCATTAACTCTGAAACCACCAAACTCCCCATAGCATCGACGTCACTCACAATCTTCATTGCTTTAACGAGATTACCATTTGAGCTCGTCACAGGTGCGTTTGGCTTTTTGGGACAGCCCTGGTAAAAGAACAATGAATTTTAGAGAGAATCGCTCGCAGCTCAGTACTCTTACGGGGTCCCATGTCCAGAGACGTACAAAACGTTTACAGTGCCGTTGAACACAGACCCTCAGGCCTTCGCAAGTTAACTTCAGGCTTCAGCTTTTGGACTGCGTAATAAGCCTTCCCGGACCCCGCGTGGTGCTAATTAACGGGCCTGGTTTCGAAACTAACTTAGCTACGGATGTATCTCCAAAGGACACAAGGCTGATAAATTAATCTGGGGGCCCGAAGGATCGAAATATTCACGGTAATTAACCGCCGACATTTAGGGTTGCTCAACTGTGAGGTCAAAATATAGTATTGGCGCAAAATTTTTCAAGTCTTACCGAAAATCTGTGTTGTAAGTTATAAATTGGTTTCTCAGAACTGTGGCGAGTGATATGGAGGCAATTCACTAATTTTCCCATGTGAATATGAGTCAGCAGTGTGCTCAGCGCCCTTTGCTGACGTCTAATGATAGTTTGCGTTTAAAAACCATGCGCTGTTGCAGAGTGCCACTTTCCACCAGAAAATGTCCGAGCCACTCTTGTACCCAGTGCAATGGGTTCAAGGACTTCCTGCTGGTTGATGGCAAACCGCAGTGGGTCTTATCGGAGGCCATTTATAAACCTAGGTGGTATACTTCAACATCTCAGCCCGATCTTAAGACTTTTTAGCTAGGGGAGGATGTGTTTGCCATCAGGAGGAAACCTGTAGAGAGAAACGAGCATTTGCGCACGAATCCGGCTGCTATGACGTGAAAAATACCGGTGCGTTATTTGAGCCACTAACTTGTCTTCCTTTATTGTCTCAGGAGCATTCATCATTGTCAGAGGGTCTGTGGTGTGACGCGTCTTCTCAGTCCCCACGATTAAGTTGAAGCGATGGCACAACTAAGAGATTCGTCTTCCAAAACGACCGGAAGTACCCAGAGTGCAGACTCGTGGTCTAGGACAAAAGACTGACTCCATTTCCAACTTAAAAACCGTAAACATACAGAGAAGCCGCTCAGTATTTGCACAATGGAATTGATTTCTCGAAAGCTATGACATGTTCAGGGTTGTTACTTCGTAGTGTAGAATGTCTACGTATAATGTATATGTACGTATCTTATTACAAAATCTCTACATTGGTGATTTGTTTAAGTGAGCGAATCTTCAGGGTCAGTAAACACCACTGATTGTGAATATGTTGCCTAGTGCAATAAGAAATCGAGAATTGCACAAAAAGGTCACTCACTTGCAATGCATGGAAGTTTCAGTTAGTTTTGCAGCTGAAATAATTCTCTGAACACTCTAGAGGGTACATGGCCCTTGTGGATGCAAAACATGCGGTGGTGCCATTCCCGTAAACAATTTTTACTCGATAATTGCGGTTACAAGTTAAAATTGCATAGGCTGCGTTCATTATTGGCGGAAAATCGTGCAATTTTGTTGTTAAACAGCAGAATGTTCCGTTATAGCTTGCAAATTATGCTCGGAAGGCCATGACGTTGATCAATAAGCCAGATGGAACTAACGTGCGGCTAGTGCTCCACAATGCCTATTTAACTAGCCACATGAAATTACGTCGATCATAGCGGACAGCTGAACGGAACTAGCTGATGCAAACGCCTGCTGCATTTGTAGTATACCCATTCGTAACGCAAAACAGTGTTGGTGCTTCGCTTACTGGATGAACGCACAAATACCACATAGTTCTCCTTCATGTACCGATTTAAAGCATTCTCAAATGCCGTGAAGGACGAAAAAGATACAGCCCCAAATTTCTCAGCGAACGCCCGTGCAGCCACTTCCGAAGCTATTGTAAAGCAAGTTGAAAGTCGAATGTGCGCCAAAAATTTCGAAAGGAGATTAATTAAAACAAATCGCAAAAAAATGATCGCGGATGAGGGTGATTTTCGGTCTGAGCACATATGCAAAGAAATGCATGATTTTGACGTAGAAAGTTTTATTTCACTCGCAAGGGTTTTGCATAAAAATGCATTGTGCATCCAAGGCGAGGCTACAGAGAACTAACTTTGAAGTCCTACTGATCTTCCGCGCCGCGGCATCTGCACCAATCCTTGCTCGGCCTTCCCTCAGGTCCAGTACTCAAACATCATCCTATCCCACCCCGAGCATTAAGCTATAGCTCCCCATGCGCACTGCCAAAAACTGTTCCATTTTCCTTACCTTAGCTGTTACTTGAGTCCACCTGCCAGAAGAGTCACTCCGCCGTTGTAGGTATCGTGCCGGCCACGTTCATTTCCCAGTCCATCCCCAACACAGTTTCCCATACCTATGGATCTTCACTTGCTTCCAACTAACTCTGACCCAACCCAGTCTCCAATTTTGCACTAACATCTTTGCAGACGCAAACCGACATACTTCTCTCCATATTCGATGCATCTCGCAAGAAAGTAGGAAGAGTGCGCTAAAGAGCGTCCGTGAAATCCGCGCCAAGATATACAGAAAGTCATTTGGGCCGTGTTACCACAAGCCCTCAATCCTACACTACTTACTTGGGCCTGGTCTGCCCCGATGGGCTACATTCAGAACTCAGATCACTCATCACCCGTAGCACTGTCTGGGGGTTTATATTCCTCGAGTAACAATTACTTATCAGGTGATAAGCGCGTCTTTTTGGTTTCTCTTTCACTTGCTTATGTCGTTGCCCGTCATGTTAAACTTGCAGCGGCCCATTCAAACATCCATTGACGTACTCCATACAAATTGGGGAACAAATCTACATTATTATAGCACGGGATGTTCGAAACTCTGAAGAAGCATTTTCAGTAGTACTTGGTAGGCTTTTTCGATACGCAAAAAGCAGCTTCCGTAGGTTTTCAGGCAAGAAATTTGTCTTCTTTGGTTCCATCAGGAAGACCAACTTCCTGAAAAAGTGTGCTTAGTGCCCAAAAACTACTGAGGCTGTCAGAGTGCACCAAAATCTCAATACGAGAATCGGCAAGCAGCCAGGCCAGTCAATACTTCAATCAGTTCAGCTATAGCTTGGATCGATTAAAAGGTCCGTTCAAAGCAGCATGAGGCCCCTTTAACTTTTGCACACGCTTGTTAGCAATAAATTTGTTGCTTTTATTGTCATGTCATTTTTTGACAGCAAGACTCTGAAGCCGAAGACATAAGTTAGATGGATCAGGTTCAGGACTTGACTGTGCCTGCACACAACTCTGTGGTTTAAGTTCTCACTTGTCAATCAATGCAGTCATCACTACGGTGAATGTACCCAGCTGCAGGTGTACGGATCTATTTAGATTTAATCGCCGCCATGGATAAACGACCCATGAACTGCTAGAAAATATTCCAAATTCTAGCAGACTTTACCCATATATTTTCTTCAGCGTGTAGATTAGGTCAAATATATTCCTTTCTTATGCACAAAGCGAGGCCATTCGTGGAGCGGGTTGTACATATCCACCAGTAACCGGAGGCGTAATCCAATGTTCTGAACAAGGCTGCAACTCCTAGGGCATCGAAGATATCATCAGTGTAATGCAGTGGAAAACGGTCTCTCCAGGTGACGACATTCAGCTTACGATAGCCATCGCACAACCGTAAAAAACTACGGTGTTTCTTCACCCAAACTCCTGGTGAAGCCCATGGTGGCGCGGAGGGTTTGGTGATGTATTTGTTCAGCATGTGAATAATTATTTGATCGAACTGGTGTTGGTGCTGAATCGGGACACGTGATGATAGGCGGGTAGGTCTAGAAGCTCCGGTTTTGGGGCGACCTTCCACGTGTCTCATCCGACCGGCATCTTTCTAAGCAAAAACGTCGGTATACTTGGACAGAACTCTTTGTTCTGTCTTCCCCGACGAGGTCGTCGTAGGTGACAACTGCAAAAGCAGTATGTCTACGTTGATGGATATGGCCAGACGGCATTAATCGGAGGATTCAGTAGTCCTGATGGTTATTTTTCTCCTCGAATTCGATGGCACCTGTTAGGAGGTCGATCTTCACACGCTGAGTCCTCAAGAAGACCACTGCTAGCATAACGTCCCACGGTAAGCCGTCAGCCACTAACATGGGCTAGTGGATTGCAGTCTGCCGCAAAGTAAGCGGTAACTTTAGCCAACGCTTAGCATGGACGGGTTCACCGTTAGCAGCCATGACAGTGCCGTAAAGAGTCCACTACTAAGGGTAACCTTTTGGCAGTTATCAGGCGACAGACTGCTCCTGTATCAATCAAGATTCTACGTTTCCTATTCCAAACATGCCCTTCCATTGTGGTAGATGTCCGGTGTGTACTTGAAAAATCGTACGAATTAGGGTACATTGGAATTGACTGAATTCACATTTTCCATTATGTCCTCAGGTGCGAGCGCGTGTTTCGAGGCGCTGGCAGTAGAGTCAATCACAGTTCGGGGTGGGCCATCTCAGGTGTTTGGTTTGGGCCGGGCGCTGCAGCGTAGGGCGGATGTACGGTCGGTTGGGACGCAGAGGCAGGGGTTGTTATGGCCTTCCTCAATTTTTTGTCCATGGTTGGTGGATGCAGACGGGCACAGCGCACTGTGTTCAGCCCCTGATCCCCTTCCAGAATGCCCAATATGTCGTCCACCTAGTTGGCTACTTGAAGTGCAGCTGCAACCGAGTGAGGGGGACTACCCAACAAGCGGAGTTAAGGAGCATCGCTACCGACGATGATCTACGCAGGGATCTTTTCTTTCCGTTGCCCATCTTGCAAATCGTCCCCACTAATTCACCACAGTTCTCGGACGAGTTGTTGGATCCGTGACTGGAACCGATATTGGTGTTCGACCTGGTGAATCCCTTCCGTCAGGCATGCTGACTGCCAAAAATAAACTGGCACTGATCCTCTTCCACCAGTAGGTCACTCCTTTGGGCAATTGCAATTCAAAATGTTGTGACAAATAGAAGGACACTCTCAAGAAAGCCATCGGTGTGTAGCATTACCGATTGCTCCATAGCTGACGCCGACAATGACTTAAGTCCACATATTTGGCACAGAGCGCCAAGTGTAACGGTGTATTCTACTGATGAAGTTTGCAACTGGTCTATGATCCGATGTTCAACTTCCGCCCTGGCACCTGGTGGCATATGAAGGTTACTGTGTGAATTATGGAACAACTTTGCATTGTTGGTTTAGCATGGTTTAATATTCACTGAACGCCCAAGAAATTTCAAACGTACGGTTAGGAATATTCACTTTTCAAAAACTCTGTTCAGACGTAAAGTTTACCGTCTCATCTAATGGCTTGTACCCGCTTAGTTTGCGTTTGCCAATAAATAACCCCGCAGTTAGGGGCTTTGCTCCTTCCACCAGTAGGTCGGTGGTGTGGGATCCGCCTAGTTAGACGTCCGGTTGCTCGGGTGCGTAAGCCAAAATATGCAGTATACATAACTGAACCGCGTGCTTGTAGACCCGATCTATCATGCTTTCAACTACGGACACCAAAGCATCTGGCTTTTTCCGCCTGGGCGCTTTTCGCCCCCTGATTGATTTCACAGCCACTGTTTTCTGGCCTTTGCCCGATGGGCGTCTGGAACCTTCAAAGTGCTGACGTGTGGTCCATAAGCGACAGGGTCCTATGTTAATTTGAAGTTTGCAGAACCCACGTCATACCTCTGGTATCAGAAATTACTTCTCAGAGGTGGACCGTTCTATTACGAAGAGGTCGTGTGTTAGCCCTCAGTGTCATCAAGCCTCAACGACGGTTCAATCACTTGACATGATGTAAGCAGGACCGACCTGTTTAAGGCACGTAGTGCTTTTGAAGCCCCCAAGAGGTCCACAACACACAAGACACTTTCAGCAAGTCCCAGGTCTGAGCAACAACACGATCTCATACAGCTGTTGCTTATCACTGGGAGGCTGACGCCCGGCGATCATGCGGGGCTCACTTCCTACATGATAGGCTTGAAAACCACTTTACATTCGACTTCAGATACTAACAATGTTTTTTTTACAAAAGAAGTATATCATTCGACCTTGTCGTCTTCTTACCAAGGAGATATTCTGCCTTAACCAGGGTCTACCAGATCGGAGGTGCTTCTTTGGCGAGGCTGCTTGGCATCTCCCATGGATGGTTTGGGGCGTTGCTCCATCGACTCCAGTACCTGCCTTAAGTGATGCACTTGCCCCTTAGGTGACCATCCTTCAAGTCTCAGCTGATTGTCTCAAGAAGACTCTACAGCTCCATCAGGAGAGTGCTGCATGTAGAAAAGCTATTTGTGAGCTTGGAACATTATCCCCATGGAGACATCGGACGATTTAGCTTCCTTATTCACATGTGTTTCAACTTCAGACAGATGTCGCCAAACTTTTTCCCACTCCTGTATTTCGTGTAAATAGAAACGAAAGCCCAGGAAGCACGGACAAATGCATCGATCCTGAAGCTTAATATGCTATTCCGAGACCATGGCCTTCGCATTCCGAACTGACCTTGGCCTGTTGTTTTTCTATCTCAGTTTATTGTTCTCAGCTGTTTGGTTATGTTCTCGGGGTCTGCCCACAGGAGTTCTTGCTCGAACAAAGGATGCGAGAGCTGTCGCGATATATCCGAAAATGTATGTCTACCACATAGTTTTTTTCGTACCACGGTTACCTATCAGTCCTCCGTCAGTTCGAACTTATTCCCAAAGGCCCACCGGAAGTTGTTTCGTTGGTGACACCCATAAGGGTTGCGCGCCTCTGTACTGACCTGCACAGCAGTAACGCTTATCATCATCACCATCGTCAGCGTAACGTCAGTGGTCAACTCTGATGTTTAGCTGCCGTACTAGGTGTCAAATTCATGGTTGTATATGTGCTGGTTACCGCCAGGACGCCCATACCTATACAAGAGGACGATTTGGGTCTTCGGACAAATTCTTCATCTCAAAGCCTGACCACAAGGCAGCGGTTTTTTCGTGGGAGATGCAGGCTCATTTCAATCTTTATAGAACGAGTGCCCACACATTTTCGAACCCCCAACCCAGAGGTCCAGGAATTGTGTTGGTCAGACCTCTAATACTGACGAACTTGGCATCGTGCGGGCACTCCCTAGTATAGCTACATGGGTCGCGGAGGTACACAAACCGTCACGCCACGGTAAGAACCAGTCTCTGTGACGCTTACTCCTTTGGGACGCTGCTAAGTATCGGATGAAGATCGCGACCGGAAAAGACACCGCCGTTTGTTTGATCGAGCGGAGGCCAGGCGCAACCCACTTGTGCCTTTTAGGTGAACGACAGCTGCTGAACGACAAGAACAAAACCGACCCGGGAAACTTGGGCGAAAGCCTCGATCCTGTGTATCAATCCGTGAATCCGTGACCAATTGAGTTATTCGTCTTCTGCATTGATGGTCTCAGAAATATAGCTTTTGCCGACGCCCTGGGATTCGCTGAAGCATCCTTTCGGTGCCTAACTGCCATGCCACACGGAGGAAGCATGAGGGCTGTGATACTGCCAGGCTTCCCAAGCCTAGACAAAGGAAGTCGAGAGGCAGAGGTCGAATTCGAACCACGGACCTACCGGTCAGTAATCGCGCTCTACCCACTGGCAATCAAATGCACCTATGAACCGTTTCCGGCTGGGGATGTGATCTGAAATGGGTATGGAAAGAATTATATGGCAACCACTGACAGCGAGCCATTCGTGGAATCATTTGAATCAAAGACTGGTGTTCCTTCTGAGGTGAACAGCCTGACTCCAATCCTGCCGTTGTGGCCATGTATATAGACTAACATTCTCTCAGAATTACGCATGCTGAGGTAGAGTTCATCAACTTTCACGAGTTTCAGTAGCCCAACAGCTTACCTGGCTGGAAATCTACCATAAGCGCACAACCTTCCTGACGACGGCAATTAGTTGGAGGATGAATAAGAGAGGCCGAGTAGAATTATCCCCCGCACATTTTAGGACTGTTTGTCCAAGCCATTTGATTTGACCGAAAACCGTCGAGATCAGCGGGTCTTATTACTGTCTGAAAAGCGATAGCACTCCGCTGCAGAGACGACGTTATTGGGTGTGACGGTTGTGTACCTCCATTACCCACTAAGCTGTACTGGGGGTTCACTTTAACGATACAGTTCAGTGGTTAGAGCACGAATTTACTGACCAAAAGGTTCGTGGTTCGAACCAGAACTGCCTCTCGACTTCCTCTGTTTATATTTAGGCGACCTGGCAGTATCCTAGCCCTCATGCTTCCTTCTGGTGGCATGGCAGTTAGGCACCGAGAGGGTGCTACAGCTGATTGATTTTTTTGACACCCACAATTCCTCGTACCAGGCAGGTTAGTAGATAGCGGTTTGATGGCCACAATTTCGTGGTCTTTCATGTTTGGTGTGGAACCATTCACGACAACTTGTTCCCAAAAAAGCGTATACCGTTGTGCTGATATACCGGCGTCAGGCTTTTGAAGACCCTATCGTCCCTCTATCTAGGTATGGGCGCCCTGAGAGTATCCCAGCCATGAACATCACAAGTAAAATTATTATCATGCTATAAAGACCATCGCATGGTGTCATCAACCAGGTCGCACACAGCAGGGCCAATAAACGAAAAATGTTAGTATTGACGCCCCTCTTCTTACACTTTCACGTATCCCCTCCTCCACCCTACCTGTCTGTCAAAACAAGGATCCAGGACGCAAGTACTGTAATTGAGCTCACCGCCCTCTGTCTCCCAGCCCACGGTTGCGCATCTCTGGTGAATTGAAGGTCTCCACAGATCAATATTCCGGGGTCGGTATTGTGTTAAGCCATCGAGGGAAAACGCCTCTACTTAATCGGATCTAGGGGCAGGGTCCCCGAGCAAAACCCTACACCCTCCCACTGCCTTGTGGGTCAGACTTTTGAGTCAAAGGCTCAAGGTGGGGTACCTCAACTCAACCCCCTTCTTCGGCCTGGGCAACCGGGAAGTATCATTTGCTTGCAGCTCTTCGCTCACCGGCCTTCCCCCACACTCCCTCCCAACCCATCGTACAATGCAGGGCAATCAACCCATCTGCCAATCCCTAGCCACTGTTGTGAGTCTCAACCATCGCCCAGAGAAATAAACCAAAATAATCACTTACTAACTCCAAAAGATCTGATCCACGTTGCAGCCTTTAATGTCCGTACTCTATGTCAAATTGGGCAACAGGCATCCCTTGCTGAAACCTTACTTTCCCTCTCTATCGATGTATGTTGTGTCTCCGAAACACGAATACAAGACTCCACTTCGGTCGTGCTTCTCAAGCCGCTTAGGGCGAACCCAGATGTCCCACATTTCACTCTTCGGACATCCGGTGATCCTGACGCAATGGCTCGTGGTATCTACGGTGTGGGAGTTGCACTCAGCCCCAAGGCTGAAAGCGCCTTACTGGACTGGATCCCAGTAAACAGTCGCCTTTGCGCTGTGCGGCTGTCTGGCTCAATTAAGATTAACGCAGGTCGATGCGGTAAACGGTGTTTGTTTGTCGTATCAGCATACGCCCCAACAGACAGCAGTTCTGAGAATGAGAAGGACGAGTTTTATCAAGATCTGTCACGACTGCTTCGGTCGGCAAGAAGGACGGATATAGTAATCCTGGCGGGTGATATGAATGCCCAAGTTGGACGGCTAAGTCCGGAAGAAGCACAGTTGGGTGGTAGATTTGGAGTCGATGCTGTGCGTACGGATAATGGAGAGCGGCTTCTTCAGTTGTGTGCAGATCATCGTCTGTTCCTGGCCAGTACGAACTTCCAACACAAACGCTCACACCGAGTTACTTGGAGGCCACCTACCACAAGACAGCCGTGGACTCAATTGGACCATATGGCTATCAGTTACCGATGGAGAGCCTCAGTTAAGGACTGTCGTTCCTTCTGGGGTACGCAACTTGACTCTGATCACGCCATCGTGCGAGCCCGCTTATCACTTCGTTTCCCGCCAGCACTACGCGTGCCGAAAGAGGGCAGCTCCGTTCATCAACTCCGACAAGTTTCAGTAGCTGAAGAGTATCGAGCTGATCTGGCTAGAAAGCTGCTGGAAACGCACAGTCATGTGGACGATGAAGATTGCTTGGAGGATGGATGGAGGCGAGTTAAAGCAATGCTCTCAGCTTTCAGAACTGCTTGTCCAGCCCATCTGATTCGACTCAATGAACACTGGATATCTTCGAGATCAGCAGATCTTATTGCTGCCAGAAAGTCCATACCAGCAACTAGCGACTATGATGGCGCACGCAGATCCCTCAAACGCCGGATAATCAGGAGCTTGAAGAATGACAGAGAACGCTGGTGGATTTCGAAGGCCCAGGAAATGGAGAAGGCCTTTGCTGCAGGCAACAGCCGCGCCCTGTTTCAACTGATTCGATCAACGGGTCAAAAGAAGGCAGGTGTCAGTGAGACAATATGCGAAAAAGACGGAACAACAATTCACTCCCTCAATCGCCGTCTTGAGCGGTGGGCTGAGCACTTCCAAGAACAGTTCACCTGGTCCCCTTCAACACAACCACTGGAAGAACCAAGCAGGCCCGAATGGAACATTGACACCAACCCACCATCAGCAACCGAAATCCAGCGTGAGATTTCAATTCTGAAGCGCGACAAGGCACCTGGCCCGGATGGTCTACACCCGCGCTCTTCAAAGAAGGTGGCGAGGTCCTGGTGAACAGTCTGACAACCATACTGCAGAAGATTTGGAACGAAAACAGAATACCAGCCGAATGGAGCTCCTCGACCGTCATCCCAGTTTTCAAAAGGGAGCAAGAACGTCATGTGAAAACCATCGTGGTATCAGTCTGGTATCCGTCGCATCTAAGGTACTCTCTGGCATTATTTTGCGCAGGTTGATGGATTATCGCGAGAGACAGACTCGTGAGAATCAAGCTGGGTTTCGCCCCGGTCGAGGATGCATCGACCATATCTTCACCTTGAGACAAATTCTTGAACAGCGCCACTCCTTCAGACGTCCCACGTTGGTCGTTTTGGACTGCCTTTGATTCTGTCGATCGTCAGCAACTTTGGCAGTGTCTGGCGATCAAAGGTGTCCCTTCCAAATTTCTATCTCTTATCAAGGCACTGTATGCGGACTCCTGTGGGCGCGTACGAGTATACGGGAAGCTCTCGCCTGAGTTCACCACGTCCAGTGGTGTAAGACAAGGCTGTCCTCTTTCCTTTCCTTTTCAACTTTGTTATTGACATGCTGCTTGAAATTTCTCTGCCTGCCTCTGAAACCTCGGGAGTCGAAATGCTCCGGGACGTTCCCTCGCAGACATTGAGTATGCGGACGATATTGCTCTCCTTGGTTCAGACCCTTCCGAAATGCAAATGATCTTAAATAACCTAACTAACTCTGCCGCACGGTTTGGCATGCGCTTCACACCCGCAAAGTGTAAAGTGCTGCTACAAGACTGGGTGGGATCAAACCCGCACCTCATGCTTGCAGGTGAGCCAATCGACGTGGTAGATAAATTTGTTTACCTGGGCAGCTGTATAAGTTCCGGTGGACTGGCTGGAGATGAGATCATTTCTCGAATCGGAAAGGCCAGGGCAGCTTTTGCCAACCTCCGACACCTGTGGCGCCGACGTGACGTGAGCTTGTCTGTCAAGGGAAGAGTTTACAGTGCGGTGGTTCGATCCATACTGCTTTATGGATCAGAGACGTGGCCCCTACGTGCAGAGGACGTACGGAAGATGTCAGTGTTTGATCATCGATGTCTCCGCAGCATTGGTCAGGTCTGGTGGGAACATCGGATTAGTAATGCTGAGGTACGTCAGATGGTCTTAGGAAGAAGGAACTCTCCCGCGATTCACGCTTCATAGGCTGTGCTGGTTGGGACATGTACTCCGCATGTCAGAAGACCGTCTGCCCCGTAGAGCTCTTTTCGCCCAGCCCTGTGCTGAGTGGAAGCGACCGAGAGGTGGACAGTGTATGACCTGGCAACGAAGTACGAAAGCGCTAACCAGTAAACTTAGTCGGGCGGGCAACTGCCGCCTCCCTGGATGGGGACCCCGAGACTCAAACCACCAGTGGTTAACGACACTGTCAGAAATGGCCCAATCGCGCAGTCAGTGGCGCTCTTGCATCAAAGCTATAGCCTTCAATGCGTAGCTGCCTAATTTCCGAACAAACTAAACATACTTTCGCCTCCAAGGCTTCTTTTTACGTTCCACATTTCCGGTGATCGAAACTGTAGCAGCTGGAACCAATGTGCCTATGGTACACGGTTTATAGCTGATAAATTGATTGATTGATTAACTTAATCGGATGCCCATTGATAGTCGCCCGTGTGCGGTTCGTGAAAAGACCTCGAGAAAGTGAAGTCCGTCGCACCGTTTATTCTGTCTACTTATGCTCCGACGGACTGTAGCTCTGAATCTGTCAAGCACAGTTTCTAAGATGATCTAGGTGTTTTTCTACAATGGGCCAAAAGCCCAGACATTGTCGTGGTTGTTAACATTAACGCTCAGGTGGGTAGGCTACGGGCACCTGAAGCTGCATTGGGTGGTTACCTTGGGCTAGACACCAGACGCACGGGCAATGGAAAGCGCTTGCTTGAGATGTGCGCCGATCACAGACTGTTCCTTTGCAGTATGAGTTTCTGGAACTTTCAGTGGAAATCTCCTCATAACGTGGTGCCCACCAACGAAGCAGTCCCAGATCCAAATATACCACATCGCCGACAGTTACCGGTGACGAGCGTCGATCACTGCCTGCCGATCCTTCTGGAATACCAGTCCCGTCCCCCGACCATTCACTTGTGCGCTGCTACTTTTCATTGCGCTATTACGCAAAACGCGCATACCTCGCTTAGTCATTGGGACCATAGATCAGAGAAACTTATCGGAAAATAAAAATAAAAATCGTTCAGCTGTAGCACCCTTTCGGTGCCTAGCTGCCGCGCCACCAGAAGGAAGTAGGGCTGGGATACTGCCAGGTTGCCCAAGCCTAGACAGGGGAAGTCGAGAGGCAGAGGCCGGGTTCGAACCACGGACTTTCCGGTCAGTAGGTTTCCGCTCTAACCACTTGTGCCATCACTTATCGGAGCTGGTCCCTCGAACGCTTGTCGGATAACCGATGTCGGATACAAATGGCCACTGAAAATGGATATCTAATGCACTGCTAGAAGCCGAAACTGGTACAATCCAGCCACGCTCATCCAATCGTTTGATCTCTGATAGGAGTGTGGCTTCGCTGGAGGCCCGGCGACAGGTCCTTCCTGACCGCAACGACAACTCAACTGGACGCATCGTTCGACGCCAGATAAAACTTAGTGTCCGAAAAGCTTGGTAGATCGGAAAGGCCGGAGAAATAGAAGATGCGAAAAATGCTGGAGACATTCGCAGGCTGTTCCACTGGATGCGTTTGAGTGGTCCTCCAGTGCCTACTGTCAGCGAAACTATCAGGGACCAGAATAGCTCTCTGCTATTCAGCCTAGGAGAACATTTGGATCGATGGGCACACTACTTCGAATAACAAATCAGTCGGCCATGTACTACCTCCAGTCCGGAGTACCGGCCTTCGCCACAATAGTGGACTATGAATATGGAGCCGCCTGTAACCTCAAAGGTGCTCGAGTGTATATCTACTCAAACGTCATCGTGCTCATGCTCCTGATGACCTTTCACCTGCTCTGTTCAAGGATGGCAATGGATTCCTCAGCCAGTGACTGTCTAGCGTATTTGGGTCTATTTGGGTTAGAGAAGCCGTCCGGGATAACTGAAGTGAATCGATAATAGTACCCATTTTCAAAAAGGATACTCACAGTGGAAGTAGCAACCACAGAGGTTTTCGTCTGATTCCCGTTGTATTAAGACATCCACTGTCACTGATTCTTCATCATCTCACAGTGGCACAAAAAACCTTGACCTTTTAGCATCAAGTGGGATTTCGCCCTGGTAGTCATCATCATCAAAGACAGCAACATCAGTGTTGACACTGATGCTTCACTGCCGTACAACCATAAAGTTCGTCTAATTACGTATGCATATATATGTATATATAATTATATATACATATATATGCATACGTAATTAGACGAACTTTATGGTTGTACGGCAGTGAAGCATCAGTGTCAACACTGATGTTGCTGTCTTTGATGATGATGACTACCAGGGCGAAATCCCACTTGATGCTAAAAGGTCAAGGTTTTTTGTGCCACTGTGAGATGATGAAGAATCAGTGACAGTGGATGTCTTAATACAACGGGAATCAGACGAAAACCTCTGTGGTTGCTACTTCCACTGTGAGTATCCTTTTTGAAAATGGGTACTATTATCGATTCACTTCAGTTATCCCGGACGGCTTCTCTAACCCAAATAGACCCAAATACGCTAGACAGTCACTGGCTGAGGAATCCATTGCCATCCTTGAACAGAGCAGGTGAAAGGTCATCAGGAGCATGAGCACGATGACGTTTGAGTAGATATACACTCGAGCACCTTTGAGGTTACAGGCGGCTCCATATTCATAGTCCACTATTGTGGCGAAGGCCGGTACTCCGGACTGGAGGTAGTACATGGCCGACTGATTTGTTATTCGAAGTAGTGTGCCCATCGATCCAAATGTTCTCCTAGGCTGAATAGCAGAGAGCTATTCTGGTCCCTGATAGTTTCGCTGACAGTAGGCACTGGAGGACCACTCAAACGCATCCAGTGGAACAGCCTGCGAATGTCTCCAGCATTTTTCGCATCTTCTATTTCTCCGGCCTTTCCGATCTACCAAGCTTTTCGGACACTAAGTTTTATCTGGCGTCGAACGATGCGTCCAGTTGAGTTGTCGTTGCGGTCAGGAAGGACCTGTCGCCGGGCCTCCAGCGAAGCCACACTCCTATCAGAGATCAAACGATTGGATGAGCGTGGCTGGATTGTACCAGTTTCGGCTTCTAGCAGTGCATTAGATATCCATTTTCAGTGGCCATTTGTATCCGACATCGGTTATCCGACAAGCGTTCGAGGGACCAGCTCCGATAAGTGATGGCACAAGTGGTTAGAGCGGAAACCTACTGACCGGAAAGTCCGTGGTTCGAACCCGGCCTCTGCCTCTCGACTTCCCCTGTCTAGGCTTGGGCAACCTGGCAGTATCCCAGCCCTACTTCCTTCTGGTGGCGCGGCAGCTAGGCACCGAAAGGGTGCTACAGCTGAACGATTTTTATTTTTATTTTCCGATAAGTTTCTCTGATCTATGGTCCCAATGACTAAGCGAGGTATGCGCGTTTTGCGTAATAGCGCAATGAAAAGTAGCAGCGCACAAGTGAATGGTCGGGGGACGGGACTGGTATTCCAGAAGGATCGGCAGGCAGTGATCGACGCTCGTCACCGGTAACTGTCGGCGATGTGGTATATTTGGATCTGGGACTGCTTCGTTGGTGGGCACCACGTTATGAGGAGATTTCCACTGAAAGTTCCAGAAACTCATACTGCAAAGGAACAGTCTGTGATCGGCGCACATCTCAAGCAAGCGCTTTCCATTGCCCGTGCGTCTGGTGTCTAGCCCAAGGTAACCACCCAATGCAGCTTCAGGTGCCCGTAGCCTACCCACCTGAGCGTTAATGTTAACAACCACGACAATGTCTGGGCTTTTGGCCCATTGTAGAAAAACACCTAGATCATCTTAGAAACTGTGCTTGACAGATTCAGAGCTACAGTCCGTCGGAGCATAAGTAGACAGAATAAACGGTGCGACGGACTTCACTTTCTCGAGGTCTTTTCACGAACCGCACACGGGCGACTATCAATGGGCATCCGATTAAGTTAATCAATCAATCAATTTATCAGCTATAAACCGTGTACCATAGGCACATTGGTTCCAGCTGCTACAGTTTCGATCACCGGAAATGTGGAACGTAAAAAGAAGCCTTGGAGGCGAAAGTATGTTTAGTTTGTTCGGAAATTAGGCAGCTACGCATTGAAGGCTATAGCTTTGATGCAAGAGCGCCACTGACTGCGCGATTGGGCCATTTCTGACAGTGTCGTTAACCACTGGTGGTTTGAGTCTCGGGGTCCCCATCCAGGGAGGCGGCAGTTGCCCGCCCGACTAAGTTTACTGGTTAGCGCTTTCGTACTTCGTTGCCAGGTCATACACTGTCCACCTCTCGGTCGCTTCCACTCAGCACAGGGCTGGGCGAAAAGAGCTCTACGGGGCAGACGGTCTTCTGACATGCGGAGTACATGTCCCAACCAGCGCAACCTATAAAGCGGGAGAGTTCCTTCTTCCTAAGACCAACTGACGTACCTCAGCATTACTAATCCGATGATCCCACCAGACCTGACCAATGCTGCGGAGACACTGATGACCAAGCACTGACATCCTCCGTACGTCCTCTGCACGTAGGGGCCACGTCTCTGATCCATAAAGCAATATGGATCG